>JAVXUO010003067.1:0-112767 GCA_033065855.1 Escallonia rubra
AAGACCTTATCAGCATTGAAGTATATCCCGGGGAAGAAAGCAAGACAGTTCGGATAGGATCAAATCTTAAGGAAGACACCAAACTTGAGCTGGTGAACCTATTAAGAACCTATGCGGATATTTTTGCATGGACAGCCGCAGACATGCCTGGAATTGATCCTGAAGTCATCACCCATAGGCTGAATGTTGATCCGTCCAAAAAATCTGTCAAGCAGAAGAAAAGGACTTTTGCACCAGAGAGACAGGAGAAGATTGAAGAAGAAGTCGATAAACTCCTAACGGCCAACTTCATTGAAGAGGTCCACTACCCAGATTGGATCGCCAATGTAGTCATGGTTCCTAAATCAGGCGACAGATGGCGGCTATGCATCGATTACACGGACCTCAACAAAGCATGCCCAAAGGACAGCTACCCACTCCCAAGAATAGACCTTCTTATCGACTCTACATCGGGCCATGAACTACTTAGTTTCATGGATGCATATTCTGGTTATAACTAGATTATGATGCACAAAGACGACGTCTCCAAAACTTTGTTCATCACAGAGAGAGGGTTATACTGCTACAAAGTGATGCCTTTTGGACTCAAGAATGCCGGAGCAACGTACCAGCGTCTGGTGAACATGATATTTTGAGACTTGATTGGGAAGAACATGGAAGTTTATGTCGACGATATGCTCGTCAAAAGCATAAAGTCCGAATTCCATGCCAAAGACTTGAAAGAAACTTTTGACATCCTTCGAAAGTATAGAATGAAGTTAAATCCACTCAAATGCGCTTTCGGAGTCGCATTAGGAAAGTTTTTGGGATTTATAGTTTCTCAACGAGGGATCGAGGCGAACCCAGAGAAGATCAAAGCTATCCAAAGCATGACGTCCCCAAAAACAGTCAAGCAAGTACAAGAGTTGACAAGAAGGGTTGCAGCCTTGGGAAGGTTCATGGCCCGATCAGCTGAGCGATGCTTGCCATTTTTCAAAGCTATCAGAAAAGCAAAAAGTTTCACTTGGACAGATGGCTGCCAGGAGTCGTTTGAAGAACTCAAAACTTATTTAAGTTCTCCACCCCTACTTTCAAAACCACTTTCAGGTGAAGACTTATTCCTATACCTCTCAGTCACCGACGTCGCAGTCAGCACTGTTCTAATTAAAGAAGAAGATAGAGTTCAGAAACCCATCTACTACATTAGCAAAGTCTTGCAAGATGTAGAGACCAGATACCCGAAGATCGACAAGATTGCACTAGCCCTTATCATATCGGCCAGGCGTCTTCGACCATACTTCCAGTCTCATACTATTATTGTACTGACGGACCAACCACTTAGAAAAGTTCTACTGAGCCCAGAGGCTTCAGGAAGACTAGTCAATTGGTCCGTAGAGTTGGGAGAATTTGACATCTAATACAAGCCTCGTACTGCAATCAAAGCTCAAGCCTTGGCAGACTTCATTGTGGAGTGTACACTACCTGAAGACCCTCCTCAATTAGTAATTTCAGAGGTTCCAGATCCTTGGAATCTTTATGTAGACGGTTCTTCAGCTATTGGCAGTAGCGGAGCGGGGATTATTCTTATAAATCCAGAAGGGTTTACTATCGAATACGCACTTCGCTTCGGTTTTCAAGCCTCGAACAACAAAGCAGAGTACGAGGCCCTTCTTGCGGGGATAAGGTTAGCACACGCCTTAAAAGTGAACTCCCTATCAGTTCATAGCGATTCACAGCTGGTGGTCAATCACTTCCTGGGAGATTATGAAGCCAGAGATGATAGAATGGCTCAATATCTCGACTTAGTTAAAACTTCAGCGGTGAAGTTTCAAAATTTCACCATTCGCCAGATTCCCCGGGATCAGAATACTCAGGCAGATGCATTATCAAGGCTCGCCTCCATTGAAGAAATTGATGTTCGACGACCGATATACCTTGAGTTCCTCAAGGACCGCAGTATCACTTCTCAAGCTAATGTTGAAGTAATAGATCAAGAACCCTGTTGGATGGACACGATCATCAAATACCTGTCCACGGGCGAATTACCCAGTACAAGACACGAAGCCAGAAATCTTCGTGTCAAAGCTGCACGGTATGCTTTGGGAGAAGGGACTTTATACAAAAAATCGTTCAGCCTTCCTTACCTCAGATGTCTGCGTCCATCAGAATCTCTTTACGCATTACAAGAAGTGCATGAAGGGATATGCGGCCAACATCTTGGAGGGAGAACATTGGCATAGAAAATCCTAAGGCAAGGATACTATTGGCCTACGATGCAGAAAGACGCGATTGACTTCACTCGAAGATCCGATAGATGTCAGAAATTCGCGCCGGTTTCTCATACACCGGTTGTTCCTTTGGCCTCAATTGTTTCTCCAATCCCCTTTGCTGTTTGGGGAATGGATCTTTTGGGACCTTTTCCCATGGCGACTGGACAACGACGATTCGTAATCATGACAATAGACTACTTCACCAAATGGACTGAAGCAGAATCTTTGGCTACCATTACCTCAGCCAAGTGTGAAGAGTTCTTCTGGAAAAATGTCGTCTACCGATTCGGAATACCAAGGGCCTTGATCGTTGATAATGGAAAGCAATTTGACAACAACAACTTTCGAACCTTTTGTATGAATCTATCGATCGACTTGAGATTCACTTCTGTAGCTCATCCACAATCCAACGGACAGACTGAAAACATGAATCGAAGCATCCTACAAGGATTGAAGAAGAAGCTAGATGAAGCTAAAGGCGCATGGGTGGACGAACTCCCCAAAGTATTGTGGGCTTATCGAACAACTCCACATTCAGTCACAGGGGAAACACCTTTCTTACTCTGCTACAGAACGGAAGCAATGTTGCCAGTTGAGATAGGAGTTCCAACAATACGGGCCCTACATTTCAACGAATTAAACAACGAAGATGGACTCCGAGCAAATCTTGATTTGGTAGATGAAGCTCGAACTCAAGCCCATGCACGATCTGTCATCATAAAACAACGAGTGGCACGATATTACAATCAGAGAGTCCGATCCAAACAGTTCAACGAAGGAGATTTGGTCCTTCGCAAACTAGAAGTTTCCGATCCAAAGGCAGCGACGGGAAAGTTATCTCCAAACTGGGAAGGACCCTACCGTGTTATAAAGGTGCTCAAACCGGGCGCCTACGCACTAGGGAAACTTTCTGGAGAACCCATCCCTCGTACTTGGAATGCTGAGAACTTGCGCAGATATTACCAGTAGTGTCTCGGCACGAGCTAAAACACTTCCTTTTTTGGGGGATAAGGGGCACAAACCTTATCAGAACTCCAACATCTTAAAAATAATCCTTAGCAGATTGTTTCGAATAAATGGGTTGTTAAGCAATCCAATGTAAACTTTATTTTCTACTCTATTAATAAAGTTATTCTTTCTCAGTATTGTTGTAATAGAAGCATAGCCAAAACATTCTGTCCGAACAGAATGACGGCCGAACACTCTGCCCGAGCAGAGTGACAAGCACAGCCAAAACATTCTGTCCGAACAGAATGACGGCCGAACACTCTGCCCGAACAGAGTGACAAGCTTAGCTAAAACATTCTGTTTAAAACAGAGTGATGGCCGAGCACTCTGCTCGAGCAAGAGTAAGAAATTTAAACTAAAACATTCTGTTTAAAACAGAGTGATGGCCGAGCACTCTGCCCGAACAGAGTGTATAACTCTTGAGTTTTCAAAATACAAGAGAAGCCAGGCGGATTAGCTACAGATCTAAGTCCGTGAAGAAACAAAAGTTAATGGGGGCATCGTCACTCCACCAAAACTTTTGCATCTTCGAAATATAAGCCAAGCGAGGGTGCTTGACCTCTTTGCCAACTCTTTAAGTGACGATTAAAGGGTTTGAGTCAAAGTAAAAACGAATAATACTGTGTGAATGGTAAAACACAAAACCATGAGAAACACATAGTAAAAGCGCAATTGCTGAAAAATTAAAGATAAGAGTTTTACACATAAGCCCTTAAGAGGGCATTGAAAACTTGTCTCAACAAAAAAAAAAGAGGCTAGCTACAAGTCTAAGCCTCGGGGGCATCACCAGAAGGACCTTCGCCTGGAAGATCAGAAGCCGCGACATCTCCTGCCTCTGGAGGCATAACAGTCTCCCCAGATGGTGACCCAACCGCAGGCAGAACGAAACCATCCAAGGGGATATCAGGAAAGCGCTCAGCAAACATCTCCTTGGCCTTCATAAAGCCAAGCTCATAAATCTCCAGGCCATCTTTGGTCCGCTTCTTCAGCCATTCATCCCCCGCGTTCCCCTCCAAGAAATCGCGAATGCCTTGGTCTCGAGCTTTGATCACCTCTTCTGCAGCCCTTTTCTTAACTCGATCCAGCTTCTTCTCCAGAGATGCAATCCGATCGAGATGATCTTCCTCACGCTTGCTCAGCTCTTCAGCACGATGGGTAGCATCCTGTGCTTCCTTAACTGCTTCCCGTGTCAGCTGGGCCTCCTCGGCCGCCACCTGCCTTGCCATCTCAAAGCGAGAAAACATCTCAGATCCACTAGCGTACATCTGGAATGAAGATAAAGACCATCAGCTGAATGAAACTTGGAAACAAAAACATATAACCTAGTTGAAGCAAAAGACGTTACCGTATAGACGGCCTGGGCAAAGGAGCAGGCAAAAGTCTCGTGGGTCTGATTCTGGAAAACCTCCTTGTCTTGAGGAAGAATCCCATGACGAAGATGCTGCTCCGAGATCTGACTGTCCGGCATCCCGAGATCATCACGCCTAAGTGCCCACCTCGGCCTAAAGATAGGATCATCCTCAATAGAAACTTGATCAAGTATCTGGGGAGAGCGTTCTGCAGGAGTGACTCTAGTCCTCTTAGGAACAGGAGGCAGCTCCACACTTGGCTGCTTCTCCTTTCGCTTCCCCTTAGCCTTCTGAAGAACGCCGAGGAAGGCTCCTTGCTGCGACTTTCCACTACCGCTAGCCATTTCTGCAATGAAGATAGAAGTCAATACGGGAATTAATATTGAAGTCAAGTTTAATTCAATATGTCATGCAAAACACACCTAGAGGAACAGTCTCAGCAGATGACACGCTAGGAATAGCAGGAAGAGGGGGAATTAGAAGACCAGCTGGAATGGGCTTGGGAGGTATCATCTTCGCCCACTCCAATTGTTCCTCCGAAAGAGGCTCGTCTATACAAAGACTGCCTCGAAGTTTGATATGACTAAGTATGTGCTTAGTCTGGCTATTGGGAGTAGGCTTGCCAGGATTTTCGAAATCCTTACAATAAGGGTTCCACACTCTGTCAAAAGGAAGGTCCCCCTTGTCCAGTCGGCCAACGAAGAAGTATCTGGAATGCCAACCTTTATTCGACTTTGGGCCTCCCTTCAGAAGTCGTTGCCTACTGTGAATATAATACCATCCGGGACAGTTGGCAACTCCTTTGACAAAACAGACTTCAAAGAAGACTCTCATAAAATCAGTTACATCTGGTTTGTAACCTGAAGTCTGAACCAAATATATGAGACCGGCAAGCTTCCTCCAACCATTTGGAACAAGCTGCCCAAAAGCCATGCGATAATGCTCAAAGAAACGAAGAGCGAAAGGATGAAGAGGAAGTCTATATCCAGACTTCACCTGCTCTTCGTAGACACCTGTTTCAAACTTTGTGCCGTAGTTAGCTGGTTCACCCAAACCAGGAAGACGAGCATACCAACCTTCGGGAAGAGGATATTCCCGAATTAAATCCTGCAAATCTTCAGTCGACATCTTACTAGACTTTTCGTCAGCAGTATACCAAGGCTTTGGATTAGCCTTTTCTTCGGCTTGATCCTTTACTTCTCCTAAAGGATTCCCCCCAGATAAATATTGTGAAGGCTGTGAAGATGAAGGTGGTAATGGTTGTGAGGATGAAGGTTGGAATCGTCGAGAGGATGAAGGTTGGAAAGGTTGAGAAGTTGAAGGTAGTGGGGGTTGTGGATTTGAAGTCCCAACTTCACTTCCTGAAGTTGCAACTCGTTCTGAACTCGAAGACGAACTACTACTCGAAGACGAACTATCAGACATGTTTTCTACTTCTACTGCAAACATGAGACTACAACAAACTTGAAATGCTGAATAGAAATGGTAGAGGAAAAGACTTACTTGCAGAGTAATGAGCTCCCAAAATTTCGAGTGAAGGAAAAATGAAGTGAAAGTTCTCTTTTATAGAGAAACGCCAAGTAACCGTCTCTTGGGAAACGCAACGGTTCATGTACCTGCAACGTGTCACAAGCTGAAGAGAGCAGAAGCTTAAAAAATTTTCAAAAGAATTCCCGCTCAAATTCTCGCACGTGACACGTTGGAAACACCAAAAGTTATGCCCGAGCAGAATCTCGCCCGAACACTCTGCCCGAGCAGAGTGCCAACGGCCGAGCAGAATGCTTCCCGAGCAGAATCTCGCCCGAACACTCTGCCCGAGCAGAGTGCCAACGGCCGAGCAGAATTCTGCCCGAGAAGAATCTCGCCCGAACACTCTGCCCGAGCAGAGTGCCAACGTCCGAGCAGAATTCTCTCCGAGCAGAATCTCGCCCGAACACTCTGCCCGAGCAGAGTGCCAACGGCCGAGCAGAATTCTGCCCGAGCAGAATCACGCCCGAACACTCTGCCCGAGCAGAATGCCAACGGCCGAGCAGAATTCTCTCCGAGCAGAATCTCGCCCGAACACTCTGCCTGAGCAGAGTGCCAACGGCCGAGCAGAATTCTGCCCGAGCAGAATTACGCCCGAACACTCTGCCCGAGCAGAGTGCCAACGGCCGAACAGAATTCTGCCTGAGCAGAATCATGCCCGAACACTCTGCCCGAGCAGAGTGCCAACGGCCGAACAGAATTCTGCCTGAGCAGAATCATGCCCGAACACTCTGCCCGAGCAGAATGCCAACGGCCGAGCAGAATTCTTCCCGAGCAGAATCATGCCCGAACACTCTGCCCGAGCAGAGTGCCAATGGCCGAGCAGAATTCTTCCCGAGCAGAATCTCGTCCGAGCAGAATTCTGTCCGAACAGAATTCTGTCCGAACAGAATTCTGTCCGAATAGTATATTGCTCGAGCAGATTTATGTCCGAGCAGAATTGCGTCCGAGCAGAATCTCGTCCGAGCACATTCATGTCCGAACAAAATCTCGTCCGAGCACATTCATGTCCGAACAGAAATCCCATCCGAGCAGATGCCTTCCCGAACAGAATCATATCCGAACAGAAATCTGCCCGAACAGATTCATGTCCGAGCAGAATCTCGTCCGAGCAGAATACTCTTTGAAATTTTGAAATGTTGACAAACGGATTCAATTCTATTTTTGGCATATTTCGCTATCACCAGTGGAAAAAGTGTGCTTCCACCCACTCCATTAGCGCTGGTAAAAGCAGGGGGCATATGATATAGCTAAAAATATCCTTCCAATCTACGGACGACACGTGGCGGTCATGACACGTAACTCGTATTGACTCACTACTGATATGGCACTTACCATATCGGTCATCAGACAGAATCCTAAAAAGACTCTGACTCCATCAGCTCAGATTGACATAAGGATCTTCTAAGATCCTAATTGGATTCTGATTAGAGTTGGTCAAAGCTCAGTCTTACTAGGATTCCTCCTTCTACCACTATATAAAGGGGTCATGCCCCTCAGGTAAACATAAGCTCACACATATACACATTGTGTCTTTACTGCTTCTTTAGAGTTCTACATCGTTAGCCTTCTCTGACTTAAGCATCGGAGCGTTCCCCCGCCGGAACCCCACCCGGCGGTAACTCCGTGTTCTCTTTTGCAGGCCTGATTTCTGGTGCTGTTCCCGATCCAGTTTTTAGCCGCAACAGAAGGCTAGCTAATTCTTTAATATAGGTATGGTAAGATATGGTGATCAAACGGAAAGGAATATCATATGAAAGCAGCTTTTTCATGGTAAGATTCTACGATGGGAAGATTGTGTAGCATCAGCATCCAAAGTTATAACAGAGAAATTAACAGATGAAACTGGTTGCGTTGGGGTTGAAGTTTCTTTCGAAGATTCATTGGGATTTGATGGAGACATGAATGATTGTTATTCATGACAATGGTGGTTGAGGCAGCGACAGTGCAGTGAGGGTTGGTTTGGGAAAAAGAGAATAAATAGATAACGTATAACTACAAATTGAAAGTAAGGCTTTCTATGGGAGCTGATCAACCGATGGCATTGTAGCGCAATCTGGCCGTCCATTTATAACAGATGGACGAGACAGATTTATTTATTTATTTTTCAAATAAACTTCATCATGCGCTATATTTCGGAAGTAAGTGGCGTTCTTTCTGATTTTCCGTATTGAGCAAGAACATTTCTATAGTTCCTACTTAAGATCCTAACTGAGGAACATTACATTTGGGTTGGAGGGCGGAAGGACCCCAATCTTTCTCACCTCGGCACCGGTGAGAAATAATCTTAAACTCTTTGAACTTGTCAGGCTAATAGACTTTTTTTACGGTATGATGATGACCAGAAAAAGAAAATTAGTAAATTGATGTTCGACTAACCCAAAGCCTGATATCAAAATCTAAGTAAAAATTTGTGTGTGTCAAAACAGTTCAAAAGACTACTAGTGATTGCTCATATTCAAGTGCGTGGACCCTAGTGGTACTCACAACTAGCCGTTACAAACTTGAACGTTAGGCCTACCGTTGGGACTTTGGGAGCAGCAACAACACCTTTTAAATAAGGAAGAATTTTCGCAAGTTCACATGCTCTCTCTCTCTCTCAGCTCCCTCCCCCTCTCCATATTATAATATCTACACTAATCTCCTTTAATCTCCCAGTAATTGATACCCGCTTTGGTGTTCAACTGGTGTGCATCATTGAAATCTCTCCCTCTGTCTCTTCTTTTGCGTTTTACTGAACTATATTCGGAGAGATGGGAATGGTTGTGGTAATCTCGCTGCCATTGATACTGTTCTCTGTAATGCTTGGATTCGGGTGCTACTTCCTGGGAAGAGCCAGAGGGAGACAAGACGTGCGAACCAATGCTCAGGTCTTTGGCTTCGGTGTGCCCACCCCGCCTCCTGGGAGTGATGCTGCTGCTGCTGCTTCTTACCCTTCACCTCCTCCAACCCATTTCAAACCAGACAACTCTGCCAAAGTTTGACACCAAGTCCGCCATAAGTCCACTGTTATTGAATTTTTACTGCAGAGAATAGAGAAGATTCTTTATTGTATATTTATGGTGATTCTTTTTTCCTGTATAAAGCCCAATTGTGCCTGTCTGGGTTGTTGAATTGTTTGTGGTTCCCCAAGTTGATGTAAGAGTTTGATATATTTACATAAGCTCCAGGTTTGATCACTCGACCACAGCGAACTTCTCTCTCTTTTTCATACAGGAATCTGGGTCGGGGTTAGCCTTGTCGGTGGGTCGGACGCCTCAAGAACCGCCTGTTTAAATTTTCTTGTACAACTAATTTTGATCTCGTTCGATGACGTGCACTGTACACGAAAATATCAACTATCAAAATAATTATTATGAGATTTCGTAATTGTATGCCAAATAATAATAACAAAATTAGTAGTGCAAAAAATAATTAAAAATTATTTTCACTTTTTTATATGAGTTCTCCAACCAATTGTTGTCGTTAAAAATGAACTTGAGGTTTGAAAATTACTCAAGGACACTAAGAAAAGAGTTAAGATATATAATAAATAGCTAAAAATAAAATGAGAGAGTTTTATATACTGAAAAAATGAAATAAAAGGAAGGAGAATATGGTAGTTGAAGAGAAAAATTGATAGAGAATATTGAGCTTTCTAAATAATAGAATAAATTTAAGATTAAAGAGAATATATAGAGAATTACTTTTAGAAAAATCTAGAAATTAATAGAATTGTAAAAATATAAATAAATTTTTTAAAAGTGGTGGGATATGTTGAGATAGAAGAGTGAGAAATGTAAAATTTATATAATTAATTGAATTCTAAATGGCAGAAAAGAATTCAAATCAAATTAAACAAGAGAGAGTGAGAGATGGAAAAAAAATCTAAATCATTATTACAAAGATAAGTAAATTCAAGTTATTTTTAAAAAGTCAAAAAAGGAAAGTACTGTAATACCCGATATATTTTAACTGGTTAATTTAAAAAATTTAGTGACGATTTTTTTTTTAGCAGCGATGTTTTATTTAGCAACTTTTAGTAAAAATTAGCGTGAGTGACTTTTTGAAAACCGTTAGCCACAACTTTTGGAAGCGAGGTTATGTAACACCCTGTTAAATTTTTCTAGTACATTAAATTATCATAAATAGTTATTTTGGGGCCTTTTCGTAATAAAAGAAAATTTTAAGTGAACTTTGAAAAACTACTGAACATTTAGGGGATTTTTGGTAATTTATCAAGTTTAGTGTATATATATATATATATATATATATATATAGAGAGAGAGAGAGAGAGAGAGAGAGAGAGAGAGAGCTGTATTGGATTTTCAGCCGCCATAAAAAAAAATTCTTCTCAAACATGGTAGCAAGAGGTAGAGAGAGCGTGAATAAAGTTTTTCTGGTAATCAGGTTGATTTCTCCGGTAAGTCTCCTGGCTTTTCTACTCTATTTTATCTAGTGTTTTTAGTAGCTGTAAGGGGGTGATTTCTACTCTATTTTATCTAGTGGATTTTTGTGTCATAAACTCTCCATTCAGCTGCTTTATCACCAACTGAGAATCCCCAGATATTTGTACTGTTATAACGTGCATGTCCAACAATATCTCTAAGGCAATGATTAAGGCTTCATATTCTGCCTGATTGTTTGAACAATCTTTTTCAATTTGAAAAGCAAACTGATGTGCATTTCCAGTAGGAGAAACTAACACTATGCCTGCACCAGCTCCTTGGCTAGTTTTTGATCTATCAAACATCATTTTCTAAGGGGCGATGCCAACATAAATTATTCCATTTTCTAAGTTATCACTCGGATTATTCGCTAAGAAATCAGCCAATGGTTATCCTTTCACAACTTTCTGAGGTATGTATGTTAGGCTGTATTCTATTAATGCAAGAACCCATTTTTTCATATTTCCTCTTAATACTGGTCTAGACAGCATATACTTGATCAAATCTGTCTACGCAATCACTAATATATCGAACGGCAAAATATAATGTCGAAGCTTAACTACAGTAGAGTACAAGGTTACACACAACTTTTCTACAACCGTATACTTTTGTTCAGTTACATTCAAACCTCGACTAAAATAATAAATAGTCTGTTCGAAACCCTGATTGTTTTCTTGGGCTAGCAAACTTCCCAATGACGACTCTGCTGCCAATACATACAACTTCAAAGGCCTCTTTATCCTCGGTGGCATCAGAACGGGGGGTTTGGCTAGATATTCTTTGATCGATTGGAAAGCTAATTGATGCTCTGCTTCCCATCAATACTCTGTATCTCCTTTCATCCTTAATAATGCTGAAAATGCTTTTGTTTTTCCTGCTAAATTAGCAATGAATCGACGTAAGAAATTGACTTGACCCAAAAAAATGCTGGAGTTCCTTCTTATTTGAAGGAGGCTTGGCATTTATGATGGCTTTTGCTTTGTTTTTATCGATTTCAATTCCCTTTTGGTGGACCAGAAGTCCCAAGAAATTTCCGGCAGAAACTCCGAATGCACACTTCAAAGGGTTCATTTACAGGTTATACTTTCTCATTCTTATGAAAGCATTTTCTAAATGTTTAACATGCTCTTGATGGTCATCTGATTTAACAATTACACCGTCAATGTATACTTCTAGGAATTTACCAATCATGTCATGAAAATTTGAACCTGATTGGCTGCATTCGAGATATGAACCGCACAATCGCGCGCATAAAGTCAACTCTGATGAGCGAAGAGGAAGGGATGGCAGTAAATGCTGCAATCGAACTGTGGAAACCTGATGATCGTGACTTCCTGAAGACGAAGCTTAGGGAGTTCAAGCACAGATTTGGCGAATTCAGTACGATAAATGCATATATATGCGTGTGTTTTTTTGGTTGCATGGATGTGTTCTTATGTTGAATTCACTTTAATGGAAGCTTAATTGCGATGTTTTAATCTTCCTTTTATAACTGGATTATCAACAGAGCAAGGCGATCATCGCGCCAACATTTCAATCCTAATCCGCTGCTTTCAAGATATCGACTGTATAACCACGCGCCTACAGGAAACACCGAAGGATGTAAATGCTGCAATCCAGCGGATGAAAGCTGATCGAGGCAGAGTGAGGAACACTTTGAGGAAATTGGAGCTCCGATACGGCCAATCCAGTAGGACAGATACATAATGTGTTTGTGTGTTTTTTTATTGCATGCACCTTCCTTTTGCGTTTAATGACTCTTCATCATCCTTTTGTAGTTACTTCATCGTCAGTGGCGGATGATACAGTCGGCAATGAGATTCACGACGATCGGAGCATCGTCAAGAAGAAGCTGAGTGGATCCCAGCCTGGAGTCGGTGAGTCCAGCAGTAATGGTGAAAACACTTAGGGATCTCAATTTTTTTGGCGGGAAAATTGAACCGAAGTTGCGTAAATCATTGTGTACGCAAGCAACATTGTGTGTGTGTGTGTGTGTGTGTGTGAGAGAGAGAGAGAGAGAGAGAGAGAGAGAAAGAGAGAGAGAAGCAGTGTGTTTCTGTGCACGTGTGTATGTGTCTTGCAACTATATTCTACCTTGTGTACTTTTTAAGTGGAAATCTTTTCTCTGTAAGTTCAATTTGATGTATAATTGTGAGGCCCCGATCTTAATTAGCTACTAATCATTTTATTAAGTTTAAACATATTTAAATTTGGTTGAAATAATGTAATCGTGTTATAATATTTGTATACATAAAATAAATATCGAAATTAATTGTGGGCCCAAAATATAATTATGTAAAACTTAGAGTTAAAAAGTAGTTATGTAAAGCTTTGGGGTCAATTTCAAAATATCCTAAGTTAGCTATAAGGGGTCACGTGAAGGGGTGTGGGATTAATAGCATTTTGGTGTGCCACCTATGTTTGGTGGTGAGTAATCAAAAGAAACTAATAAAAAAATGGAAAGAAGCCTAAGTGGATAATTTAGAAACAAAAGAGAAGGTGGGGTTGCAAGACCTAGTCTCGGGCAAAAAAGAAAAGAAAAGAGAGAAAGGAAGAAGAGAAGAATAAAAGGAAGAGTAAAGGAGGGGGATTTGCATCAACTTTCTCCTATTGGTTTGAGCTTAATTTTCTTGGTAGGTTATCTTGTTCTTTTAGGTTTTAAAGCATGTTAGAGAATTATTATGATGGTAGTAAAACACTTATATATATTTTCGAAATGATTCAAGGAGAAGGGGGTTCATGTATACTGAAATCTGCAAAAACAGTAATGGAATTAGGGTACTTTTTGGTGCTTAGAAATGTATACTTTTAGTTAAGATATGGACCTGGTTATTTTATATGTTATACTAGTACATGCATAGAGTATACATACCAAATTACAGATTATTTCAAGTAGTATTACTATGGTTTAAAATTCGTGGATTGAAACCTATTCTGTGAAACTGTACAGTCATGGAATTAGAGTACTTTTGATGCTTAGAAATGTATACTTTTAGTTAAGATATGGACTTGGTTATTTTATATGTTACACTAGTACATGTATAGAGTATACATACCAAATTTCAGATTATTTCAAGTACTATTGCTATGGTTTAAAATTCGTGGCTTGGAACCTATCTTGTGAAACTGTTGCTAGGCAGATTCTGAAGTTTGTCTTTTTAAAGGACTTAATATGATCTTAAAACAATATTTTCGTGTCAAGTAAAATACTGGGATGTAGATATTTAAGTCTAGTTTTCATAAATATATAGTTTGACTGTAGAAGCCTTGTAATTAAATTGTTATGATTTTCGGAATACAGACTACTCCTGCTGCCATTTGAAATACTGGGCAGATTAGGTTACATGTTTGGCATGTATTGTTGATAATACGTAAATTGATGACATTCATGTTGACGTATGTACATGATTATGCATATCACGTGAAGGAGGAGGAAAAAAGTGAGTTGAGGGTGTTATTTGCCGGGGTTGGAAGTTATCCGGCCAGGGTTCTCGTTCTCGTTCATGTCTTGATAGTGCGCACTAGCTATGCGTACTAATTCTCGAAAGGAATTATTGGCGTGCCTGTGATGACGTTGGACTTCTTCTATCGAACCCGCTACATCAGTTGGTTGCGATACGAAAAGTCTCTCGCACCCAGGGAAGGTCGGCTCGTGCATGAGGGGCATATTTGCATATTGATATTCTCGTACTTGGCTTATATTTGTCTTGAACTTTTTTGTACTGTATGGTTATTCTTGGTGAGATCAAGTTAATATTTAGGTCTTGCTTGTCATTCTCGCGTATGTTCTACAAGATTTCAAATCTTGCTCGATATGTTATTCTCGTTTCTTTTGAAGGCAAGTGTGAGCAGATGCTTGCATGTGTTACTCGATATGTTAATTATTCTTAAGTACGTAGGTATCATCTGTTCAAGTGACTTGCATGTTCATACTAACTATACATAATATGATCAAGTCATGTTTAGACTTAAAAGCACCGGATACCCTACTGAGCCATTAGGCTGACCCATTCCCGATACTTTTTTTTTTAGGTTCGGAGTCAGAGTATTTGCCAAGGGAAGAAGAGGATTACCTCGGGGAGACTCAAGAGTATTACGCTGGGTGAGCAACGTTTAGTTGTTCTTCTTTTATTTTGGAGTGTAGTACTTGTATAGAAGAGAAGTAGTCTGTAATATAATGTTATGTTCAGTCTTTCCACTTATGGACGACTGTAATGTTTAAGCATACTTCCGCTATTTCATTTGAGGTTTTGTAGTAAAGCTCTGTTTATCCTTGAGGTATATGTGTTAACTAGCCTGTTTAGCGTTGCGCCCCTTCCGGGGGGCGTGACAATAATATTCGGGTAAATAGTTCTCGCTGTGTGTGTAAAGGCTCGAACTTTTTAAGGTTGATCAATACATCGTGAAGAATAAGTCGAGCAAGTTGAAGCTCAAAATCATTGAATCCGATGTCTGTGTGTGTTGTTTGATTTTTCACGGTTTGACATTTTGATCTTCCTTTTGTAGGTCGCTACCTTGAAGATGGCGACCGAACAACCAAGCGCATAGAGGCAGTTGTGATGAGCAAAGAGGAAGCGAAGGAAGTAAATGCTGAACTAGAACTGGTGAAAACTGATGATGCTGACCCTGAAGGACTTGATCAAATACGGTACGATAAGTAGTATGTCTTTTTCTTTTATGCTTAATTAACGACAATTGCGACACTTTTATCTTGCTTTTGTAGTCTGGTCATCATTAATAGCGGACAGTACGACCGAAGACATGAGGAGCGTCATCAAGAAGAGGCCGAGTGGATCGCCGTTTGAACTCGGTGAGTCCAGGAATAATGATGAAAAGGACTAAAAAAAAGGCGGCTAATCCGGATTTTGGCAGGAAAAATGGATTGGATTTTTGTAAATCGTCGTTGTTGTGCTTGTGTGTTTGTTTTCACGCGTGTGGTTGCATCTATGTGCTGCTTTTACGTTGAATGACTTGTAGTTGGATTATCATCAGCAGAGCAAGAAGATCGAAACGATTACATCAGTGCGCTTCTCGCCCATATTTCAGGCATACGGGGGGGGAGCCCCTAAAAGCGAAGAAGAAACGGAGGGAGTGAATGCTGCATTTAATCCGTCCAAACCTCCTGAGGACATCCTGAAGGAGAAGTTGCTCAAATTTGACATGTCCGGTACGAGATATGCAAAGTTTATAGCGACATGTGATTCTTTTGTAGCCGGATCGTCATCAATGGCAGACAATACGAGCATCGATTCCAAGTCAGCTGAGCAAGATGAAGGAATTTATCCGAAACCTTTCAGCAGCACCGATGAGCCAAGCACCCTGAAGAAGAAGAGGCCCGGTGACCCGCTGTCGGAAATCGGTGAATCCATTTACGATCAAAAGGAGTCAAAAGAAGGAGAATCTGGTGCGTAAACGGACTTGGAGTATATTTAACTGGTGACCCGATATATGCCATATGGTTACTATAAGGACCCCTTGTTTGTTGGTCATGAAAACAGTAATTGGGAGTAGCTTGATCGGTAAACTGCCGGAGCTGTTCCATTTGGGAACTGTTGATAGATTCTGTACTAGAATCTATTTGCGTGTCTTTAGAATTCGGAAATAAAGGAAGATTTAGGCAAATATTGAGCTCCTTTGTCTTTCTGTTTCCCTGTCTTTTAGTTCAAACTTTGGAACTGCAGAGGAGGTCTATGCAATAACAAAGCACCAGTAGGGTTGATGGTTGTTCATCAATAAAAAGATTTATTCCTTAATTATGCTATTAGTCTTCATCTTTTGTCTGAAAACCATTCCTTATACTCAATTGAGTCAATTTGTGGGCTCTTAAATAAGTATGCGAGCCACGATTTTTGTTCTTCCAAAAGATACATAATTTTTGGATTTCGCTCAGTTCTAAAGAACCCCTAGGTGAAAAGATATCTCACCTTGGTGTACTAAGTACGGGTGGGTATCCCCTTTCATTTCGTCATCTCAAGCACTCTTTAATTCATTTTAACTTTGTCGTTTCATCGTCAGCTTTCTGGTGGTTAAGGTAACGTACTCCTGTGCTTCTACGAAAGGCATGTGAGGCGAGCCAAAGGGCTTTCTAAGTAAACTAACCGTTCTCGGTATAAATTTAGTTACGATTATATATATTCAGTTCACAAGGCTGTAGTCATTGAGTCACATGTAGTCATTTAGTCACACGTTGGTCAATTCTTTTGACATTGAGCAGGAGCAATTCATTCAATTTTGTGGTTGAAGATTTACACTATGTTCAGTTTTTTACTTTGCTTTGTCTCTAAATTCTACGTTCGGTAGGATTGTAAGCTCCTCGACCAGAGATATTCACTTAGATCAGCTTAATGGTTACTCAAAAGAAGCGCCTTGCAAGTTTCTTTTGCATAGCTATATGTAATTGAGGAGCTCTCACCAGTTCTTCTAACGAAATTTGACCGTTTACACCGTAATTTGGCCCCCTGGACATCCGAAGTTCATTCAAGACCAATCTTCCGCACAGGAACTAAAACAACAACGATGGAAAGTCTAGCCACTATGCCCCATGATATATCTATATCTATACATATATAAAAGCACGGATGCTATTAAATGGTTAATGCCCTTTTCAAATTGAAGTCTTCCACACAAGATTAGTAGTGATTTAGGGTATTTTTTATTTGAAACTTTTTTTTCCATTAAATACCATTTTTTAATTAGAGTGTTATTAGAAAATGGGGGTGTTTTTGACTTCTCACAAGATATCAAGTCTCTTTCCTTAAAGGACCCTAATTAGAATATACGCTTTTGTTAGAGTTAAAAATTGTCTTGACTTTTTACTTTTCACTTTTTTTTCAATTAAATACCCTTTTGAAAGAAGAGTATTATTAAAAAAATTAATGATCTTTTTGACTTCTCACAATATATCAAGCCTCTTTCCTTAAATACCCGTCTTTAATATTAGAAAGTTAAAATAAGAGTGTTATTCACCACTTTCAAATAATAAACTCCGTTACAAAATTACAAGGAAATTTTTTATACTTAATTTTATGAGGCTCGAAATTTGGCACTTACAACTTTCACTAATCTTTATGTACCAGGTAATTGCGTGAATGATTTTAATGAGCCGCTCAACTATACTTAATTTTGTGACTGATGCAATTAAAACAATGCCAAAGTTGATACTCATTATTGCATCGTCAAACCGCATACCTCTTGATGATCTCACCAAGTAATTTTAGACATTTAATGTCTTTTGCATTACTCTATACCTTTCACATAATAACATTGGCATTTATCTTGATCCTTTTTTTTTTATATGGCGTTGATATACTGTTGCTCGATACCTTGACAGTTTATTAACCACGTCAAAAAAGGTTTTCTTGCCAAATATTTTACTCAAGAGGAAAAGAGGTAGAAATGGCAACGCTTGTATCCTTCAACATATTTGAGACAAAATTGTGCAACACATTTCGTGGCAGGTTTGAGGAGCTGATCTTCTAGCCGAAATACCTCGTGGCAGGTTTGAACATCTGATCTTCTAGCCAAAATCGATATGTGAACCCTCATTGATTGTCTTATGATTATATGGTTAGCATATTGTCCCGCACTTTTTATATGGAGGCTAATTTTAGAAGAAACACCACGCAGGCGCTTACGGGATGCTTCGTGGACGCTTACTTGGCGATTACAAGGCAAGGCTTCCGGAAGGTTCCAGACTTCTCTCTATTTTGAACATGTGTAAAATGTGTAACATGTGTGAATATTCTAGAATAGGAAAGTATTCTAGAATTCTAGAAGCATAATAGGATCCGTAGGATCGAGTGTATCTCCACCGTTCGTTGAGGAGGTGGACTAGTATAAATAGCCAAAGCCTCACTTGGCCAAAGTATCGAAGACACATCCAAAACATTCTTGTATTCAAGTATATAGGCTTTCTCCAAGTAGTGTATTGGGAATCCTTTCCCTAACCTCTTGTGTTCCGCTGCATATTTGTTTCCGACTTCGCCCAGCTCTACGGTTAGGCTGACTTAGCCGAGCAAGCGGGGGCTTGATCTAGCTAAGTGCCGCACGGTTTCGACTTAGGGAAGTTCGGTCCGTGACAAGTGGTATCAGAGCTTGGTTACGACGAGTCGTGCCAAGCAAGGAGCAACTATGGCAGGCAAGGATACTAGCGTTGGAGCATCCGGAGTGGCCGAAGAGAATGTGGTCGTGGTCGAGCGTGGGCGAGATCCATTACCACCCGCCGGTAGGAAGAAGGGTGGTCGAGGCCAAAGCAAGTCGAGGGATGAACTTGTTTCATTGGATGGCCGAACGGGTCACTTGGAGATTGCTATGGGTGATGTCAAAGATCACGTGGGAATGGTCGAGCAAAATCTACAGACGTTGGAGGATCACGTCTTAGAAGAGCTCGAGTCGCTCAAGAGGGCGGTGGGCGCCCAAGACGAGCTACGTGAAAGGTTCACGGAGTTGTTCAATAGTTTGCAAGAACAACTCGATGTGGTGTAGGTTGGCGTGGAGGAGATAAGGCAAGACGCGGCGATGTGCAAGAGAGCTATCACGGGTGGAGCGGTTGTCACTCCTAGTCCAAGGGTGGACACGCCAAAGCCAAAGGAGTTCGGAGGCAAGCGGGATGCCAAAGAGCTCGACAACTACATATGGCACATGGAGCAATATTTCGAAGGTGCTAGCATCACGGATGAGAAGACAAAGGTAAGAACTGGGACTCTCTATCTTACGGATACCGCAACTCTATGGTGGCGTAGAAAGCATTGCGAGATAGAAAAGGGGTTGTACACCATAAATACGTGGGAGGTGTTCAAAAGGGAGATCAAAAAGCAGTTCTATCCGGAGAATGTAGCCTACGAAGCAAGAAAGAAGATGAAGGAATTGAGGCATAAGCATAACATAAGCGAATATGTGAAGGAGTTTACTACACTTATGCTGCATATTCCGAATATGGCGGAGGAAGATCTTCTATTTAACTTTGTCGACGGCCTCCAAAGTTGGGCCAAGAAGGAACTTTAACGCCGGGGCGTGAAGGATGTCGATGAAGCCATAGCAATGGCGGAGTCGTTGACGGAGTACGATCGAGGTGGCGAATCTTCAAAGCCAAAGTGGGAAGATGAAGCTTCGGAAGGCGACCACGCCAATGGTCGGGGAGAGAGCCCTAAGGCGTGGCACAAAGGAGACAAGCATGCTAGCACAAGCAAGACCGAGGGCCACGACAAGCTACAAGAAAGACGTGCGAGCCGCAAGCTTAAGGGTTGCTTCTTTTGCGGAGGGCCGCATTGGGCAAGGGATTGCCCGCGACAAGGCAAGATGGCTGCCTTGATTGAGGAAAAGGAGAAGGAGAAGGCCGAGTGCGAGACGGTGCACATAGGCTCGATACAAGTCCTCAATGCGCTCCAAAAGAAAAAGGTGCCGCAAGTCCCGACGGGTGAGGGACAAGCTTCTAAGAGCGAGGGGTTGCTCTACATGGAAGCGAAGTTGAATGGGAAGCTCGCTCATGTGTTAATGGATATGGGGGCGACTCACAACTTCATCACGATGGGAGAGGCCGAGCGGTTGGGCCTCAATGTGGTTGACGGAAGAGGTTGGCTAAAAACCGTCAACGCCGAAGCAAAGCCCCTACAAGGCACAGTTCGACGGGTGGAAATGTGCCTTGGCAAATGGAAGGGGTTCGTGAATTTCTCTGTCGCGCGGATGGATGACTTCAAGGTGGTGTTAGGTCTTGATTTCTTGCGACAGGTGAACGCTCTTGTGTCACCGTACAACAACACGGTGTGCATAATGGAGCGAGGTGCGGCTTGTGTGGTGCCTATGTTTGGGGGAACATCAAGCACCATGACTTCTATGCGGCTATCGGGTATGCGACTAGTGCAAGAAGTTGAAAGGGAGGAAGCCAAGAAGAGTAAGGGCACTTACTTGGCGAGTCTCAAGGTTGAACATCGCGTTGTGCTGCACGAGTTTGAGAAGCGACAACCACCTATGAGGAAGGTGGGCGATCAAGGCAAGCTTGACCGGGGGGCCAAGCTACAAAACGTGGTACCATGTGGGACGGCGCCACCAAAGGAGGAAAAGTTGTCAACTACTTCGAAGGCAAAGGGGGAGATCATCAAGCTAATCAAGGAGGGCCTACAACGCGATCCCTTAGCCAAGGAGTTGCTACAGCTTGTGAAGAGTGGGAAGACCCAACGATATCGGGTGAAAGGAGACCTACTCTACACAAAGGATGGACGAGTGTACGTGCCGAAGTGGAGAGACCTAAGGAAAATGGTCATACGAGGGAGTCACGACACTCAGTCGACAGTGCATCCGGGGCATCGACGGATATATGCCTTGGTGACTACGGCATACTTTTGGCCTTAAATGAAGAAGGAGGTGCAAATGTGTGTCAAGACTTGTCATGTGTGCCGACAAGTCAAGGGGGAGAGTCAAGCCGAGGAGGCTAAACTCTTAGATACATCACAAGTTTTGCATGACTTGCAAAGGCGCGAGGCCGAGTACGTGCTTGGGGATAGGCTTGAACAAGGACGAGATGTTCCACCGAAGCAGCACTACTTGGTCAAGTGGAAGGGATTATCGGAGCACGAAGCGACTTGGGAATTAGTGGAAGAGCTCGGACAGTTCGAAGACCTCGTGGATCGCTATCACGAGGAAGTTGAGACGAGGGCGTCGCGCAATTAGGTGGGGGAGAATGTCCCGCACTTTTTATATGGAGGCTAATTTTAGAAGAAACGCCACGCAGGCGCTTACGGGACGCTTCGTGGACGCTTACTTGGCGATTACAAGGCAAGGCTTCCGGAAGGTTCCAGACTTCTCTCTATTTTGAACATGTGTAAAATGTGTAACCTGTGTGAATATTCTAGAATAGGAAAGTATTCTAGAATTCTAGAAGCATAATAGGATCCGTAGGATCGAATGTATCTCCACCGTTCGTTGAGGAGGTGGACTAGTATAAATAGCCAAGGCCTCACTTGGCCAAAGTATCGAAGACACATCCAAAACATTCTTGTATTCAAGTATATAGGCTTTCTCCAAGTAGTGTATTGGGAATCATTTCCCTAACCTCTTGTGTTCCGCTGCATATTTGTTTCCGACTTCGCCCAGCTCTACGGTTAGGCTGACTTAGCCGAGCAAGCGGGGGCTTGATCTAGCTAAGTGCCGCACGGTTTCGACTTAGGGAAGTTCGGTCCGTGACAATATGCTAGCTTGCATACAACTATTAAATTCATGTTCCCAAGCAAGTCATCAATACCGACCTAATTAAGGGACTCACAAGGCATATACCTTGTTGGCCAAGATGTGTATGGGAAATTTATATACAAAAGGCTTATGACTCTGTGGGGTGGGATTTCTTACAATGTCCTATGGAGGTCCTAAATTTCCCTGAGGAACATATTCACTGGAAAATGAAGTGCGTAAGAGGAGCCAAATTCTCCATCAATCTCAATGGTGCTACGAATGGTTATTTTGCAAGTTCTGAGGGCTGAGTCAAGGTGATCCTATATCACCTTATCTATTTCTTGTGGTGATGGAAACATATTCTAATATTTAGAGGATTATTCATGCCTTCCTGGGTTTAAATACCATTCCAAATGCAAAGAACATCAAATCAATCATTTATGTTTGGCTTCATCATGGCTGCAGCAAATAAGGATTCGTTGGCGACAATTAAGAAGGCTTTAGATGAATTTGATTCTCTATTAGGTTTTTGCCCCAATTTGAACAACAACTCATTGTTTCTAGCTGGGGTAAAGGAAGAAGAGAAGAATCAACTCTTGAAAAGTATAGATATTCCTATTGCAGAGCTGGGCAATTACATATCTTGGTGTGCCCCTTGTCACAAACAAGCTACATCGGAAAGATTGTTGAATCCTGATTGAGAAGCTCACAAAGAAAATATCTAATTGGACAACAAAGCACCTCCCTTATTCAGAGAGAATTGAATTCAGTTGGCTAGCTCAGTACTTCTAAGGGTTTACTGGTTTTCAATTTTCATACTCCTACGGGAAATTATTAAGCAAATTGAGGCCAAGATGAGGGCATTTATATGGCATGGAAAGGATACTAAATACAAAGATGCAAAAGTGTCTTGGAATGACCTTTGTGTGCCAGAAAAGAAGGGCTTAATTTGAAAAGATTGGGAGAATGGAGTAGAGTTTTTTCTGCTAAACATATTTGGGATTTGGCAACGAAAAAGGATTTTTGTGGGTAAAATGGTGCCATAAATATATATACTTAAAGATAAACACTTATGGTCCTTTAAACCACCAGTGACTTTATCTTGGACAAGGAGGAAGATTATCCAATTTAGAAGTTAAGTGCAGTAGTATGCAAATATGACATTGGAGATAGGCAAAAGACTTGGCTGTGATATGATAGTTTGATGCCTAAAGGAAGTCTAGTTGCTCAATTTTGTAACAGGATCATTTATGACTCTTGGGAGCAGAGTGTAAAGTTGCTGAATTAATTGAAAACAACCAGTGGGCTGTGCCACAAGCTAGATCACCAGCACTCGGGTTAAGGCAGGAAGCTATGAGTCTCATGCCACAACCTCAGGGAGACATGGAGGATAAAGTTCTATAGTCTCTTACTAAAAATGGTCAGTTTACAGTTAACTCAGCTTGGCATGCTATGAGAACAAAGAGAGGAAACGTGACATGGTGGAATTTGGTGTGGTTTAATGGCAGCACACCTACCTTTATCTTATGGATGCTATGTAAAGATGAACTTTGTACAAAAAGCAAGCTCAAGAAGTGGAATTACATAACTGATGATAATTGTTCACTCTGTAGCCTGCACATGGAGGATTTTAACCATCTATTCTGGAGCTGTGATTTTACAAGGAAGATATGGAAGGAAGTTTTTGATAAGATCTTAGTGACATGTCAATGACATTCGTGGAGGCAGCTGATGAAGTATGCAGTAGCAAATTTCAGAGGCAAAAGCTCCAAGGAAAAATTGAGAAAACTAGGCATTGCAGTGGCTGTATACATGATTTGGGGGGAAAAGAAATGGCAGAATCTTCAAGAACCAAAATCAGCCTATGGAATATGTTATAGATGATCAAGCAATGGATCCAGTGGAGAGTAAGAAGCTTGAAGAAAGTACCAAACTTAGCATCAACAGGGAAGTCTGTGTGGAATGAGAGATAGATAGAGGAATTTATTAGATTGAGTATGGTTGTTGAGATGTATATACTAAGCTGGAAATGCCAGTCTTAGACAGGATTTTGCTAAACAAGTGAACCTAAACCTTTTTGGGATTAATACAATGACTTTTACCAACAAAAAAAAAAACTTCTTGGCCGAGCCCTAGCAGACTCAATCAAGGAGCTTAAGGATAGTATTTTTTTCCCTTCCCCCCAAGACCTTTACGAGTTTATCGCTCCCATGTAGGAAGAATATGTACACCTATGAGAATGCCTCAGCTGAGCCATATGAAATTTCATTTAACATCCTATTGCAGTGATGAACGGTCCAGAAGTCAGATCCAGGACGGAGCTACGCTTGTACGAGGAGGACTAATGTACCCCCCTCAACTTTTGAAAAAAAAAAAAAAATTCCCATTTCACCTCTCTCTTTCTGCCTGCGACACACACACACACACTCTCTCTCTCTCTCTCTCTACGCCGCCCAAGGGCCAAGTCTCTCACCCACTCCCACTCTCCCAGTCCCAGACAGCCAGACCGGCAGGCCATAGACGAAGTCACAGGCGACGCCGCGACCGGCGACGACCGGCAACGTGTGGAGACCCGCTCAGATCTAGAATAAATGGAGGCATCGATTGGCTAGGAGGTCGTCTTCACTCTTTAGATCTGGAACCTTCAACCGATTAGATGAAGCAGTGACCGCCGTACTGACTGGCTAGTGGCGACGGCAAGGCGATGACTCCACCATCCAACAACCATCTGCCGGCGACGACGCATTGACGACCGGTGAGATTCATTATTTTCATATTTAATTGCGCTTTTTTAGATTGTCAATTTGTCATTTACTTTCCTAATTCAGCATTTTATTTTGTTGATTGAGCATTTCAGATTTTTAATTGAGCATAAAAATCATTTTAGATTGTTGATTGAGATACTTTCCTAATTTGTTTTCGACGTTACTTTTCCAATTGCTTTCGTAATAACATCCATGATTGGGACTAGATTGATTTACTCTACTGTGTTTGATGAAAGCCTTTTAAATTTATTTTGGAGACTTTTTGACTCAACAGGGAAGACGAAGTACAGAAAAATCAGTCTGTGGGGACTAGAAAAGGGGAAATAAGAGTGAGATTGTTTTGCTATGGCTGTTTTGTCTACACTCGATCTCCAGGCATAATTAGGGTTGTTGAAATTTAGAAAATGATTATATAGGAAATATATTATTTTACTTGTAAAAAAATTTAGCGACTTCAATATATTTTTAGCACCCCCTGAGATGAAATCCTAGCTCCGCCCCTGGGCAGATCTACTACCTAGGGATGAGGGGGGCAAGTTGCCACCTTGATTTGGAAAAGGAAAAAAAAAAGACTATTTACAAGTATTAGATGCATACTTCGTAGAAAAAGAATGGCGTTTACGGTTTGTAACAAATGATCGCCTCAACTGTTTGAGATTGTACACAGTACACTAGCTTTGACCACCTTAATCTCCTCTTGAATTCAAACAAACCATTTTGCTCTCAACTAATTGAAATAGCTAGGAAAGGAGCTTAAATTTTGTTACTCGAGGGGGGTTGCATACTAATTAGTATATCCAAAACTTCACGTGAATAGGTAATGTCACTATTAATAAACTCCCACATCGTCTAGTTTGTAACAAGCTCGTCTGCTTATGTACCAAAGTCGTAATGCCTTCATCTGCCGACCTCAGTCACGCGGGTTTGTAACCCTTGTAGTGGGGGGCATTAAAGGTGGACGAGAAGGGGTTCAGAGTTGGGCGGCACCCGCGCGTGTGGCTGCTAACACACAGTCGGGTCCCTGTCGGCTCGACAGACGGTCACTCGGTAACGGTTTGGTGAGTGAACGCTGTTGGCTCTGCATGGTTGGCTTTCCGAGCCAATTATGCAGACAGATGCGGGCTGCTGGCTGGCTTCCAGAGCAGACACTGTTTGGAGCAGGCCCATGTGTACTGTGTGTTTAGCTCCTGATCACCCGGAGTGCCCCCGACAGATGCAGGCTGCTGGCTGCTTGGTCGATTACTTTTCTCACCATCACTCGTCTGGACATTAGATATGCCTACATATTCTCGTCCGCTTTATGCACTATGATGCTGCTTATAAGGTGTTGCGTGTTCTCTCAAAGGAAACCCTGGACAAGGTATCATGCTTCCCTTAGATGGCTCATTCTCTATACGAGCATATTATTATTCAGATTGAGCAGAATGTTTGATCACACGCCGATCCACCACAGGCTATATTATATTATTTAGGTCTTCTCCCATTTCATGGCCCTCCTGAAAACAACATGTAGTTTCTCGTTCTTCAGCTGAGGCAAAATACCGAGCCACGGCCGCTGCTACTAGTGAAATGTTTTTGCTCTTACAGCTTTTACGGACCTTGGAGTGGCATATAGTTGTTCGATTCCACTATTCTGTGACTATTAAGCTGCGTTCACATCGTTGCTGCTAATATCGATCGTCTTTCAATTTTAGCAGTTAAGAATAGTTGCATTGCTCCGGTATATTTACCAATCTTGCAAAACTTGATTTCTTTCGGCGCCTCCTAGTAGATTTTTGAAGGCCAATACAACTTTGTAAAATTCTACCTTCAAAATTGCGGAATACAAAATAATCACACGTTTTGACTTAAACTTTTGAGTCACGTTGGGTACTTCTACAGGGTCGCTCCCTCCCCTAGTCGTGCAACGACGGATATATCCATCGCAGTATTTCATGTGCAAAAGTAGAATCATTTTTTCATTGCCATCCATCCGGATCAAATTACTGCAGCAATTTTGATCATAAACCCCCTTTCTGTGCATATTCAATTCATATTCCATTGCCCAAAAAAGAATGGAAAAGAAAGAACTATGAGCAAAATACCCAAAACACCCCAGAAACAATTACATGAAATCCAAAATTGCTTGCAATACCTGGAAAACCCTTGGAAACGGATCATTTAAAAGGAGGGGCGTCTCAAGGATTTTGAGCGCCAAATCAAACCGACTCTCGTCCACTTCCTCTCTCTACAACAAACTCTCGGCCTCTATAAAAAAGAACCCAGTACCCCTCACGCTTTCAATAACAGCATTTTCAAAACACACCGAAGGTCTCTCTCTCTCTCTCTCCTTCTCTCTCTCTCCCCAATGTATACACACACATACATTCAACAGATCTGTTGAATGATTACTTCATTTACTCCGTAAAGTTTCTTTGTGAACCTGATCTTCTTCGTTGCAGTGAAAATCACCAAATGGCGGACGATACCTACAGTGAAAATCGAGACATTCTGAAGAAGACGATGAGCGAGTTGATGCTGGAATCTGGCAAATCCGGTAAAATAAATCCATATTTGAGCTTGTGTTTTTGTGCTTAATGACTTCTTTGAGTGTTTGTTTGTGATATTTCGATCTTCCTTTTGTAGTTGGATCATCGTCAGTGGCGGCCGATACGCTAGGCAAAGAAATGAGCTTCATCTCATCAATTTTCCCGCCAAAACTCGGATTATCCATTTTTTCAGTCCTTTTTTTGCAACTACGTTTGTACTCACCGACTTCAAGCTGCTGTAGGCTCACCGTTACCATTGACAGTCAATGGTAACGCTGAGCCTACAGCAACTTGAAGTCGGTGAGTAGTTGCAAAAAAAGGACTGAAAAAATGGATAATCCGAGTTTTGGCGGGAAAATTGATGAGATGTTTGCGTGAATCGTTGTTGCTGCACGTTTGCGCGTGTACCTGCTTGGAATTGCTGAAGCTCGAATTAGGCGAATATGTTCGTGTGCGTCTGTGTGTGCATTTGGTTTCATGCATGTGTTATTACGTTGATCTCAAATAACTTCAAGTTAATTGCGACATGATCTTTCTCTTGCAGTCGGATCATCATCAATGGCAGACAATGCGATCATCACTTCCGAACCAGTTGGCGCGAGAAGAGACGATGAAGTGCTATAGCAATTAGCATATACCTCTTCTCCATTTTGCCATTGATTTTAAATATTCACGACCAACGAACTAGTCTTCATCAGCCCAATGGACTATAGGAGGCTGATGAAGACTTGTTCGTTGGTCATGAATATGCGAACTGGCAGCCCGATGGAGTGCAGGAGGCTGATGAAGACTTGTTCGTTGGTCATGAATTGAATGCATGCATACTAGCTAGTTAGAATAAGCTAGGACCACTTGTTCGCGTTGTCGGTCATGAAAGCAGTAATTGGTAGTACGTAGTAGCTTCAACTTTTTTTGTTGTCGTGATAGGTAATTATCTATTAACGTTTTTCAAATGCAACGGCTCCTGCAGTTTATAAACTGCAGGAGCCGTTGCATTTGAAAAACGTTAATAGATTCTGTATTAGATCGAATTGAGAAATAAAGGAAGATTCAGGTAATGTACGTAGAGCTCCTTTGTCTTTCCATTTCTGTGCGCCTTTAATTGCTATAGCACTGCACCATTTGGGTTGCTGGCCGCTTCTCATCAGTTTCATGTGCTCATCTTGAATCCAACTTTTTGCTCACACAAATTATTATCACACTGTTTTGAGAACATGTAATCACCACTGAAAAGTGTGCTTTCTGCCCTTAACACCACTTGTAACGATTGAATGAGACTATCAGTGCCCTGTGCCATGCAGAGGGCGATTTGACAAAACGGAGCATAGGCCAGTGTGTGCGCTCGTCTTTAATCTTTCCCGGACTTCTTTATGATGAAAATCTTTATAGGTAGCATGTTTTTTTTTTTTTTCCATGTGCTGTTTGGTGTGGTCCTAACTAGTGCGGAATGCAACCAGGTCCACACACTACAACAAAATTGGGATGTTACGACGCCTATAAAGGGAAGCTATACTGAAAGCGTCTTAAAAAGTGGAATATGGGGGCGCTAAGTAAAAAGCGCCCTTTTTCTGGTCAGATGTAAGGACGCTTTTGTCAAAATGATGGCGTTTCAATATATGCTGAATCCGAAATTTCATTGGCGCGCAACAAAAAGGAGAGAAGACGGAAGAAAGTGCCAATTGGAATCTCAATACTACACCGTTTCAGCTTTTGGGTTCTTAATTTTCTCTTCGGCATATCGTTCGCAGTGAGCTTTTCCTTTTCCTTTTCCATTTCAGTCTCTCTCTCTCTCCACTCATCTTCCATCCATTAACAACATCCATGGCGAAGATGATTAATTCAAGGAAATTGAAGACCTAAAAGTAAGTCGCTCCTTCCTTTCTCTATCATACCTTCTCGTTATTTGGTGTATTGTGCATTAATGCATGATTGTTTACTCGGTAATGCCAAAGGGTCTGTATGGGTGATTTGAGGATGAGGTTTCAGTATTTTTTGAGTGCTTTGTATCAAAAGAGGATTTGAAGTGGTAGAAACCTCTTGGGTGGTTGTTTTCTTCATTACATTCATGACTGTGCAATTGATTCCCAGTTAACTGTGCAATTGAAGTGGTAGAAACCTCTTGGGTGGTTCTCCCCTTAATTATCTAGATGAAGATAACTGTACAATTAATTCCCAGTTTTTTCCATTACATTTATAGATTCCTAGTTTCTCTCTCACCTACTTAGCTATCTTGTAATTTGGGGGGAAATCGAATTGGAAAAAGACGAATAGAATAAGAATCGAGTAAGCTGCTACTGGGATTATTCACCACGAGGGAAGATCTAGTGATAAAAAAAATGCGAGAATGAAGGTTTGTAATTAATAGAAAAACAGTTCTCAGGTGAAAACAGTGCCGAAAAGAAAGCATAGGACTCCAAAGTTGTCACCGCTAATTAAAGATCTCAATCAACAGAATCCAATTAACTTTTAAAAGTTAGAGCTTAAAACTGGAAAATAACAGTTTTGACTGAAGCCCGTTTGGTTGCTATTTTCATACTAGTTTTCTTTGTCTACAAACATGATGGATTATCGAGGAAATGTGAGTATTTTTGGCATTTTCAGCATGTGTTGTGATTTCTTGAAATGCACTGATTTAAGATTTCAAAAATTGCGATGGTCGCGCGTCCTTTAGAAGTTTTCATCTTAGATAATACGTTGTGTAATTTCAGGGGACAAAGCAGGCCCTAAGGGAATTTGATAAGTGCAATATAAACCTTTCCATATACTATAAACAGTAACAGAGGAATTGCAAAGGCATGGTGGAATCCAAGGGAGCGTCACCTGGATGTTTATAGGCTAAGGGAGAAGGGTGCTCGCATTACTGTAACAAGATCGGGAAAGAAAAGGAAAGGGAAGAATGCAAAAGTTGGAGTTCATTCGAAAGAAGATATTTTGATTTCTAACGTCAGGTAATTCTTCAACTTGATTGATCAGTAAATATGGATATGCAATTGCATGGTATATTGCTCAGGTGCAACATATATAATTGAGTTCTAGCACAATAGGTTTGCATATAAACATGGATATTGATTGGCAAAATTTGAAACTACCATGTATGTTTATATATCTGATGGTACGAATCCTAAAACCAAGCAGAATGGAGAAAGAAAATTGAAATGGCAAAAGGTTTACACTGGGACTGTTAGGTGTGTGTGACTTGGTGATGACTAATTGTATGAAGAACTGGGCTGAATAGCTGAACAGGCTGAACACTTGGTGTTCTGATGTGCATATGTGGGTAGCTTAGTGCTCGCATGTTGCATTAGTGTTTTATCAGTTCTAAGTTTTGCCAGGAAAAGAAAGTCTGCCTACCTTTGATCACTAGTAACCTGTAATATTCCCTAGAAGAGAATTGGTAGGATTCTTAGTTATAGCACAGGTTCTAGAGGAAGTTATCATAGGAGAGACTTTGGCATTCTGTTTATGTGCTGGCTAATAGACGCTAATGCAATTTCCTTTATGCAACTCACTGCTGTTAGCAAATACAGGATTTCATAACATAAAGACAAGTGCTGGCATTAATTTTAATAATTGCCATTAAAGTGTGACAAAAAAAAAGTCACTAAAAATCTTTAATGACAAAGTTTCGTCACTGCTGGGAGGGGTTAAAGCAGTTGCTCGAACCAAAGGTTGGAGCACGGATAAGAAGTTTAAGCACAAGCTTGATTTTAAGTACATATAACAAGTTACATGTGGTTTGCATGATTTTACGATAATTTGATTGGCACTTTATAAATGGTCATTGATATTTACTGCACTGCTTTGCATGATTGTGTGTTGTATAAATTATGTGCATGAGATAATTGCAAAGAATGTCTTTAACTATTTATAAGTGACAAAATTAATCGACTCTTAACTAAGCTCGAGAGTCTTCACAGAGATCATCTGAGCTTAAGTGCTTTTAAAATGGACTTTTGAATTGAGAAAGTAGACTGATATAGATTGTTTATTTGCTTAAGGTAGACAAAATGGATATGAGTTGGATGAACCAACGTAGGATCAGCAGTGCATATCTTAAAGGATTGGAAGAGTTTCTTGAATTGTTGCCAATGTACAATTGTTGAATTTTGCCATTAGAAAACGCAAAAGTAAACTTTTAATACATATACACAATCAAATAATAAGTACATGTTTGTATTTGCGTATTTGCAGGTGGAACTAGAGAGCGTTGATGGCATATGATCAATGACTTAAATGGTGACTTAGATGACTATATTTTGCTTTTGGATGGACATTGGATAGCTTGTTAGTCACGGGTCCTTTTGTGATTGTTATTCATGTTAGGCACTAAGAATTAGTGGTTATCTTTTACTTTGGAGTCAATGTAATTATTCACTTGAGACATTTGGTTAATATGAAGACGTTAGATGTTATCCTTCAATTAGTTGGTTTTTAACTTCTTATGGTTACAATGAGGTATGGACTAAATTGGGATACATTGGTCTATTGATGTGGTACAAATTGCAATCGGTGACGTAGGCATCACAAATATGTAAATATTTGTAATTTGGTACAATAAAAATGGGAACATATGAGAACACCAAAAAACGTCCCAAAAGAGTTATTGGAACGCTCTTTAGCGTTGCTATAGGGCATCTTGGAGTCTTCTAGTTGAGTACTTTATAGGACGCTCAATTGCGTCTTCTTAGGCCTTACCTTTGTCGACACAAATAACAACGCCAAGAAGCGTCCTGAAAAGTTATTGGAACGCTTCATAGCGTCGCTATAGGGCATATTAATATTGGAGTCTTATCTAAATGAGCATTTTATAGGACGTTTATTTGGGTCTTGGTAGGCCTGACCCTTATTGAGGCGCTTATGTGCGTTGCAATAACTTATTGTGACGGCCTCTAATGGGGCGGGGTTACAACGCCTTTCAAAGCGTTCTTATGTCAAAAGCGTCACAATATAATACTTGTAAGGACGCTTTTGAGCGTCCTTATAGCCCAATTTTGTTGTAGTGACAACGCATAATGGAGAGATATGTCAAGTCCCACATCACCCGTATATGAGGTTTAGAATTTGTTCTTATACCTGGTGGGCTTCTTTTACACTTAAGTATGTTTTTGAGTTGGACACTAGGTTTTAAAGAGATACAGTTCGCATCATTTTGCAAAAAAATTATTAATCAAATTCTGAACAAAGTCACCTTCACTAAAGACATGCTCAACAAACTGTTCTTGGAAGCTCAGGTTAAACTATCCAGTTGATTTGTCAAGTGGTCTGGAAAGACGAAGGCAGGCTCAGTTATATCTCACATCGAGATGATGATTAGGAATTTAAGGGTACACCCCACAAGGTGTTGGCTTGGTAGTACAGGAGTCTTCCTCCTTCCTTAAATTCCTGAGTTCAAACCTTGGGCGAGCACCGATGAAAAAAGTTTATTTCTCTAATTGCAACAAGGCGTTATTCAAGGATGGAATTTAGTCTCAGTAAACAAAAATAGTCGGTCAGTAGACTAATAGTGTATGAGGAATAAAAAATAAACAAGTAATGGCCTTACTACATCTCACGCATGCCAATCCTTACTGCTTTTGATTGTAGTAAGTTTAAAATTTCTGGTTTGGGAGATGCTACGTTCCCTCTATGCTATTTAAAACGAGTGGAGATGCTAGTTTTTGTCTAATATTTGCATCCATTTCACCTTTAGCAAAAACGCGATTTGTTTTGAATAGAATCACAAACTGAGTGGTAAGATTCCACATTACTAAACAACCGTTTCACGACGTATAAACAAAATCAAAGGGATTGTTTGCTTTAGTTGGTTCATGATAGGCCGGATTGGTCGGTTCAGTTTGATAGGTTGGATCAATTTGGACGGCTTAAATTTTCACCCTTAGCTAGGTGCACACTTAAGTTGACTTAATTACCGATTGACTGTTGACCATTGACCGTAAAACTCACCTGAGAATATCCCTGACAATCTAAACGGGTTAAAAACAAAAAATCAATAGACTAATAACATATGATGAATAAAAACTGAACAACTGATATCCTTACCGTATCTCATGCAAGCCAATCCTTAGTACTGCTTCTGAACGTGAGAAATCAATAATTCTGCTTTAGGAGATGCCATGTTCCCTGTGTGCTATTCAAAACACATGGAGAGATACTCTGCACCCAGTTCCACCTTCAACAACGTTATGTGTTGTTTTGAAGAGGATCACGCTTGGAAAACTGTATGGTTAGTTTCCGCATTAATAAGCAATTATTTCACGACGTGTAAGCATATAATGTGTCTGGTTGTGGTTATTGTTTGGTGTTCATATATAACATAAAAGAAAATGTACAACATGCACTATTAGGACTGCGAATTCAGATGCATCTCAATTTATTTGCTCACAAACATCTAGGTACCAAGAAAAAGTGTTTTTCTACTCATCAGCTTTACAAGAGAAAATTTTCCTTGGGGATCAGTTCTCGTACCTCATATAACAATACAGGCAGAAGATATCGGAGCAATAAACTCCTGCTCATCTCCGCAGAATTGGATAGACAAACAGATAGCGAAGTTTGAGTACTTCTTTGGTCGAAAGCATGGTTTCTGCTCTCAAAATCAGGAATTCGTATGCACAGCTGGAGTTGTTTGCCTCACCGACAACACAAGGGTAGTGGTTGCAATCCACTCTCGCGTTGGCCTGTCCCATGCCACTGCCATCTCTCTTAGTTCACTTGTCTGATTAACTGGTTCTTTTTGTGTTATGGAGATATTCCGGGAACCAAAGGGACTGGAGGTTTTTCCTTTCTAGTTTTGTCTACCAATATAGCTTGAGTTGTTAGGACAATACCAGCAACCGATACAGCATTCTGTAGTGCACACCTTGAAACCCGGCAAGGATCAACGACCCCAACAGCAAGAAGGTCTTCATACTTGCCATTCATTGCATTGTAACCGATTTTCCAATCAGAAGCCTGAATTTTTTCCACGACGACGTCTCCGTCAACTCCTGCATTTGCTGCAATTGATTTTGAAGGTGCAACTAGCGCCTGAAAATCATCATCGAAAAACTTCTAAGACGTGACTATAGATTAATATTCTTATCCAATGTGAAACCGAAAAAAATTGAAGCTTCCATCAATGTTCCAAAGAAGAAACTATTAAACTTATTTTCAATTCTCAAGAGCGTTTGCTTCATCGATGCATTGTCCCATATAAAAAAGCAGATTCAAAATCTTAGGTCCTACAACATCTTCCTCATCATCTCTCCAGACTTTTCTATGATTTGCCGCACATTTAAAACCATTTTCTACAACATCTTAGATGTGTATCATACAATTCCATATGTCATCCAAATGTTTTATGGATACAGGCACAAGCAGTAAACGATCTTGGATATAAGTAGGCTGTTTTGAGAAGGTGGATAACATGTAATCACCATTAAAATATGAACTCTTAAATTTGCATGTTAGAAAGCAGTCGACCTATAAAAGAAAAGAGGGAATAGCACCATACCACCCCTACAATGTCAGCACCAATCTGCTCGTCCTGATCTTCTAGGGTCTTTTTTATGATGGAAATATCTTCCAAGAGATGTACATAGGTGGCTCCGCCTCCAGGTACTACACCTTCATCCATGGCAGCAAATGTGGCATTTTTTGCATCCTCAATTCTCAGTTTCCTATCTTCAAGTTCTATCTCAGTGTGCGCTCCCACCTAAACACAATGCAAACCAATCCACATTGCACGACAGAGAAATAAATAAAGTAAAAGATGAATCCAATACCAACACTTAGATTGCAGTACTGGTATGCAGACATAAGAAGGGCAGCCTTGTTGCACAAGGCTGCTGCCATTCTATAGAGGTTATGCAACCCTACCCCACTACTGTGAATAGGCTGTTTCCATGTTCCAATCTGTGACCTCCACGTAGCACTTGCCAAGTCTCACCCTCAAAATTCGGATGAAAGAATAAAGATATAGATATGATAATCTGTTTATAGCAGACCTTAATTATAGCCACTCCTCCACAGAGTTTTGCAATTCTTTCAGAGAGCTTTCTTGACAAATATGCACTATCTGTTTCAGCAAGATCCTTCTTTATTTGCAAAATTCTTGCTTGAATTTCAGCTTTGGTGGATGGGTCTGCAACAATAGTCGTAGAACTACTTGTTATGGTTACTTTTCGCGCAATACCAAGCTGGTCAGATGTTGCACCTTCCAGAGTCAATCCCAAGTCTCCAGAGAGAAAATCAGCGCCTAATGACACCAAACAAACAATGTCAAGTTAGAAAATAAAGGCAAAAATTATAACAACCTGAGTACATATGACAGTGATGGTCATTATGTAATTCTACTCTCATAAAAACTGAGCAGCTAGGATGAGATATTTTCTCATGTGTCTAACCCTAAACAGAGGTTTAACATTAAGCTGCACGGTGAATTAAGGTTAATATAGCATAATATCCTTGTTACGCAGTATCCATACTCATAACATAATCTTATATATGCCAGATAGACTTTTCAAGGATGAGTGATCAGTGGCTTTCTTTGTTTCTCTGATACGAGAGATTCTATTGCAACATACCTTTTAAAGAAATAGGACACTGAATATTCACCTGTCATAAGGGCAATATCTTGTAAAAGAGCTTTCTTCCCTTCTCCAAATCCTGGGCATTTAACTACAGCAACTTTTAATAAACCTCGCATTTTGTTCAAAATCATTGTTTCCAGAACTTGCTTCGATATATCCTCAGCAATGATGAGAAGTGGGACGCTCAGTTGCGTAGTTTTTTCTAGCAAAGGAACAATCTCTTTCACAGTTGATATCTTTTGATCGGTTACCAAGACTTTGACATTATCAAACTCCACTATAGATTTGTCGTCATTTGTGATGAAATGGGGCGACATATACCCTTTGTCGATCTGTACGGAAAGAATGCCTGAATATAGTTCAAAAAACATGAAAATAAAGAAAGGATAATAATGCTGCTAAATGTGCGGCAATGAAGACAGCTAACCGACACTTTGAACATTTCTGATAACTACTCGTGCAATGGAAAGAGCGGGGAGGAGATTGGGGAGAAAGAGCTGGTGAAACAACAAGTACAGAAGCGCTACATACAGCCAAGTCCTTAACATGAAAATCATGTACAAGCTCTACAAGGAACAAGAAGCGCTAGTTATATTTCCATGAAGCCTCCACGCAATCCCTTCTACCCTCCAACTATGGCTAGGCAACTAAACGCATCTTGCATAAGAGGTGAGGTGCCAAAAAGGTGAATAAAAATTGTCACCACATTTCACATCCACTTTCTTGCACAGTAGTCTTAATTATTGAGAACTTATGCTCGACTCTCAATATCGTCAAAGAAGCCCAAAAGGCAGATGTCGAGAAAAAAGCAATATTCACCAGCGCCTACATTTCCCACATACCACTCCAAGAAGACATGTCCCAGAAAAGAATAATTGCCACATGGCAACTCATGACAAGAATCTACCATTTACGACCTCTCAATCTGGAAATTGAAAATGCAATTACAATAGTACTCCGTATATACTATGATTAGACATGAAAGTGTGGAGAAGTAAACTAAAAAAAGACAAATCAGCAATATATGAAGTCATCCTCGGGGAATATAATAATAAGCCCACATATTATTTAAAGATTCGAGGTTGGCTCCAAAACTAGGTTTTGCCAAATTCTTAAAAGCTCATCTTAATCTTACTTTCAAGCCAGCACAAAATTTTCACTTCAGAAAACGTTTTACTGCATCAATTAAATTACTAGAGTATTTGACCAAAAATGAGAGTTGCCATGACCCCTATAGGAGAACACTGAACTATAATACATCGAATAGTATCTAATGACAATCATTACTCTTACCTTCATTCCTTCTTCAACGATCACAGAAGTTTCAGACGATGAGGAAGACTCAATAGATATAACTCCATTGGGACCAATCTTACTTATAGCTTCAGCTATTAGGTTGCCAATAAACTCATCATTTCCAGCAGAAATTGAAGCTACAGCTGCAAAATGAGATAAATGTTATAATATTACTTAAGTAGTAAGAAATCTTCAACTAGAGAAAATATTTTACCTCTTATACCATCCGTTCCTGTTACAGGTATACTTTTCTTCTTTAAAACTTTCACCAACTCTTTTACAGTCTTCTCCATTCCTTTCTTTAAAGAAACAGGATTAGCCCCAAAAGCAACAGCCAACAACCCAGATTTAATCATTTCTCGAGCCAAAATAATTGCAGTGGTGGTACCATCACCCGCTAAATCGTTTGTTTTTGTAGCAACCTGCATAAATGAACTAAACAAAATTATGACAGTGCAGCGAATTGTGCTTCATGAAGAGAACTATTTATGAGGTGAATGACTTCTTGGATTAGCAATGCTCCAGCATTTTCAATTGTGTCTGAGAGCTCTATAGCTCGGGCAATTGTAACACCATCATTGATCACTTTAAGAGTCCCAGATTCTGAAAGAATCACGTTACGCCCTGCAAATTTTGAATTCAAAGCAAGATGAGCTTTTGTAGATTTTTTTTTAATATACCTTTAAATATGTAGCATTAGTGAGATTGAATGCAAGTACAACCCATTACTCTAAATAGCTTGTACATATTGCAGGATGTAGGCTGATAAAGTTTCTTCCAGAATTATCTAGGGCTTATCGAAAGGAGATTCATTTTAGCTTTTCTATAACCAATCTGGAATCCAATTAACAAAAAAAAAAACCAATCTAATATCTGGAGTATCCAAAGATTAAGGTCTGGCTCAAAAAAGAAAATTACATTAACACCAAGGGGGACAGAATCATATTTACATGGAACATTTGCAACTTCTTGCATCTAATTGCAGCATGTTTGGACAAAATTTCAGAGTCTAAGCCTATAGCAGATATTTTGGTGAACAAATTTATATAACTCGATCAGTGTTGGCGTGGCAATGTCTAAATTGATCATGCAAGTGAACTCAGGAAAGCCTGCATTCCACCTATATTTTGGAAGATTTGATCAATACAGAGATTCACACCAAGGACAAGGCAACAGATATGCTTCAAAGAAAGTCCAGCCAGGGAAGTTCACGGGTTGCTGAACTTGACTTATCTTCTCCCCTGTTGAGTTTCAGGGGAAATGCATCCTGACCTTTAAAAAGGGTGCAAGGAGGGGTACCGACCGAGGGGGATACATATTAAGCCACATTCTTTTCCTGGTGGATTGGTTTGTCAATACAAGCCAAGCTGGAGATTGTTGATATATGTCTTGCATTTATGGCTAAAAGAAAAAAGCAATCCACTCTGGGGCAGGATTCTTTTTTAGTTGGGTGTCCTTGTAAGAGTGGTAGAAGCATCCTTTTAGTATCAGGATTCTTTTCAACAACTAATGCTTGGCTATAAATATTTAGTGTTCTCTTGCCTATTCATTAAGCCATCATTAAGCGATACACGAGACAAAGAGTTGTAAAGTCCGAGTTGTGAGTACTTGATTTGGAGTACTGTTATACCAACAAGAAAAGCTTGGCGAAATATGTATTTGAATTTTTCTTTTTATCTACTAAGTAATGCTTGGCTACACATACAGTGCATTTGCAGTTCTCTCCAATCTACCAGGCTTAGGCCATAAAAAGCGTGAGTTCTCTTGTTTTTCGGTTAAGCCGTCATGAAGAGATATCCAAGAGGAAGCATTGTAAAATCTGACTTGTGAATAGTGGAATTTTAAGTTCTCTAAATATAGGTTCGCATAACTGTCTCTGGCTTCATGTGTTTGATTGCTTTGTTATGTCTGTTTCACAATTTTCTTCGTAAAAGCCCTCATCTAGTATTTCAGCTGTTTATATGGATTCATGCAACTCTTGTGTAGAATGTTTCTTTCCGTTCTTTTCAACCCTCTACACTTAATTCATCATAACCACAATTCTGAATTCACTACTAATGCCATTTTCTTGTCAAAAATATAAATGGAAAGAAAAAATAATGTAACTCCAAGCCTTTCTTTGATCATTTACCTCCCCCCAATTAGCCCCTGATATGTTAAAATTATCTCCCTCAGTCTGATGACTTCGTTTTAGAATAAACTGACAGAACTTATAACTTATTCTAACTACTACCATTCTAAGTTGTAGCAGAATGCTAATCTAAGTGCTATCACAGTCAATTTGCATGCTGGGACGTGCTGAAACTGACAAAATTCCATTGACGTATGTCTTGAGTCCAGGCTTGCCCGGTTCCTGATTAGTTTGGAACTCCGTACAAGTACAGACTACTGCTGCTAACGGTACTATGTGCTAAGGATTACAAGAGACGAGCTGAAAACTTGTTAAGGATAACATTATTCCTGTACGGGTGCTAAATTAAGTTGCAAGTTTAAACTAAAAAATGCGGCCACGTATATGAGCAACTGAGTTTCAGGATCAAACTTTAATTCCTAAATATCCAAAAAAATTCCCCTTCAAAATGTGCTTTCCTTCATGAAGTTCACTTACATAACCAATTTGTAAAAAGAATATATCTCTCCTCATACTAATCTAATTCAAGAAGACATAGTTCAGTGTGTTAAGTGCACTACCATATACCAATTAAATTGTGAATCCCAATAAACGTCAGCTCCTAGTTTTGACCTGTACTTCACTTTGATGTGGTAGAAATCAGACTCCATATGGGCTGAAGAGGACAGCTTGAATAAGAACTTCAAAATTTAACTGAGCAATGTAATGATTTTAGGCAATAGCTTTTACAAGAAATAACTAATCTCTTAGGCATTCAATTTACAGGAAATTTACATGTTATTTGTTTTATGGTTTATAATCGAGAAGAAGCGACTAGAAATGTAGATACTCTCTCAAATAGGTGCAAAGTATTCAACAATGACATGTCAGATGCACCAAATACATTTTTACCTCAGAAAAATTCACTTACATTCATTTAAGTTTTCTATTCTTATATTTGTTATTCCAGGTATTACAATCAATGTTCCAGTTTTAGTCGCAGGATTCTCGAAGGTAGGCCACTAATCTCCCTGAGCTTCTCGAATTTAAGCTTCCAACTTGGGAGCTTGGTGGGATCACGGTCGCAGGTCGGCTGGGATCGCGAACTTAAGTAGTCTCAGATTATTCCCTCTTGCGGGCACCATTTTCCTTACGGCTCATCGTTAATGTAGGTTTAGGGTTTCAGAGAGAAAGAGGAAGACAAAGCTGACCAGGCGTTGGGCCATGAGAAAGCCAAGCTGTTTGTGGTTCTGATATTTACTAGGGCGGGTCACTTCGCTGAGAGGCAGAGAGCATGTGGGAGTAGGTCTTTTGACGTCCTTCTGTGAAAAGATAATTGGTTGTCAGGTGGCCACATCAAGCTCTTATATGAGTGGTCTATCACTCAAAAGTTTTGCGCAAGTTCTTCACACATAATATTGGATTTTGTGCTGAAAGAAAAGATAAGAGCATCTGGGTACTATAATATAAAATATACAACAATGCATATGTCAATGTGTGTTTATATTCTATGCATATAATGTACCGAATATAGATTTTTCATTGCGTGACACTTAAATAATACTTATTTAGCAAAGCCGCTCTTAACTCAGATCCTTCTAGGTGCTAATGCTCCCCCTCTCCCGCTCCATCCAACTAAGGTTTCAGTACAGTTCTTATTAGCAAGTGTTCGTTCCAAGATACTTGATTGCTTCGACTCCAAGACATTTTCTGGCTTCGCCCATCACTCGCTACAACCAGAACGAACTTAAATTGGTAATGTGAATACTATTATGTAGACACTGAAAGGCTGCAGTCTATTACTAAGAGTTGGACTTCCAAATGCTTAAGCTATGCAGGCAGAGTGCAACTCACTACCCAAAAATTCTGGAGCAGCACTCTTATCATAGGCAAGCAGGTCATCAAAGAAAAAAAACCAATACTTGTTGGCTATTTGTAGAGTGGGAGTGATTGAACCACCATTGTCAAAAAGTGGCTCGGGAAGACCTATATCTTCCTAAGCAGAAAGGGGCTCAGGTTTTAAGGACCTTGTTGCTTGGAACAAAGCCCTAATGATGGGGCACTTATTGGGCCTTGCACAAAACAAAGACAAGCTCTGGATCAAGTGGCTTACCAGCTGACTCTTCATGGACTCTCAGTAACTATACAAGTGATAGGTGAAATGAAGAGGTAAATGTGATGGACTATTTGCAGTGGACAATCAATGTGGCGCTGGACTGATCACTGGTAGTCACCGAACCTTTGAAGAATACGTTTGCGGCAAGAGTTATACATGTTGCTGGTAGTAATGACAAGGCCACAGTGGCATCTATAGTCTCACAAAATGACATGCTTCCTTTTCACAAATTTCTGATGACTATAAACTCTCATCTTCCTACTCCGAATGACTGAAAATGATGAAACATCTTTTTCAACCTTCACTCCTAATAAGGACCCTTTACTGTGGAGTCAGCTTATATAGAATTCCACAAAAAACATATAAGGGTTGCTTGGTGCTCCCTACTCTAGTATCGTCACAACATTCCAAAGTGCTCCTTTATATTGTGGCAGCTTGCAAGAATCAACTCAGCACCAAAGATAAACTCATGAAGACGAAGATTTTACACCACAACCTGCCTGTGTTGTGTGGTTGTCATGACAAGACTGAAGCTTATCTCTTCTTTGCATGCTCTTACTCCACTGGGATTTGACAGAATGTGCTTTAAAAGAATGAGGAGGCCAGAACATTCACTGATAGGCCACAAAATTCCCGTATGCCATGCACCCATATAAGGGTAAAGCCTTTAAAGCCAGGCTCAGTAGATTGGCCCTATCTAAAACAGTGTAGCACGTTTGGCTGGAGAGGAGTCAAGATCTCTAGCAAAACATAAATTCCGCAGAGATGGTGTTGAAGGATATTAGCTTGGCAGTCGGTGTATCTTCCTGAAACTGGGAGCTTTGTGGAAATCAAGACATACCATATCTGGTCTAGCTATGACTAAGTTGTAAAGGACCAAGGCCTTGGGGGGACTAGGAATCTGATGCCACATGTCAATAATAGTTGCCAACACATGAAAATGCAGTTTTACATATTCTCCACTTTTCTCTGCAAACTATTTTGTATCGAGAACTATCATGCTAAATTTTCATGTGATATTACACCGGTGTTACTTTAAATGCCACAGTTTTCCTACACATGTGGACATAATAATATGCCTTCCATTTCATTCCAAGGATAGATTTCGTAAGTATATACATTGACTTTACTCATTGTCGTTACCTAGCTTGACCAGCGTAACAAGACGTGGAATACATGATTGCTATTTCAATTCAATCTTTATGTGTACCAAAATTCATTCTAGGATTTTGCAAAGGAGAATGTATGGAACTGAGGGAGTATTAAAATCTGTATCTCTTTTTTCTTCTTCTGAAAATCTAGAATTTGAACATGTAAAAACGATGACTTCAGTCGCTGTCTTGCCCCAGTTTGACTCGTCCGATCTCCAATTACCATCTGAGTTGAATTCACTGTTAACATGTTCAGGTTTTATTCTACCAATCCGCTAAAAGTTCAAAGGCGCGACAATTTATGAAACTTAGACGTAATCTGATTAGACGAGAAACTGCATACCTTTAGGCCCAATGGTGACGGAAACGGCGTCCGCGAGCTTGTCAATGCCTGCAAGCAAGCCTTCGCGGCATTCTCTATCAAAAGATATCCTCTTTGGACCTGCTCTCACTACTAATTTCAACCTATTCTGTGTGCTCCTCCATAACCCAAAAACCTTTTGCTTTTCACGGCGTCCCTTTCAGAATTCAAAGAGAAAACGAGAAATTAGTTGAGAAAATCAGATAAGAGGAACACACGCACACACACACACAGAGAGAAAGAGAGAGAGAGAGGTGATAACGTACGGAGAAGGCCAGGTTTGCAGGGAAGAGAAGTGGAGAGAAGAAGGCAACTGACATTTTCCAAAAAATTCAAGTTGAAGGGTTTTTCGGGGGGTTTTAGGGCGAGCGATTTGGGGGGCAATTTAGAGTTTTATTGAAAAAAAAAATAAAAAAATAAAGGGATAATTACGAAAGACCTCTTAAAGTTATGGGATAATTACATGCATCAATTTGGAAAATATCAAATATGTTCTTCGAGCAGACGAAGTATTTATGACATTAACGTGTTGCGTGAAAAGATGATTCTACCCTTCATTTGTATTGGATTCTCCTTTTATATGACATCTTCCTTTTCTTTCCCGTTCATTTTTCTTTCTATCCCCAACTTCTTCCTCGTCTTCTCCCTTCGGGTCCAGCACAACCACCAATCACGAAGCACAACCACTAACCACACACACACACATGCATGTATGCACATACTCTCTCTGATTGGATTTACAAGCACGCAGCGCATACACACGCTGGCTCCTTTCACACATACACACACGAACACTAACTGATTCAATTCACAACTTTATTGCAGTACCGTACAAAACCACCACGGCAACCCATCACATCCCACCATTGCTCCCATCACTACCACCGTAGCCGTCCACAAGCTGCACACACCCATCACAGTAGCCCACCACGAAATATCATACCCACAATTACAACCCATCGTCAGCCACCCATTCCTCATAGAACCATCACGGGAACACAAATACATACGCAGACACACATGCACGCACCAGTATGTGTGTCTGTGTGCGCGCATGTGCGGGGGCGCGGGCAGAGGCCGAAGGTAAAAGGTATGTTGGGCTTGTTGAAGGGTAAGAGGTATAAAGGGTTCCATTGATATTTTAAAATACGTTATGCAAACATAGGCAAAAAGAGTATAAAATATAAATTGTGTTATATCCGAAGGGTATATGTGTTACGAATATTTAAGATTTCAACCCGACATGTAACGTATGAATAGTCAATAGGGTAGACTGTAATTTTTCCTAACCTAAAGGGGTTTCTTGAAAACGGTATGAAGGGGCATACCTCTAAAACTATTAGGAAGACATGCTCAACTAACCAAAGGTAAAAAAGTGAAGCAAAAGATAATGAAGCAATGGATACCATGTATACGACTCTAAATTAGCCTACTAATACTATTTCTTCTACCCATGGGTGCTTGCAAAAGCAGAACTTGGATTCGGCAAGCCAAAATGTGATGTTCGTAAAAGCAAGGTACATGATGTCCCAAGTTATAACAGCAGAGGAAAGTTTGTTACTGATCAAGATTTTCAAAAATGGTTAGGATATTCAAAGTACTGCTTTTATTGGTTAACTGCGATTAGGAGGGTTAGATTAAGGAAGAAGTATCGGAATCTATACCACAAGAAAAAGTAGAAGTATCGGATGGAGGAAGGTGGTGGCTTTCGTTATACGAGTTAATAATTAGAGAAGTACAATGTCTCCTATATTGTGGATGGGGAGTGGAGAGGAGCCCAATCCGTGTTTTAGGCTTATCGAGTTATTCAAAGTCCGCTCTAAGAAACGGTTTCCAAATCAAAAGCAACGCCATTTAGTTGACCTATTTGAAAGTCCCCAAATTTTTTGGAACATTAATTACAAATATCAAAAGACTGAGTTGATCTCAAATCATCCAAAAGTCTCTAAAGTAGTTAGTAAGAGCATTTAACTATAAGTATCCAAAAAACATAATAATTCCAAAATGAAATCCAAATCAAGATAATTACCTAATTGTCATACTGACTTCCAAGTTAAGTTGTCGGTCACATAGCTAAACCCGAATTTAATTCCCTCTACTTATCACCAAGAAGAAAAACAATAAGTGATTGATCCGAATTAAATGTCCAATAAGGTTGCTCAACGCACTGAAACGATTCGAATTATCTGAGTAGCTAAAATTACAGACGTTATCCAAAGTTTAGCGGAAGCTGACACTTGACATATTTTCAGAATAATAAATATTTCTCAATACATAGACAGACTCTAGAGAAGTCATTCAAAAATAAGGTCACACGTGTCATTATTGACAAGAACACGATCTCTGACTCATTCCATTAAGATAGACCATGTTTGTAATACCCCAAATAATATGTAGCTAATTATTTTTATTTTTTGGCTACTTTTGTAATTTAATAATATTTTAGAATACTTTTGAATAAGTAACATAACTTTAGGGGTCTTTTGAGTTATTTACCGAGTTTAGAGATATAAAGACTAGTCAGTTGTTTTTGTCGATAAATTGAGTTTATTTACTCTTCAGATAGAGAGAAGAAAGAGAAAACTAGGATTTTTTATGATTGCAATTTCTACTCACAATTGGTAAGTGATCTTGAACCCACTTTGTTTCACATTTAGATTATATTTGTGAAAATTTTAACTTAAGTGGGCTGATTACAATATTTAGGTTTTGAAACTTAAGAAGATTATGCAACTTTATAAATCTGGATTGAGGCAAGGGTTACATGTATCGCATCTGCCTCTTTTTTATTAATATTGCATGCCTTTAATTCACTGATATATCAATCGCCACGTTATCGTCAAGGGTAAACAGAGTGCCCGATCTGAAAGAACTCGATTTGTACTTTATACGCTCTCTGACATGCTTCAGGAGCACATTATTTTTTTAAAAAAAACTATTTCTTGAGAGTTGCGTATGGAACATGTTACCTGGTTCTTACACATGTGACATCACCTCTTTAGTCGGATCTGGATCCCCTGCCGTAGGTAGGGTTACGACAGGGGTGCTGTAGCCACTGTTATAGCCGTTGGATCGAGATAAGTGGAGGGTAACGGCTGAGATGAAGCCACGTCATCAACTTTGGGGGGAGACAGCATTTACGTCGGGAGACCATTCTTCTCTCTCCATTAATGACTCTCTCTCCAAACCAACGATAATTCCAACGCCCCACTTACCGGCGACGCAGCTTCATCTCACCGTCCGGCGACACGGCTTCATCTCACCGTCCAGAGACGCGACCATCTCGGAATCACCGACGAAAGTCGCAGCGGCCTGAATTGGTGATTCTCTCTCCAAACTCAGTCGTCTCTCCATCTCGTTTTCCCCGATTCCATTTTTCGCCGACGACGACGACGATTCACCTCACTTTCGGCAACGCGATCTACGATTATACATCGAAGCGGCCTAAAATCCCGTCGCCGCCATGGAAGGACCTTCATCCACCGACGATGAAAGAGTTACGGACTGGGCTATTTGCGGTTGTGCTGTCTATTTTCAGATTAGTTGCTTGGCAAGCTATATTTTATTTACATTAAGATTAGTGCAATTCATTTAGTGTTTTCTGTCATGAGAATCCCTTGTTAGGTGGATAATCCATATTTTTTTAGTTAATTGTCTTCTGATCCCCTTAAATTTGGCTTTCCATTTGATCTCTTTGCCATTAATTCAGTCTTTTACAAGCTTTAATAGTCAGTCTCATCATCCTCAAATGAACCTTACGATATCGTAATCTGGAATAGAGATTATGAACTCAATAGATCCCTCATGAACTTTACGATATCATAGACCCCTCATGAACTTTCTGATATCAATCTCATGAACTCGTTGGATCCCTCTTATCACCTTACCTCATTTTGTCATATTTCCTCCTGTGGGCGCTCGCTGATTATGCACTTTATACGAATACAAGGAATATATGCTAGTTTTAAGCTTCGAATTTGGAATTGCGCAGTTACTGTACCACTTCACTACTCTTGGTAAAACTTTTTATCTCTGAAACAAGGTTCTTCACCCCATATGGTACACACCACGTCAAGTATCCATGAATCTGCTTTTATTTCCTTTCTGCTTCTGTTTCCATCTGTCCGAGGAGGTGCAGGCACATGTAACAAGTTTAGTCCCATTTCTTTTTTAGGTTTGGCACTACTACATTACCTTAGAACCCTATGCTTAGTTAAGCACAACCAACTTTAGGACAACTTGTTGGTTATGAACACAAGTTTTGAATCAAATCACTGCAGAAAACCATAGACGAAGATCTAAAATGTGCGAGCATGATCTGTCACAACCCGACCATGAGAAAAAATCAGGGTAATAGGATGAGAGACAGCTACAAAAATAAATAAATAAATAATGAAGTTGGTCACTCGCTTACTTTGCAGTAGGAGATGACATAAAGTTTTTTATTTTAATTTACGTGCCCTCCAGGAATAAGTTCAATGCAATGTACAACTACATAATTGAGATAGTGGAGAAAAACCGTAATACTTACTGGTTATATGACTTGAACATTGAGAATGAGCATATAGTGATGATAAGTTCTTGAAAGCTGAGTGTCAAAATTCGTTTATCTCATTCTAGCTTTTATTCCCCCCTCATTCTAGTTTTTATTCTCGTCAAAGTTTATGAAAATAAACGAGTTCATGAGGGATCTAACGAGTTCATGAGCGATCTATCGAGTTCATGATATCTATTCCAGATTACGATATCAGAGACCCACTATTTTTCTCTCCTCCCCCTCAATTTGGCTGTGATAGAAAGTCACTTACTTATATGATACTAACCATATGACATTACTAGTGAGCACCCTAAAAGATTTTTTGTAGCTGAAATTGTTAGAGAAAAGATCTAGTGTACAAGTTTTCCAGAGAAAAGGTTATAAAAGGAACTTTTCTTGCACTGCACTACTGAAAATCTATGCTGAAACTGTGATCGATTACCTGTTGCTCCTCATCCTTCATAATTACTCAATTTTTAGTTTCTACTTTGAACAATACTCTAAAATTTGTGGCAGTTCTAAAAGCAGATTCTTCACTTGTTTGCGAAAGAGAGTGTGTCTATTATTTGTGTGTCAAGAACAATTGCCGTTATTCAAGATCATGTGATTCATTTTTGCCTACACAACATCCAGCTTATAAACAGCGGAGGAGAATGAGCTTGGTGGTGTCTTCAAGGCTTTTTTCCAGCTGATTTAGTTGCAATTTTGCTCCAAGAGATATACAAGATTTTTTTAGCAGAAAGTGAGGACTGTGGATAGTTTTGGATGTATAGTTTTTATTATTGGTAGCCTATCTTACTACTTAGTATTTGTGGATGATAATGTACAGAGACTTATGATTTCTAATAATACATCATGTTTGATTGAAGCTTTGAGCTATTCCGTAAGCTATGCCAAGTTCATTTTTTTTTCGGAATCATTAGTTGTTTCATGTTCCGTCTGATTAGTTGTTTCATTTTTACTTGGAAGCAATTTTGGTTAGTGGAAGGACCTTCATCCACCGGCGACGAAAGAGTTGCGGACTGGGCTATTTGCGGCTTTTGATGCAGACGATTCACCGCTAAAAGTCTGCTTTCAGACAGACGAACTTGGATTTCCACTCAGCATCTAGTTCAGTACATCTCCTCCAATCGGTCTACATGCCATGGAAGACTGTTTCTCGTCAACACCTTCGGCCACCATAATGTATGTTGTTATCAATTCTGAAAATGTACAGAATTGCTTGGTATCTACGATGGAGGAACTGATTGCAAAGAGCAACATTTTCAGTCTCATGTGTTCTGTCAAGAAGTAGAGTTGAGACTATTTTTTTGTTTTTCAAGGAGTAGTTTCTATATTACAAGTGAATGATTGATGATGGAATCCCTAATGGAATCCCTGGAGTTTGCGAGGCATTTTGTTGGGTCACTGCCCTTGAATTTTGGTGTTAAAAACTAGTTCCAGCTTCCCCTCTATGACCGTCTCTTTCTTTCTCCTCATTATTCTCTTAAGTTTGCCTCTCATTGTATGTCATTATTAACTTCTCTTGCATAATACCAAATCATATGACCTGTGACTTGCTAATACCATGGTCTGCACTTTTCTTCACGTTTCATACCATTATGCAGAAAGAAAAAAAATAACTTCCACTTCATGAGAAGATTATTGTCTACTTGTTTGGTGAACACATTAATGGGAGATTATAACCTGCAACTCTCAAATTGGACATTATCAATATTTAATCTATGTATCTTGAATGCTGTTTTATTGATTTAATTGTACCATGCTTTTATATTGATTTCAGAACTTTGCCTGATTTTTCTGCTCAAATTTGATTCTCTATTCATGTTTACTGTTCAGTTTCTCCTATTTAATTAGCATAATGTCTCCCTGTTTCAGTAAGTTTTAGAAATTTGGAGCACTTGTTTGTTTCCTTTTCCAGTAACTTACTGGAAATTTGGAGATTTGAGCAATTGTATGTTTTCCTTTTTCAGTAACTCACTGGAAATGCATATTGTTCATGGAGTTTAATATAGTAAAATGCACGTATGTTGTTATGATTACGTAGTAAACTTCTTGAAGCATGAAGTAATGAACCTCTATCCAAATGCAGATTAGATGATTGGGTACCTAAAAATGGTATGGAATTCGATAGCCTGGATGAGGCATGGAAATTTTGGGTGGACTATGGAGGGAAAATGGGTTTTGGTGTGCGCAGGGATTATTCAAACAAAAGCCGAAAAGATGAAATTGTCACCTCTGAAAAATTTGTGTGCAACAAAGAGGGTTTTCTATCCTTAGACACCACATGTCCCCGAAATATAACTTGTTCAAGCCAAAACTCATATTTCTTGAACTTGGCATACAATTGATAATCCATCAAATTCTGTAAGATAATTTTTAGGTGCTCACTATGCTCATCCTCTGACTTAGAGTACACCAAAATGTCGTCAATGAAAATAATAACAAACTTATCCAAATACTGCCTAAACACACGATTCATCAGGTCCATAAAAGCAGCATGAGCATTAGTCAACCCGAAAGGCATCACTAAGAACTCATAGTGATTGTAACGAGTCCTAAATGTAGTTTTTGGCACATCCTCTGCCCTAACTTTTAGCTGATGGTACCCAGAACGCAAATCTATCTCCGAGAAAAACCTTGCTCCCTAAAGTGGTCAAACAAATCATATATTCGTGGCAAAGGGTATTTGTTACGTATGGTGATCTTATTCAACTCACGGTAGTCAATGCAAAGTTTTAACGTGCCATCCTTCTTCTTGACGAACAAGACAGGGGCACCCCAAGGTGACACGCTAGGGTGTATAAACCCCCTATCAAGTAGCTCTTGAAGTTGTTCCTTTAACTCCTTCATCTCTGTAGGCATTATTCGATACGGAGCTTTGGAAATAGGTGCCGCACCAGGCAACAAATCAATCGTGAATTCAACCTCACGATTGATGGGTTTTCCTGGCAACTCTTCGAGAAACACCTCAGGAAAGTCGTGTACTGCCAGTACGTCTGATATCTCAAGACCTCCATGGTTAGTATCAAGGATGTGTGCAATGTAACCCTCACAGCCCTTGCGAAGCATACGACGAGCTGAAATAGTTGAGATAATAGATAACCCGCTGGGCTTTGAACCCCAAAACTCAAACTCAGAGGAATCTTATAAATGAAAACGGACTCTCTCAAAGTAGTCAACTAAGGCATGATAGGATGCTAACCAATCCATACCCAGAATCACATCAAAATCACGAATATCTAAAGGAACTAGATCCGCGGGGTGGTCTCTATCACATATACGAATCTTACAGTTCCTCAATACTAAATTAACTATCACAGAATCTCCAACTGGAGTGCCAACAGACAACTCACAATCAAGAGACTAGGGTTTAACCCCAAGGCGATGTGCAAATGAAAGAGAAACAAAAGAGTGTGTGGCACCAGAGTCAAACAATACATGCGCATCAATTGAGTTAGTCTGAATTATACCTGCCACCACGTCCTTTGAACCCGATGCATCCTTAGCTGTCATGTTGAACACCCTGCCGGTAGCCTTAGGTTTTTTCCCTCCTGTTGACTTACTCATACTCTGTCTTGGGCCCGAAGCTGTACTTCCTGTAACTGAACCTTGCGGGCCAGATTGCCCTGATGCTGGAATAGGGCAATCTCTGATATGGTGATCGTTTTGGCCACACCTAAAGCATGCTCTCGTATCCCAATGGAAACTCTGACCGCCATGCTGCTTATTGCATCTCTGAAAAATAGGATTGGAACCTATAAACGGAGGCCTCTGAACAAAGTTCTGACTAGAACCCCTACTCAAATTACCATGAGCCTAACCCTACCTCTGACCTTGGCCCCTCTGCCTAACAGTAATTGAGGAAGATGTCTGTCTTCACTTCCCATCACTTTGTGCCATGTGTGACTAGGATAGCTCTGGGCGCTCTCTCTTTCCTGCCTTGGCGTCTTTCCTCTCTCTGCAGTCCCTTGCCTTAGCTATAGAAGTCTTCGCAATGTCAACGCACTAAACGTAAGTATCAAGTGGAACTGGAACAATGTGCTGCCTAATACTAGGCTTGAGACCCCAGGTGAACATCTGCACTCTATCCTTTTCATTAGCCACCAACTGCCTACCATAACGAGATAGTCGTGTAAACTTTACCTCATACCCAGCGGCACTCTCATTCTCCCCCTGCCTCAGGTTAAAAAAATCATGATACATCTGTTCTTTTACACTCCTAGGAAAATAGCGGTCGAAGAACAAGTACTTAAACCGATCCCATGTCATCGCTTTGCATTGTTCCACCATTTTACTAGCCACAATAGTTTTCCACTAGTGCTTTTCTTCCCCGTCTAGCTTATACACTGTGAGTTCTATCTTTTCCTCATTAGTGCAACCCATAGGCCTGAATACTTTCTCAAGTCAAGAAATCCACTTCTCTGCCACAATCGGGTCGTCGGTACCCCCAAAAGGTTCTACTTTCTTCTTATTAAATTGCTCTAATAAGCTGTGGGTCTAGACCAGCCCGTGATCGAATTTTGTTGTGGGTTAGGTTGATTTTGCTGATTTAGCTGAGCATGCTGGTAGCCACTAGCTGAGTCAGTTAAGCTTGCTAATTTGCAAGGATGATTAGAAGATCTGGCGGATTCTCGTTCCCTGTGACGTTCTGATGCTCCATATTTTGATTGTTGGTTCACAGATTATTACCACCGCTTGCCATTACTACAAGTGAAAACTAGAATCATATACTGACTAAGACAATAAACTTAAATCTACCCATCCTACCCATCTCACTACTTATCTGACCCTAAGCATGAGTCTACATGAGTTTTAAACCTATAGCTCTGATACCAACTGTAAGGTCCCAATTTTTCGGAGCGTTAATATCAAATAAACAAAGTCAGAAAACCTAAAAATATCACAAAGTCTCCCAAGTGATCATTCAGAGCGTCTATTAATTAATCCCAAAGATACATCAATAAACGCCTTAGTTGTGAGGACCTTAGTTTAACCTAGTGGTAAACTTCATTTCGTGCTTGTTATTATGCATGTAGTGTGATACCTTTCTTAATTGAAGATCTTATGCATTACATGAGTGGTCTTCCTGACCTATTTATGTAGAACAAGTTGTATGCTTGTGTTTGTGTAGTGTGTGTGTAGGATTGTGTTTCGGTTGGAAGAGAAGAAAGAAAGAAGATGATGTGGGTGTAAATAAGGTGCACTTGTGTGTGCCTTTAATTTGAACGGTACTTGTAATGGTAGCTAAAAGTGAAAATTTAATTAGACAGTTTTTCACGAATTTATAAAAATAGTTATGGCCAAAATTGGACAAAGTCCAAAACAGTAACTCAAGTTGGTGGATTGGCTTATTCTTAATCCTGATTAGTTGGTCTTAAGCATGATTAGTTATCTCTAAGCATGATTGGTTAGCCCTATCGTGATTATGCTAATCTAGATTAGTCAAGGTTAATCGTGATTAGTTAGTGACTAAGCCTGATTAGTTTACCCTAATCTTGATTAAGCTAATTGTGATTACTTAGTTACGAATCTAGGTTAACTAGTACTAATTAAGCTTATTATGTCTAAAAAATTATTTGTGTTGTCATCTTCTTATTGGTAAGACTTGGAAGGGGTCTAATAACATTGAAACACTTGTTTCTCTAGGGAGAAATCTCAGCAGATTTCTCTAAACTTTAGTGACTCATGCCTTCTATTTTTTAAAGTAAAAACAAGAAGAGAAGAGAGAAGGGAGCTGCCTAGTTTTAGAGAAAACTATAGAAGATGTTTGAGAGCTTGAAGAAGGAAGAGAAAAGGAGATTTTGCTGTGATAATTTCAGATAAGCAACCGTTGATGTTTGGATGTTCTTTTTTTGACAAAAGAGGGAGATCTTGATGAGTTCAACACCCTAATCTTGTCAAAGGGATGGTTTTACATATGAGCAGCCTTGAGCATGGTTTTAATCTTGGTTGGTGTATATATGTTGTATTATCTGCTTATGGAGTGATATAATTGGATTAGAGAAATTCGGGTAGATTCTAGGTTGATCTTGAAACATGCATATCTCATTCAATACTTGTTAGATTTGAGTGTTCTATAGCTTTCTGGAAAGCTGAAGATGTTAGATTTAACATTGTTGCTTTAAGAACTCTCTCATTTGAAGTTTATACTTCCGTAAATAGCATAAATATGAAACTGGTCAAATCTGATTAAACAGGGTAGATTCTGTGTTAATATTTAAACAAGCATATCTCATTCAATACTTGTTGGATTTGAGTGTTCTCTAACTTTCTGGAAATCGTAAGATGTGTCATTTAACATTGCATTTTATATCACTCTCAAATTTGAAGTGTATGTTACCTTAAATTGCTTAGATTTGGAACCGGTCTACTTTCACTGAAACTGTTTTGAGCTAAGAAATGCATATAAATGTTTTATATGATACTTGTTGTGTTTAACATTCTCTTTGCATTATATCATGCTGTAAATCATGTGAGTCTTCAGAAGTAGTGGCCGGGGTCGAAGGCCGGCAAATCGGGTAATATGGAAACGAGATATATGTTCAGCTTGCTCAACAGGTTAACCTCCCAAGGACATTACGTTGGGCCAAGCATGTTGTCAATATGTGCAGAGTCTTGTGTAAGGTCTAAATTTATCACTCATAAACTGAATTTGATCGGCTCAACTTTTGAGTGATTAATTTAGGATCTTACCAAGAAAGGATGGTAGGTGAACGAGCATTCAGCTTATGAATTGGGCTCATTAGAGTCATTATGATATGTGTTATGCTTGAGTTATTTCTTGCTCGTTCGCTACGATCTATCGTATGCCATGCATGAGTTAATGATAAGCACGTTTTGTTTGGTTGATGCACGCTTGTTATGATTAAGATAGTGTTTAAGATATGTCAGCTCTACTTAGCTGTGGCTAACCCCCTTTTATATCTCTACCTTTTAGATACTAGAGAGGATCAAGAAGTGGTAGGCGAGGAAGATTTTGAGTACCCTTTTGTGCCCGAGAATCAGGGATAGAAAGTCTTTGTGCACTTGTAAATAGAGAGCAAGGTGTGCTCATGTCATTTGTTATAGAACTTGTATGATAGTTTAGTGTGTACGTGTGTATAAGCTTGGATTTATAAGGATGGACGAATATAATTTATGTTTAAAAAGTCTGTTGCGTTGTTTATAGCAGCAAGACCCAAGGATTCGGATACAGATCCTTTTCAGGTAGGCCACCATAGAATTAAAGCTTTGACCGGATCGGGCCCTCCTATACTCTAATTTTATCGGATTTTATCTTATTTTCCACCCAAGGCCAGATACCAGAGCAGTTACACGCATCTAATTTTGGTTTTGAATGCAATTAGCACACTCTGATTACCTTCAGAAGAAGGTTAGCGTGTCAGAATATGTGTTGTCGCGTCCTGCTTCTTGGGGCGTGACAACTAAGATGGTATCAGAGCATAAGTTTTGCTTATTACCCAAGATATGATCTTTGGAGTTAAAGTATTAAGCTTGATCTTAGAACTTCATGCCTCTTTATAGGTACGAATGGCTGACTGAGAAGCAAGTTCTTCGGGGAAAGACGCTGACAACGCTTTGAAAGATATGTATGTGATATTGGGACGTATGGTCTCTTGCATGGAGAATCAACAAAATAACAATCTCAACCACCGAGGATCTAACTATGATCTTGAAGGGCAAGGTAAATCTGAAATGCTAAAGAATTTCATGAATATGCATCCACCAGACTTTGTTGGAGAGGGTGATCCAGACAAAGCTGAAAATTGGATTAGGAACTTAGAGAAAATCTTTAAAACCATGGGGCTGAATTATGAGATGAAATTATTGCTTGCAACTTTTAGACTTGAAAATGATGATGTTTGTTGGTGGGAAATGATTGATTGCAAATAGACAGCGGCTCAAACAAATCGCACTTAGGAATTATTCAAAACCGAGTTCAATTAAAACTACGTTCCTCAAAGTGTTAAACTGAAAATGGAGACTGAGTTTCTGAATTTTGAACAGGGCAATCTAACGGTGCAACAATATACAACCAAGCTCACATCATTGGCTAGGCATGCTTCGTACTTGGTAAAGAGAGAAGATATGAGGGCTAGAAAGTTTTAAGATTGTTTGAAGCCTGAAATCCAAGAAAAGATCTCAATTCTCAATATTGATGACTATTATGAAATGGTAGATAGAGCTTCGCTCATTGAGAAGAGTGATGGGGACATACAGAGGAAAAGGGCACGGTTGAGTGGAACTAGACCAAATCTTTTGAATTGGCAAGGTGGAAGGAATTTGAACACCGCTGGTAATAAAATGCAAAGAACAGGGGCATATAATGATAAAAAAGCATACAGCAACCTAAGGGCAAGCTTGCAACTCAGTAAATTCAACAAGTACAAGGGTACAAATTGACTTGTTCTCATTCTGGCAAGGTTGGGCATAATTCTGATTCTTGCTGGAGGAAGGAAGGGAAATGTTATGGTTGTGGATCCTTGGATCACCGTGTGAATGATTGTCCTAATCTGAGGCCAAAACCCATTCAGCAAAGTGGCAAGCAGGGAACGAGTACATGCCGAGGTACGGGGAAACCAAGACTTCAGGGAAGGGCTTTTGCTTTGGGACAAGAGGAGGCAAGAAATTCAGCTGATGTGATTGGAAGTACACTTTCTATTTTTCAGCATGTGGCACGAGTTTTGATTGGTTCATCAGGTTCTTATGTAGCCCCACATTTTGTGCATCATTTGGGTAAGAGACTCGAGAGTTTACCATATGAACTTGTGGTGAGTATACCTACGGGGGACCCCTTACTTAGTGACGTTATATATAGATCATGCCCAGTAGTAGTGTGTAGTAAGGGACTTAACGCTGATCTGATACTTCTACCCCTTCAAATTTTGGATGTCATGGTATGAATTGGTTATCTCAACATCATGCTAATGTTGATTGTCATGCTAAGAGTGTTACTTTTGATATGCCAGAATAGGGTATAATGGAATTTGTCGGGGATAAAGGGTTTTCTTCAACACCTATTATTTCTACTATTCATGCTCGTAAGTTGCTTTCTAGAGGTTGTGTAGGGTACCTTTGTTATGCAATTGATCACTGTAAGAAAGAGCATAAAATTGAAGACATTCCAGTTGTTCGTGAATTCAGGATGTGTTCCCTGATGATATAAAAGCTCTACCCCCTGATCGAGAATTTAAAATTGTTATTGAGTTATTGTCAGGAACCAGTCCAGTTTCTAAAACTCCATATAGAACGGTTCCAACAGAGTTGAAAGAGTTGAAGGTTCAGTTGTAAGAACTACTAGATAAATGCCTTATTCAACCAAGTGTATCACCTTGGGGTGCTCCTGTATTGTTCGTTAAAAAGAAAGACGGTTCGTTGAGATTGTGCATTGATTATAGGCAATTGAATCATGTGACTGTGAGGAACAAATATCCACTTCTGCACATTAATGACTTGTTTGATCAATTACAGGGTGCAACATTATTTTCTAAGCTTGATTTGAGATCAAGATATCATCAATTGAAAGTCCGAAAAGAAGATGTACCCAAAACAACTTTTAGAACACGTTCTGGTCATTATGAGTTCCTTGTTATGCCGTTTAGTGTTACTAACGTTCCAGCAGCCTTCATGGACATGATGAATCGTTTTTAAGTCATACTTGGATTCCTTTGTTGTAGTCTTTATTGATGATATTCTTGTCTACTCTGAGGACCATGAATACCATTTTCGGGTAGTGTTGCAAGTTTTACGTGAAAAGAAATTGTACGCAAAGTCAGCAAATGTGAATTTTGGCTCGAGCAAGTTACAAATTTGGGACATATTATATCTAGTACAGGCATATATGTAGATCCAGTAAAGATTGAAGCGGTTGTAAATTGGCAAAGACCAGCTACTGTGAAAGAATTTTGTAGCTTTTTGGGACTGGCAGGGTATTACTGGAGATTTGTGCAAAATTTCTCAATGATTTCAAGTCCATTAACAAAGCTTACTAAAAAATGAGTGAAGTTTGTCTGGGATATAAAGTGTGAGTCTAGTTTCCAAGAATTGAAGCAACGATTGATTTTAGCCCCAATTCTAACTCTACCGGAAGGTAATGATAACCTTATAATCTATAGTGATGCTTCACACGTCGGTTTGGGTTGTGTTCTAATGCAGCGGAGAAAGGTAACAGCCTATGCTTTAAGGAAGCTAAAACCCTATGAGCAAAACTATTCTACACATGATTTGGAATTGGCAGCAATTGTATTTGCCCTGCATAAATGGCGGCATTACTTGTATGGGGCAACATTTGAAGTGTAGACGGACCATAAAAGCTTAAGGTACTTATTTTCACAAATAGAGCATAATATGAGGCAACGTAGATGGATGGAACTTCTCAATGATTATAATGGCATCATACAACATTGTCCGGGCAAAGCTAACGTGGTTGATGATGCATTGAGTAGAAAAGCTATGGTTACAAACTTGATGATAAAAGAGTGGAAATTGTTAGAAGATGCATGCGTTTGGCAGCCTTAACTACTTAAGACAGGTATTGTCTTTGCTAATATTAAGCTGCAACCTATTTTGATAGAAAGGATTAGAGAAGCACAAGCACGAGATCCAGAAGTACAAGCTATTTTGAAATATTTGAGTTCCAAATCAGATTTTACGTTGCACAGTGATGGTTTGCTCCGAATTGGTAAGATAATGTGTGTTCCGAATAATGCTAGTTTGAGACGAGAGATAATGGAATAAGCACATCGGTCCAAGTATTCTATCAACCCCGGAAGTATTAAAATGTATAAGGATCTGAAGTCTAGTTATTGGTGGAGTAACATAAAGAGAGATGTGGCTGAATTTGTTGCAAAATATCTTACATGTCAACAAGTTAAGTTCGAACATCGCAAACTAGCTAGGTTACTTCAACCGTTATCCGTGCCCGAGTGGAAATAGGAGCATATTACCATGGACTTTATATCAGGTTTACCTCGAACTCGAAATGGACATGATGCTATTTAGGTGATTGTTGATAGACTTACTAAATCTGCTCACTTTCTTGCTATAAATGTGACTTACACCTTAGAAAAGTTGGCACGTATGTATATAAAAGAGATTGTTAGATTCCATGGAGTACCGATAAGCATTATTTCAGATCGAGATTCTCGTTTTACTTCGAAATTTTGGAAGACTTTTCAAGATGCGACGGGAACTAAACTTGCTTTTAGCACATTTTTCCATCCATAAATAGCCGGTCAAAGCGAAAGGATAATTCAGACCTTGGAGGATATGTTACGAGCATGTGCTATGGAATTGAAAGGTAACTGGGATGATCACTTGACACTTGTGGAGTTTTCTTACAATAACAACTACTATTCTAGCATTGAAATGGCACCATTTGAAGCTCTTTATGGCAGAAAGTGCAAATCTCCAATTTGTTGGGATAAAGTTGGTGAAAAACATTTACTAGGACCCGAATTGGTGCAAGAAACCACATAAACAATTGAGGTGATCCGTAATCATTTGTTAAGGGCTAGGAATAGACAAAAAAGTTATGCAGATAAAAGAAGAAGAGATTTAGAATTTGCTGTAGGAGTTCATGTACTTTTACGTGTTTCACCTTCTAAAGGGGTTACCAGGTTTGGAAAGAAAGGAAAACTGGCACCGCGCTACATTGGTCCCTTTGAAATTTTGGAACGGATTGGTGCAGTAGCCTATCGACTTGCATTGCCACCATCGCTAGCTATTATACATGATATTTTTCACGTATCTATGTTGAGGAAGTATGAGCCTGATCCTTCACATATATTGCAACATGAACCGATTCGGATTCAGAATGACTTATCTTATGTCGAGCAACCGATTTGGATTCAGAATGACTTATCTTATGTCGAGCAACCGATTCAGATTTTGAACCGAACGGAACAAGCACTACGGAACAGGAACACCTCAAGTTGGTAGATTGGCTTATTCTTAATCCTGATTAGTTGGTCTTAAGCATGATTAGTTATCCCTAAGCATGATTGGTTGAGCTTATCGTGATAATGTTAATATGGATTAGTCAAGATTAATCATGATTAGTTAGTGACTAAGCCTTATTAGTTTACCCTAATCTTGATTAAGCTAATTGTGATTACTTAGTTACTAATCTAGGTTAATTAGTACTAATTAAAAATTGATTTATGTTGTCATGTTCTTTTTGGTAAGACTTGGAAGGGGTCTAATAACATTGAAACACATGTTTCTCTAGGGAGAAATCTCAGTAGATTTCTCTAAAATTTTATAAACTCATGTCTTCTATTTTTAAAGTAAAAACAAGAAGAGAAGAGAGAACGGAGTTGCCTAGTTTTAGAGAAAACTATAGAAGAGGTTTGAGAGCTTGAAGACGGAAGAGAAAAGGAGATTTTGCTGTGATAATTTCATATTAGTAACCGTTAATGTTTGGATGTTCTCTTCTTGACAAAAGAGGGAGATATTGATGAGTTCAACACCCTAATCTTATCAAAGGTAGGGTTTTACATATGAGCAGCCTTAAGCATGGTTTTAATCATGGTTGGTGTATATATGTTGTATTATGTGCTTATGGATTGATAGAATTGGATTTGAGAAATTGAGGCATATTCTAAGTTGATCTTTAAACATGCATATCTCGTTCAATACTTGTTGAATTTGAGTGTTCTATAGCTTTATGGAAAGATGAAGATGTTAGCTTTAACATTGTTTGTTTGAGCACTCTCTGATTCCAATTTCATACTTCTGTAAATTGCATAAATATGAAACTAGTTGAAGGTGATTAAATTAGGAAGATTTTGTGTTCATATTTAAACAAGCATATCTCATTCAATAATTGTTGGATTTGAGTTTTCTATAACTTTCTGGAAATCATAAGATGTGTTCTTTAACATTGTATTTTATATCACTCTCAAATTCAAAGTGTATGTTACCCTAAATTGCTTAGCTTTAGAACTGGTCTGCTTTCACTGAAACTGTTTTGAGCTAAGAAATGCATATAAATGTTTTATATGATACTTGATGTGTTTAATATTCTCTTTGCATTATATAATGATATAAACATAGGAGTCTTCGGAAGTAGTGGCCGGGGTCGAAAGCCAACAAATCGGGTTATATGGAAACGTGATATATGTTGAGCTTTCTCAGCAGGTTAACCTCCATGGGGCATTGCGTTGCGCCACGTATGATGTCAATATGTGCGGAGTCTTGTGTAAGGTCTAAATTTATCACTCATAAACTGGATTTGATCGGCTCAACTTTTGAGTGATCAATTTAGGGTCTTACCAATAAAGGATGGTAGGTGAACGAGCATTCGGCTTATGATTTGGGCTCCTTAGAGTCATTATGATATGTGTTATGCTTGAGTTATTTCTTAGTCATTCCCGGCGATCTATCATTTGCCATGCATGAGTTAATGATAAGCACGTTTTGTTTGGTTTATGTACGCTTGTTATGATTAAGATAGTGTTTTAGTTGGTCATATGTCTGCTCTACTTAGCTGTGGCTAACCTCCTTTTCCATCTCTACCTTTTAGATACTAGAGAGGATCAAGAAGTGGTTGGCGATGGCGTTGGCGAGGAAAATTTTGAGTACCCTTTTGTGCCTGAGAATCAGGGATAATAAGTCTTTGTGCACTTGTAAATAGAGAGTGAGGTGTGCTAGTGTCATTTGTTATAGAACTAATGTGAAAGTGTGGTGTGTACGTGTGTATAAGCTTGGATTTATAAGGATGGACGAATGTAATATATGTTTAAAAGGCCTGTTGCGTTGTTTATATACGAATGTAATTAGCGCACTCTGATTACCTTCGGAAGAAGGTTAGCGTGTTAGAATATGTGTTGTCGCGTCCTGCTTCTTGGAACGTGACAATAACAGCCTTAAGCATTTATAAAATCCAAATTACTCCGACACGGAGTTTCAAAATAAAACCGAAGCAAATTCAACTTGTCTTAATTATTACATCTAAAAATGCTAATACTGAATCTGAGATAAAAACCGCTAGTTCTCAGTCACACAGCTAGCTCTATAATCCAATCTCACCTACTGATCACCTGACAGGAAAACAATAAGGGAGTGAGCCAAATGCGTAGTAAGGTTACTCAAAGGACCAATCAAAAGGAATACAAAATGTCTGATAAAACGAGATTATGGAGGTACAGAATTCTAACGGAACAGATGCCAGACCAAATTTAATAATGCCAAACATATCTTTTTATGGAGACAGACACTAGAGAGACATTCAGAATAAGATCACACATGTCATAACTGACATGTGAGACAAGGTTCTGAAAATAAGATCGCGATCTCTAGCTAATCCCACTGAACTAGCCCACGTTCCAATCCACGTGGGTAAGTCAGAAACAGTAAAGTCACATACATTGTGACTTGGTTCAAAGAACTAATAACACTTAGATCCAATAATTTACCGCGATGCGAACAAGTTGTCTGGACAAGGTAAGCTAATAGATGTCTTTTCTAAATAATGCAAAGCGATATGGTGCAAAGATAAACATATATTTACAACCAATTCACACCCGACATTTCAACCGTCTTCAGAACTAACTCAATATTGGACTCAATTCGAAGAGGACAAAATGACAGACTCAGCAAAATTTAAATCGCTGTAACATGAGTGCAACATGGCTACCTAAAAGAAAAGAAAAATCAGATACAAAGATTTACACATAAACTAGAGTAATGGATTCAAGGTATAATGAAAAGGTGAAAATATGAGTCTGGCCAAAAGTTACATGTACGGCCAACTGGGAGAATATGTGGTGGTGGGTTAATATAAGAAGTAAAAAAAAAAAAACTTAAAGCCATAAAAAGATACAAGGAAATCAAATGGCAGAAATACCAACCTGACATGGAACAGAATCTCAGCCATTATTTGAAACTGAAAGGAGAAGAAAACTAAATAAGCCGACTGACATGACATAAGCAGTCTAAACAAGGTGATCGGATCAATTTATGCAACGGTATGGCACGAAAACTGAGGCTAACGGAGAGGAATTCTGACGATGTGCATAAATTGACTAACAGAAACAAAATCAATTCATGATCAACATTTTAATCAAACGCTAATAATCTAGCCAACACTGATTCAAATTGCAAAAGTACACTCTTACATGAATGATTAGTCCAAAGCTGAATCAGATTTTAAAAGTAAACCCTTACCTTCAATTGTGCAATTCCACCCAAAACTTGGATCTTCTTAATCAATTATTTCAAAATTCCTAAAAATCAATATACCAAAAAGTTATTACTAGGGTTCCAACAATAAAAAAAATTCATAAGGTTCCAACTACAAACCTCAATTCGATACTCAAATAAATTCTTACCTCGAAGTATTGATCAAAATCTCAAGAGGCTCTTCCTAGGTATTCTCTCGAAACTTATCTGAACTTTCTTGTATTCCTATGAAATATATATTGTACGTAACTAGCAGATACCTAAAAGATATATACATATATTCCTAAAACAATAAGAATTTCAAAATACTCATTACGTCCCCAAGCTCTCTAATTTTATTTTATTTTCTTTTCTTTTCTTCTCCTTTTTTTTTCAAAAGTAAGCATTAAATATTAGGGGTGTAACATCCCTGGATCTCTGGAACGTTAACACTCACTCGATCATAAACACTAAGGTAATAAAAGCCTCAAACTCAACCAATTTAGAATCATTAATCAGTCAGAGCCACTAAACCATTGAATAATATAGTACTCTTAGCATACTACCATAATTGAAACGACAAGACTAAGTAAAAATTTCTAAATGACAATATTAACCCACGCAGGGGTTCTAATGACCAAAACTAAAACTTAAATTCTCTTTGCCTCGTTTGGCTCTAATCCATACTCAGTGCGGTCAATTCTGTGGGTCCCTAAATACACCTAGAGGAGGGTGAATAGGTGATTTACAGCTTTGAGTATAAATTAAAAACGAGATTACAAAGTAATGACATATATAACAATAATAAATTCAACATAGAGATTTATAATGGTTCGGCCTCACCAGCCTACGTCCAGTCCCCGAGCACTCCACACAAGGGAGACCTACTCGAGCCTTTCACTAACCAGCTAGCTTCGGGTGCTAGCTCAAACCGCGGTACAATTTCCGAAACCCTTCCAGGGTTTCCAATTGTTTACAAATGAAAAGAAATTTACAATTTGAAAACAACAAACAAGCTCCTTCTTGAGCATATGTTACAATGAATAAACTAAGACTAAGCCTTCTTAGGTGGGAAGATCTGTATTCTTTCAAAAACCAAACCAAGAAACTTACAATAAACTATCTCAAAGATGAACTCACTCAACAGAGAATAGATGAGAATTAGAGAACAGGATGAGAGATTATTTTGAGATGAGTTAGAGAGAGTATTGAAAAAGATTCGCGAGAAGTATATTAAATGCTCTCAAGGAACCATTTTTATACTAGAGAAAAAATTGAACCGTTGTGAAGGGAAAGCCTTAAAATAGATTCGACTGAAACATAAGTTTGAGTCGACTGAAAGAACTACTCTAAAAGATTGGTCGACTAAAAACTTAGTGAGAAGAGACACTGAAACATAAGTTTGAGTCGACTGAAACATAAGTTTTAGTCGACTGAAAAATCCATTTCATTCGACTGAAAACTTTTGGCTTCGACTAAAAACTTTTGCTTCAACTAAAAACTTTGGTTTCGACCAAAAACTTAGCTTTTAAGACTGGAACGAAAGAACTGTACAATTTAGTCGACTACAAACTGTTTGCCTTCGACAGAAACATTCAGTTTTGATTCTTTACTTGAATTTATGTGAAATCTTTTAAGAAGGACTTATAAATGCTAACATGGATAAAATAGACTTCATTCAATGTAGTCAGAGTCTTTGAATCCTAAATCCAATTCCGAGTTCAAGCTTTGTCCAAGGCATGATCTTGTCTTTGTTTGATTAAGATAAATCCTGAAATGTTTCACTACAAGAAAAAAGGCTTTTAGCGACGGGAAAATCCGTCGCTAAAAGCCTTTATTCCGTCGCTAAAACAATTAGCGACGGATTCACCGTCGCTAAAAGTCCCTCGTATAAAAGCCCGTCAGTAATAGTTTAGCGACGGAATTTTGAACTCCGTCGTTAAATATGTAATTTTTTGGGACGGATTTATTTTTAATTAGCGACGGATATTCGGTTGCTAATTATATTTTTAGTATTTTAATTTATTTTATTTTTTATAACATTAGCGACGGAATATTTTTTAGCGACAGAATATTCCGTCGCTAAAAAGCTTATTTAGCGACGGATTTAATCCGTCGCCAAAAATCAATTTTTTTTTGAATTTTTTTTTATTTTTCAATTACCCAGACCTGTAATACAATTTTCATTTCTCAACAACTACGCACAATAATCAATACAGAAAGAACTATATATAATCAATTATAAAAAATATTTCAATATAAAAAAGACTCATATGTACAAGCTAGGAACCGAATACAGCCGGTTAGGGGAGGGAAGAAGAGTACAAGCCGGGCGCGGGAGGGGGGGGGGGGAAAGCGAGGAACGGGAACGGGAAGGGGCTCATCAGAGGTCGCTGAGTCTCGGATTTGGATCCTGCTGATTCGGGGCCGGCTCGGCATGTCCAGCAGTGCCTTGCTCCCTGATCATCCTCACCACCACTGTAGCAATGCGCTGGATCTCCTCGTCGTCCAACTGACGCTGAGGAGCCGGTGTCTGTGGAGGGGCAGCAGGGGGTGAGGACGCTCCTATCACGGCACGAGCAGTCGTGCTAGGCAGGCCGCGTATGCGGCCTTTCGGCCGATTCACGACCTCCGGCGTATCCAGCCATCGCTTCAACCCCCCAGTACTCGCAGCCGTACTAGTGGACGCTGATGGCTGTCCGGACTGCTGCTCGGACCCCCTTAGCTGTTCATACGAGGCCTGCAAAAACAGTGGTTTAACGATATGTTAGGGCATTAATTAACGAAACGGACATTGAGGATAGAAAGACAAAACATTAACAACTTAAATAAATTGACTCACATCGATCCGCCGGGCAATATCTGAAATATAGTCGCCCGCCCGGTGTGCCTCGTCCTTGTCCTTCTTCCGCACGTGCGTCTGGCTATAGGTCAGAGCTATGACCTCATCCTCCTCCAGATCCGGGTGCTCGACCGCGTTCATGTGTCGGACGATGTCGTGTGGCACCGACCCCCCCGTGTGCGTCGGATCTCTGTTCTGTCTGTTCTCGGCCCCGCTCTTACTCTTGGCGTCCCAGCCTGGATCCGCAGCCCACCGATCTATCATCTCCCCCCATACACGGTGAGATATCCAATGTGGGGGATATCTCGTCATCTCCGTCATCGGGGCACCCTCGGGCAGCAGCTTCTTTGCCCGGTCCCGTGCGTCGTGGAGCCATCGGCGGTAATTCTTGCCGATGTAGGCAAAGAAGGCCTGCTGCCCCAGTGCCTGCTGCTGAGGCGTGTCAAACGTAAACCCCTCCTGTAAGGCATTCAATAACACAAATTATGACCAGAAAACAAACTGTAATTAAACATTTACTAACGCTGAAAAAAATACTTCACCGTACCAGCCACTCCTCCCATAGGGCCTCCCTCGCAGCGGCATCCCAGTCCTTCCAGTACAGGCGTGGCTCGAAGAATCGGCCCTTCACAAGAACGCCGATCTTCGTCCTCGCCAGATTCTCCAGGATCCTGCCAAAGAAGTAAATAAATAAATTAATACAGTTCAAATATAAATTAACACCCCAAAATTTTAAATTTAAGGCATGAGGTGATATTTTTAGTACTTACAGGCCCTCCTGCGTGAGCGTAACTCTCTGTTTACGCTGGGGGTCGATGCGTACCCCGCGTGTCGGACCACGGCCTCGTCGAGATCCTACAAAACACAGACATTAATACAGTTCAAATATACTTTAAATATAAGGCTAGCGAAAATGTACTAAACACCGTTATAAACTATACCTGAGGTAGAACCCACGGAAGATGGAGAATGCACGCGCGTGTAGGATGAATCTGCATCGGGCTGGGGCGACGGCTGGGGCTGCGGCTGGGGCTTGGGCCCCATCTGCTGTTCGCGATCACTCTGTGCCTCGTCATCAGTAGGCAATGACGAGGTGGGACCCATCGGGGAAGAAGCAGCTCGGCGTCCAGCCCGGCCACGAATAGCCCGTATCCTATCCATATTTGACTTCATATAGATTATATACAAAGACATTAACACGTGAAAAACAATAATTTGGCATAAATCATCATCGGCACTATATAGTCCTAATTATGGTTTAATTGTGCCGAGTAGTGCTGATTAGTCCTAATTATGGCTAATTAGGCTTACTTGGATTATGTTAGGACTAATTAATGTTAATGAGGGCTAGTTTCGGATAATTATAGCTAATTAGGGTTGATTAGGACTAATTAGGGTTTTTTAGTCCTAATTAGGGTTTAATTGTGCCGAGTAGTGCTGATTAGTCCTAATTAGGACTAATTAGGCTTAATTGGGCTTTGTTTGGGCTAATTAATGTTAATGAGGGCCAGTTTCGGATAATTATAGCTAATTAGTGTTGATTAGGACTAATTAGGGTTATTTAGTCCTAATTAGGGGTTAATTGTGCCGAGTATTGAAGATTAGTCCTAATTAGGCTTAATTGGGTTATGTTAGGGCTAATTAATGTTAATGAGGGCTAGTTTCGGATAATTATAGCTAATTAGGGTTGATTAGGACTAATTAGGGTTATTTAGTCCTAATTAGGGTTTAATTGTGCCGAGTAGTGAAGATTAGTCCTAATTAGGGCTAATTAGGCTTAATTGAGTTATGTTAGGGCTAATCATTATGCCCATAATTGGGTTCATTTGGGCTAATTTGGGGTAATTACAGCTAATTTGGGGTAATTACAGCTAATTTGATTTTTATTAGGTTCTTAGGGTTAATTAAAACTAATTAGGCTCGTTAGAGCTAATTAGGTTTAATTGATTTACTAAAATATTGTTAATCAGGACTAATTAGGGCTAATTATAGCCAGTGCTGGAGCCACGATGAGATTTCAGGAGGTGCATGCTAAAAATGTCGCATTAACCTAACTAACCTAAATTTAATGCACATTCAACAGTTGCTCAATTCCGACACCTCATATAAGGTGTCGATATGGTGTCCGATACGTGTCTGACACCTCCGGACACGTGTCCGACACAGACCGACACGTGTCTGACGCCTCTGGACACGTGTCCGACGCCTCCAGACACGTATCCGACGCCCACCGACACGCACCTCCAGACACATCGGCATACGTTAATTTGTGTTTTAAATGTCAGACACCGTCGATCAGACGTGGTGTCCGTGTCTGCGCTAGCTAACAGGTATCTCAATCCAATTGGGTCCCATCCTCTGTCAACAACCTCAATTCCGACACCTCATAGAGGGTGTCGATATGGTGTCCGATACGTGTTTGACACCTCCGGACACGTGTCCGACGCCTCCGGACACTGTCCGACGCCCACTGACACGCACCTCCAGACACATCGGCATACGTTAATTTATTTTTTAAATGTCGGACACCGTCGATCAGACGTGGGGTCCGTGTCTGCGCTAACTAACAGGTATCTCAATCCAATTGGGTCTCATCCTCCGTCAACAATCTCAATTCCGACACCTCATATAGGGTGTCGATATGGTGTCCGATACGTGTCTGACACCTCCGGACACGTGTCCGACGCATACCGACACGTGTCCGACGCCTCCGGACACGTGTCTAACACCCACCGACACGCACCTCCAGACACTTCAGCATACATTAATTTATTTTTTAAATGTCGAAAACCATCGATCAGACGTGGTGTCCGTGTCTGCGCTAACTAACAGGTATCTCAATCCAATTGGGTCCCATCCTCTGTCAACAATCTCAATTCTCAAATGCTCAATGCAATAAAAATGAACAAAATCACACATTCAATCCAATTGGGTCCCATCCTCCTTCAATAATCTCAATATCTCAAATGCTCAATGCACAATTAACAATCTAAAATCATCAATTAACAACCTAAAATCATCAATTAATAATCTCAATTACTTCAAATGCACAGCTAATAACCTAAAATCATCAATTAACAACCTAAAATCACATATCAATAATCACAATTCTCAAATGCACAATTAACAACCTAAAATTATCAAACAAATTATCAATGTTCAAATGGGAAAATATTGTTCAAAATGCACATATCCGATGCGCTTGAATTATTTCAATTTAGGGTTCGATTGTATTAGGGCATTCAATTTAGGGTTCAATTGGGGGTTCAATTAGTTTAATTTAGGGTTCGGTTCGATTAGAGCATTCAATGTAGGGTTCAATTAAAGAAATTTAGGGTTCAATTAGGGGGTTCTATTGATTCAATTTAGGGTTCGGTTGATTTGTGGTATTCAATTTAGGGTTCAATTAGGGGTTCAATTAGTTTAATTTAGGGTTCGATTCGATTAGGGCATTCAATTTAGGGTTTAATTTGGGTTCAATTACTTCAATTTAGGGTTCAATTAGGAAGTTCTATTAGTTCAATTTAGGGTTCGGTTGATTTGGAGCATTCAATTTAGGGTTCAATTAGTTCAATTTAGGGTTCGGTTGGATTAGGGCATTCAATTTAGGGTTCAATTAATTTAATTTAGGGTTCAATTTGATTAGGGCATTCAATTTAGGGTTTAATTAGGGTTCAATTACATCAATTTAGGGTTCAATTAGGGGGGTTCTATTGATTCAATTTAGGGTTCGGTTGATTTGGGGCATTCAATTTAGGGTTCAAGTAGGGGGTTCAATTATTTCAATTTAGGGTTCAGTTGGATCAGGACATTCAATTAAGGGTTCAATTAGTTTAATTTAGGGTTCAATTCGATTAGGGCATTCAATTTAGGATTTAATTAGGATTCAATTACTTTAATTTAGGGTTCAATTAGGGGGTTCTATTAGTTCAATTTAGGGTTCGGTTGATTTGGGGCATTCAATTTAGGGTTCAATTAGGAGTTCAATTAGTTTAATTTATGGTTCGATTCGATTAGGGCATTCAATTTTGGGTTTAATTAGGGTTCAATTACTTTAATTTAGGGTTCAATTAGGGGGTTCAATTAGTTAAATTTAGGGTTCGGTTGGATTAGGGCATTCAATTTAGGGTTCAATTAGTAGCGCTTCTCCTAAGGTTAGTTGCAGCGGGTGAAGGAAGCGAGAGCTTAGCGTACCCAGGTGCCAAAGTGCAAGGCACATCACAAAGCGGGAAGCTAATTTAGGTACAGGTTTACCCTCACGGGGTTTACCCGAATCCCTCATTTTAGATGCATTGTTTTTAGTTAAATTTAGGTACATGATACTGCTTAATGTTTAGGTACATGATACTGCTTAATGTTTTTAGTTAAATTTACCGGTACCTGACTGTTTTTATGTTTTTGCTTATCGCACCTTTTCTGAAATAATAACGTTGCACCACCCCCCAACCCCATCGCACCACCCCTGTTTTATAAACACACTCCCCCAACCTACACGAACCTTCTCCTAACGGAAAATAAAACATATGAACTCCTAACCGCGTTCAACCTATTCTCAAGCCAATTACTGAAACCCTAGATGCACAACTAGTGAAGGAAGAAGCACAAAAGCAGCAAAGTCAAAGAATTCGTGAAATTCAGTAACGCTAGATAGAAAATTAGTAAAGGAATTCGTGAAATTCACTTCGCCGAATCACAGCAAGGAGCTTACCGAATTTAGAAATTCACTTCGCCGGAATCTGGTGACTGCGGCGGAAATGAAGGCGAGATCCTCCGGCGACCAGTTTGGGTTAGCTCACTTGCTTCGTTCTCTTTCCTTGATGACGCAAGAAGCAGACTCACCGTCGGGGGTGGGTTGCCGTCGATAACAGAGACCGTTGCTGCTTGGCAGTGGTGACGCGGCGTCGAAGGTGGGTTGCCGTAGAAGTGAAGCTCGTCGGTGCACCGGTGAGAGAGAGAGAGAGAGAGAGAGAGAGAGAGACGGGAGAAAGGAAAAGAAAAAGGCTATTTTATAAAAGACTTTTAGCGACGGACTAATTCCGTCGGTAAAAGTCCGTCGGTAAATCCGAACATTCAACGACGGAATTTTTACTGACAGAATTATTCCGTCGCTTATATATATTTTTAAAATTATCGAAAATTATAAAATTGTATAAACTATTTAGCGACGGTACTATCCGTCGACAAAAGTGCGTCTGTAATAGTCCGTTGGCAAAGGCTTTTAGCAACGGAATATTCCGTCGCTGAAAATTTTTACCGACAGATGTTAATCGACGGCTTATTCCGTCGCTGAAAGATGTTTTTAGCGAAGGGAATGTATTCCGTCGCTAAAAGTCCGTCGCTAAATTGTCTTTTCTTGTAGTGTTTATCTTAATAATGTTGTCAGATTAATGTTAGAGATAATAAATTTGGAATCATCAAAATCGATAAGTCAACAAAAGGTTCTTCCATGTTGGAAGAATTCTCAGTCGAAGACATGTTAAGGAAAGAAAACCCAACACAAGTTAAAAGGAAAAACGAGGGGAGGGGGAAGCGAAGAGGGGTGACTGAAGCAGGCAAGCTACAAGTTAATCAACTGGATGAACCTCAACCGAAGGCCATCCTGGACAGAGCAGGAGAAGATCGCACCATCGTTCGCCCAGAAAGCAAGAGAAAACTCTAACGAAGCTTTTCTCGAAAAAATTCTTTTAATGTTTATATATCATGTTTTTACTACGCCAACAAACCCCCCGGTCCGACAGAGGAAACATAAATCCAGGAAGCATACATTCTTACACCATCTTTTTTTGGGTTTCTATTTCTATATATAAGGCGATTTTGTTCAATGTAATAGAGTAGGTACATCTTGTATAAAGATGGCACTGCACCAAACAGTTATACCCTCCACAACGCGTAAAGAAATGAGCTGTTTGGTGCACTCGGTCAACTTTTGCAAAAACCTGAATATTCTCTTATCTGGCCTTGGTCTGCTCATGGACAATAGAAAATGCGACACCACTTCCTATTCCAACGCTTCTATACGAACTTGACAACTGTAGAACAAGTCAAATATTTTATTGCCTTGTATGCACGTTGTTGCTCATAGGCTAATGTTTGCATGTGAAGATAATAAACCACCACCACTGAACATGTAGCCTATAGTTGGCGACTGAAAGAAAGTCAAAAAGGAATGAAAGGCAAAACAAAGAGATGCATTTTACACCAGTATGAATGAGATAAGCCAATCATTAGCAATTTTACTTGACCATAATGAGCCGATCACATGGAAGAAGAACAGGTCTGCACCACATGGTCTCCCTCTACTTCCTATTGTTTCCTTTGGATGGCTGAAGTGGGATACTTTGCTCATTCCTGAAGAAATTATCTGGATCCACTGCAGACTTCACTGCCACCAGCCTATCAAAATTTCCCTTGAAATACTTCCTCCCATAAACCAAAGCTTCATTGTAACCGTTTCTACCATTGTCCGTAACACCAATGTCCAGGTCCCTATAGTTTAGATAAGACTCTCTCGGGTTGTTTGACACAAAAGGGGTCATAAAACTGTAAAGCTGCCTAATCTGATCCAAGTACTTGCTTTCAGCATCAATTCCTCCATCTTCCCAATTCACCGAGTACTGGATTTTGTACAAATTCCCTGCCCGGTGAGGAAAAGGCGTTTCGTCCTCGGGAATTTCACTCATCCTCCCACCATAGGAATTGAAAACAAGTCCAGTTTTCCCTAGTGCAATCATCTTCTTCCAGATCGAATCCAACCCAGCCTTGGAAATCGGTTTCTTCACGTAATCTGATTTCCTCTTAAGAAAATTCGAATCATAAGTCCTGTTGAGAAAAGCTGAGGGTGGTGTTCCCTGATCAAAATTCGCCCAAACAAGCATCGACTCTATCCAACTCATTTCCATACAATCCTCTTTCTTCAAACCCAATTCAGGAAGCCCCTCACTCATAACATTTATTAGCCTATCCGCATCACCCAAAAAGTTTCCTAGAAATGACACCCTCAAAGTTTTCTGGCCTTTTGTGTCCGAATTTACTGGTTGCAAAAGCAGTCTAATGAAAAGATCATTATCGATCTTTTGCATGGCATACTGCCATTGGTATACCACATCGGTGGCATTTTGAGCCAAGGTCTTCATAACCCGAAAATATGTCACAGTTTCGGGCACTTGGACGAGTTTAAGACTGTATGACAAAATAACACCAAAACTAGCACCACCGCCACCTCTAATTGCCCAAAAGAGATCTCCCATGGCATACCTGTCCAAAATCCTACCATTAACATCTACTATCTTTGCATCGTACACATGATCAATCGTTAACCCGTATTTTCTCAACATATTTCCATACCCGCCACCACTTATGTGGCCACCAACGCCTACAGTTGGACAAACCCCAGCAGGAAATCCATGAACTTTACTTTTCTCCCAAATACTGTAGTAAAGTTCGCCTAAAGTTGCGCCGGCTTGAACAATAGCAGACTCGTCAGCAATATTAATATCAATCGCTCTAAGGTTGAACATATCGAGAATTATAAATGTGCCATTTGAGATATAAGATATACCCTCGTAATCATGGCCGCCGCTACGGACTTTCATGAGCAGGTTGTTGCTTTTGGCGCAGATGACCGCGGCTTGGACATGCGCTTCACTTGTAGGGGTGACAATGATGGCGGGTTTGGGAGTTTTCGCTGTAGTGAAACGCAGGTTTCTGATGTAGTTCAGTAGCACAGACTTGTAAGATGGGTTCTCGGGACTAAAGACTATCGACGAGATTTGATCACTTGTGTTGGAATGGCTTGATAGGCATTCAACAAACTTGTCATAGATTGCATCTGAGGCTGCATAGTGAATGGAACTTAGAGCAAACAGAAGAGCAAGTAAAACAAGATGCATTCTAGGCAATCTCTTCATTGTATGGTTTTGTAATGGGCTTCCAGATATGGCCGCTGGCTGTGCGGTACATATATATATAACATAAAAGGAGGGAATTTCGGCACTAGGCAGCCGTTGGATTGGACTTCTAGAACAACTGATCTAATTGCCAAAATTTTGACCGGCATTGCAGATCTTGACCCCGATTTAGGCTTTTGATTATTGCTTTGACTGGGTGATATCTTTAGTATAATCTTTAACGTTCATTCCTTTTTCTTGGACATTAATAGTAATTACCATATTTACTAACATATCTTCACCATAATCTTTTTAACATGGTTGACTCGTTTAGGATGTTTGATTTTCAAAGCATAGTAAAGAATTAAAGATCCTAATGAAGTCTTTGTTGAAGGAACGACGTTAAAGAGAATCTAATTCAGAAATTTTTCACAAAATGGGCTAACTTTGTGACAAATGGAATCCTATTGGCGTGTTGATAGTTTGCTAAGCAAATGGGCCTCTTTCTCACTTTCAATTTTTTTGCTTTTTGTTCTTTGTTTTTGGTGTTTTGTGTTTGTTTATGATTCGGCTATTTGTAAGTCTTGAAATTCGTTGTTTGTTTATAAATGAGAAAGATTACAATGAAAAGATCTAATCTGTTTTAGGGTTTGTTTTCGAGTTGATGTCAATCTGTATCCTAATGTATATATCTCATTCAGCTTGAGTCCCCGGTATTTACAACATGCCAAAGAAGTAGTTAAAATTTTGTTTTTAAGTCCAACGGCTAAAAAGAGCTCATAATCGTTTAGAACTCAAACGGTAAGACTGTCGATATGAAAAAAATGTCTCTGATCACTTCTTCTTCCATCCTCGTCACCATTACAGCAACCATACACCATCACCACTACAACAAAACAAAACAAAAAAAGAACTTTGGCGACACTAAAAAAGTATCACAATGACAGCAAAAGAGTCGCAAAGTGATTTCCAGACATTTCATCAACGCTTTTCTCAAACGTCACAAATTCGTCCCTCGGGAAATCTCGACACTTCTTATACACGTTGGTCTCTAATTTACGACACTTATATGCGACATTTACAAGTATCTCTTATGGGGTCAATAGTCAACTTCGGAAAGCAAAACTTTGCACAGAAAAAAAAAATGCCACTAAATTAACAACACTTCCATCGAAGTGCCGGTTTTTGTTTGGCAGCAGTATCTTCCAAATGTCATTCTTATTTATTGCACTTTTACGCAGTTGTCACTAAATTTTTGCCTGGCGTATTGTGACATTTCTTGAAAAAACATTGGCCTAACACTGATAATAGAAACATTTTCCAAAAAATGACGTGAAAGTGAAGTACTTGAATAATTCCTGCTCCAGCACGAATAATTAACAACTAAGTGGATATATGAGCTAATAAATTCGTCAATAAAACCAATTACAAGCTAATGTCATATAACCATAAGACATTCAACATCCACGTCTTAACAATAACCATCCAAATGTTCTCATTTTCAATACCATACAAATGAAATGGTCATTGAACAACCAAACCTAAAGATATATACATCTCATCCAAAATACCAACATAATGCATATCGGTTCTTGTAGCGAACCGCTAAGAAAATCTAGACCCGTGGAGGTCCAACTCGAGTCATAATTATTTTTAGGGTTAATTTAGTTTTTAGAGAGAAAACAAGAACTCTAATTTGAATACGAATTGTCCAATTGAAACTTCTAACCTACGAAATCGAAAATTCAGGTTCGGGAAGTATGTTATTCAGCGGGAACGTTTTAGGCGCCCGATATATCCTAATTGGTCTCTAAACTGTTTTATGTGCTTTTCACAATTTTCATCCCAAACAAATAATAAAAAGAATACTAATTAAACCTAATTTGGTTTGAATTCGACAACGGTGTCAAATGACCTACATATCTGATAGGACAAACTGGAATCAAAACCGTCATACTTCGACCGGATCTCAAGAAAAGGTGACCTAAATTTGGTCTTTGACTCTTTTAGATAGACTCGACTTCTTCTAGTCAGAGAAGGCATTGAATTCTAATTGACTACACCTCTAGTTGTCTAGAATTCTAAGTGAGATGAAATAGAAAACTCTGATTTTATTGAAATCTAATTGACTACACTTGTAGTTGTCTAGAATTCTACGTTAGATTAAATAGAAAACATTGATTCTAATTTTAATATGTTTATGTTGTTAACCGAGAATCGAACGCATGGAGGGAAGACAATCTAGAAATAAAAATACTCAAGAGAAAGATAGAGAATCGTACCTTTACCCGGATTGCCCAATTGTTTGATCCAAAAATTAATTTCACGCCTGATATAATTCAAATATAATTCTCAATAATTGGGGGACACTCGGTGAATCCCAGTCAAACTGAGAAATTGATGATTATCTTATCTCTAAAAGAATCCTCAAATATTGTGACGTGATCCTCGAGGATCCTAACGCAATCTTAACACATCTGACCCACGACCCAATCCTGCTAAGAGTCTTCTTCTAACAGCTGTATAAAAGGGCCTACCCCCTCAGGTATAGGACAATTACACACAGACACACAGTCTTTCATGCTTTTTCAGGCTCTGACTTTAGCATCGGAGAGTTCTCCGCCGGGTGAATCAAAACCCACACTATTCACCCCTAACTTCTTCTTCTTCTTCCTCCCCCCCACTGCCGAGGCTCTCATCACTGCCTTGGACCTCCCCCTCAATTTCCTTCATTTTCCCCACCCTCATGCACACACAACCTCACCCTCTCCACCATCACCCACCCTTTTTCCTTCCCACCCCCCTGTCGTAGCACCATCACAACAACAGCCCAACTGCTGCTACTGTGGCCTACCCTTTCCCCTTTCAGTCCTCCCCTACCTCCATATTCCTAATTTCACACATCCCATCATTCCTCCTTCTTCCCTCTTCCCCCACACCCACACCACCTCACCACCCCCTCCCTACCTGCTTCTCTACCATTCCTCAACACCCCAAAAGCAGTGTTGCGCCTGCCTCTTCAGCCTACGTAGTCCCACCCCATTCTCCTTCCTCACTTCCCTTAGTGGCTATCTCCCCCCCTAACCCCCACCCCTTCCTTTTTCATCTTACATCACCATCCCCTCACCCCGCTGCCCACCTTCACACACACAACACTCTCACGCACACACAGTAATTCCAAGCCAACAAAAACACACATATAATTTACATAATTTGATGATTAAATTGGAGTGAAGGTTTGACTCTATTAGGGTTTGATCACTTCCTTCGCTTCATTCTTCTTCTTTTTCTTTCTTCTTTCTTTCCCTTTTCCTCCCCCATTTTCTCTTCTTCTTCCTCCTCTCTTTTTTTTGCTTCACGACGCTATTCACCTCTTCTCTTTTTCCTTTTTGTTTCTTTGTTTCCTTTTAACTTAAATCCACATTATCTTATTCTTCTCTTTTTTTTAGCCAATGCTTAGTCACCCCTTTTTTAGTAGGATGTGTCATCTTTCTCTAAATTTTCCCCTCCCTCATGATGCCTTGCATCCCATTCATCAAATTTTCAAAAAATGTATTTTTGCCTCCCTAATTTTCCAAAATTATATTTTGAGCCCACTATTTTAGTGAAATTACATTTTGACCCCAAGGCCACACTAACCTTTAGTTAACCCCTAACACTTAATTATCACCAAAATAACGCTACTTAATAAAAATAGCCCCCTTTAATTAATCTAATTCCTGATTAGATTAATTTTTGGTATCATTAGTGTTAACCCTACGGTTATTTAACCTAGGATTATATTTGATTTTGATGATAACTAACATTGATGATTATGCTGTCTAAACATGCATTGAGTTGATGAAGCAATAGGAACAAATCTCATACTCATGCAAACGGATTATTAGACGAGTAACACGGTCAAAGACTCTCAACGGAACGCATCACAGAGGAAAATCGTCGATTGAAGTTTTCATGCTTTTATTTCTATCTTTGTAAACTAGACATAGATAGATGATCGTTACGATGACTGTATACCTAGAATTTGCCCATAGGTTTCCCTTGCATGCATAAAAGTTTTTCATGCTTTAAAAACAAGGAACCGGATTTTCAGGAATGCAGTCGACTGCATTGGGATGCAGTCGACTGCATGTTGGGCAGTAGGGTATTATAGTTGACTATATTGGAATGCAGTCGACCGCAATACTTCCAGTAGCCTATTACAGTCGACTGCAATGGATTACAGTCGACTGCAAGTTGGAAATTTGAATTTCCAACGGCTACTTTTTGGGTTACCGTCGACTCCAATGAGCATTGCAGTCAACTGCATTTACCGTTTGGCGCATTTAATGCCCCACCTAACCCCAAACGGTCATATTTATTCCCAACTCTATAAATACTCATCTTGGGCATTGTTTTCATTCATCAATTGCATTCAAAGCTCTCCTATCTTTCATATTCTCAAAGATCAAAGCAATTGTTCAAATCTCTCTTGTTTTCATTGATTTCTCATCATTTTCAAGAGAGCATTTATTGTGAGCTTACATTAGAGAGAGATACACTTTCATAAGTCATCATACACTCATCTCTCTTGTTCTAGTAGTTCAACTTGTACTCATCTACTTCTTAAGAGTGAAATCTTGTACACATTTCTTCATTGAAAGGTTCTTGTATCAAAGCTTGGGGTTGTCAAGCTTTGGAGCTTTGGGTTTGTCAAAGCTTGTTCTTGATGTGGGCATAGCATCAAGGGATTGTAAGAGGTTCGATCTAGACCCGTAAGGAAGATCATACTAGTGGATTCTAGGGCCTTTCAAGGGACTTCCTTGAAGGGGTGGACGTAGGCTTGTGGGTATATCAAGCCGAACCATTTAATTCTCCTTATCAAGTATCTCTAAGCCTTTCTCTCTTTACAGTATTATTTTACATTTGTGTTGAGATTGGTTGTTTGCTTATTTGTGTTATTGAGTTTGAGGTTTGTTGTTTGTTAAATTTTAAAGTAGTCTTAAAACCCTATTCACCCCCCTTTAGGGTTATTTTATTGGTTTCAATTAGGGTATCATATCCTCCCCTCCCCTCCCCCCACCCCTCTCCAAAAAAAAAATTCGTCCTCGAAATAAGGACAAACCTCACCCCACAACCAGATGCGGATATTGTTACCGCATTAACGCCTCGGGTTTCAAAGTGACTTCCTCTACCGCGTGATTTCCTCAAACAACTTTGACCACCGGTATCAACGTAAAATATGTTCCTCCTCTATCAATCACCTCTATCAGTGCCTCTTGGTACGAGATGTTATCTCAAAATTCCACCTATTCTAACTGGATCACATGTATAGGATTGGGATTGTATTTCCTCAACATTGACACATGATACACGTTATGCAATTGACTCAATCCTGGACATAGATCAAGCATGTATGCTATCTTCTCAATCTTAGACATGATTTTAAACAGTCCAATGAACCTCGGACTCAACTTTCTCTACTTTCTAAATCACTTGATTCCCTTCCACGGTGACATTTTCTTAAAGGTATTAGGTCACCTACCTCAAAGAAAAATGTTTTATGCCTCTTATCAACATAGCTTTTTTGCTAGTTCTGCGTCATACGAATTCTCTCTCGAATAACCCTCACCTTGTCTTCTATTTCTTTGCACAATTTCGTGCGAAACAGACTTTGCTTCCCAACTATGACCCAATAATAACGTGCAACATCTTTGGCCATAAAAGACTTTATAAGGAGCCATTTATATGCTCGACTGCTAACCATAATTATAGAAGAATTCGATTACGGGTTATTGTTCACCCCATGCTCTGCTAAAATAAATAATACCGGCCTTCAACATTCTTCCAATACTTATATCGTACATCCCGACTGGCCACCTGTCTGAGGTAAAAGGCCATCCTCATGGTCAATTTTGTTTCCATTTCTTCTTGAAAACTTTTCCAAATTCTAGAGATGAACCTTGCGTCTCCGCCGGACAAAATAGTTACTAGAACTCCATAATGGCCAACCACTCGCTTAATATAAGTTTGGGCGAGTTGTTCAGGAGAATATCCTTCCCGGATAAGAATAAGTCTGGCCATTTTAGTAAACCTAACCACTACAACCCAGATAGACATATATTTATTAGTTGTTTGTGGTAATCCTGACATAAAAGTTATTGTATGAGTTCGCACTTCCACTTATGTACAATGAGTGGTTGCAACTGCCCAACAATTTTCTTATAATCCACCTTTACCTGTTGGCAGGTCAAACATCGGGATATAAGCTTTGTTATATCCCACTTCATGTTAGGACACAAAAAATTTGGCCGTACCTGGGGTGCATTTATGTCTCCCCCGAGTGAATTGGTACCTCAAACTATGAGTACCCTTATAATTTCTTTTCTCAATTCATCCTTAGGCGGAACAAATATCCGGCCTTCATACTCAAAATTATCATCCTCATCACAACTAAAATTTTCTTCTTCATTCCTTTCAAATCCCTGCTGGATCTTAAAGCATCTTTCCAATTTTCCAGACTCCTCTAACATTCTTTCGCATGAACTCCATACATCCATATTTCCTGGTCAAGCTTCATATTTCTTGAATTTGACATGCAACTTAGCTTTCTTAAGAGGTGCCTAAACTTGCCATTGAGAAAGCTCTTCTTTTCTCTTTGTACCATTCATAAGCTCACCAATAAGGCAACGACACAATGATCAAGTACTCTAAAAAAACTTGATTCATCAAGTTCATAGATGCCACAAGGGCATTAGTTAATCCACATGGCATCACCAAGAATTCATAATGCCCATCTCTATTTCTAAAGACAATATTGATAACTTCATCATTCGTTATCCTTAACTACTGATGACCAGTTCTAAGGTCAATCACAGAAAGAAAACACTTAGCACACTACAACTGATCAACATGTCATCTATATGAGGCAATAAATATTTACTCCTGGCTGTCACTTTATTCAACTCCAACAATCGATACATAGTCTCATAAGCCCCTCTTTTCTATTTCACTTCAATGAGCATCACCCTCTTTTACAGCACCTCCATTCAATATACCCTGATTGTTAACATTTGAAACAGCCTCTTTGATTCATCTTGCACATTAGCTCGGTGGCTTGCTCCCATATGTAAGACATGCTTCAATTGCCTTAACATACTCTGCACCCTCGTGCCCTAATCCGCACCATCTACATTTTCTATCTCTTCCTCATTGTCTTGAACTTTGTAATGACTGTTTATCATGTACTTGCTTCTTACAATTCTTTCAACTTTTCCAGTTTCGATCCTGGATTCTACCTCTTTTCCGTCCTCGCTCCCTTCTTTCTTCCCAGACCTATTTATTCTCTGCCTCCACCACTCGATTTTTCTGCTACTTCCATAGCAATTCCCCATAGGAGCCTCCTTACTTGTCTTTTTTTTAAGAATTAACTCAAACCCTTCTCAATTTGTTCTGCCTTTCACATTTTTTTGTTATAACCTAATGAGGGCAAAATAAGCTAAGTCACCAAATTCCCTGATATACTTTTCCACCTTTCTATCATTCTGCTTTAACACGAGAAACATGTCTCCAACATGCTCAACAATTTGAGCAGAAAATACTTATCATCAATATGTTACCTGTGCCTATTCCAGGTTATGTAGGCTAAATAGGCTACTCTCTTTAACTTGTTTTTGCCCATTCTCAACAACTTATAACTCCCCATGTACATATGACTGGCGAAATCATCGTTTTAACGTTTTCCTCCAACTTGTTACTTCAACTACCATATCCATTTCTCAATTTCACGTGGTTGTCTATACTAGACCATTTCCCTCCCATGGGACTCCACTCGTGCGGGCATCCAGAAAGTTTTGAGATCTACATTCTTTTATTCCTTTTACTGGGTTGTCATAATAGCAGCCACCGATTGTATCGTTGGAACTCCGACGATCTTCTTGATCTAATACAACACCCTACTTATTCCTTCCTCTTATGTCCTCGACCTTCACCAAAATCACTTCTATTGAGGGTCCCTCTCGATTGGGAATCCTCTCTCGTCTTTCCAGGAAAGAGTAGCACATTTTTTAAAATTATGCACCATATTAACCATTTTCATGCTCAAATAACTAATGGTTTTCATCATTAGACAACCTTTTCCTACGATAGTATTTAAACTATACTAGTTCCGCATCACCATTCTCCTTCTCAATAACAACCTTAGGTCCAATTTCAAAAGCGAACACCACCCTTACTCGTACACCCCATCAACCTCAAAGAAGCCATAACGCTCCTTCAACAATTTCAGGCTTCAATGACTCTCACTTAGAATCCATTGTTGCATGTCCTAAGATAAAGCCCTATGAGGTGGGCAATCACAAACAACCTGCCATACCTTTCGGACAATCCGTATATTGGCGCATATCGTCTCTATTAATATATAATTTGATACTTACATCTTGTCCTCTCATTCAACTTTCAGTCTTTCGATCGTTTAGTTAGCACCGCTAGTTTGGGACTCTAACTAACTTGTAGATTAGCCTTATTTTCTTCATCACTTGGAAGTACTTTTTCTCCTTTTATGATTAATAGGATTCAGGGGTGAACCATTCCAAAGGATGGAGAGGGTACTACCACTTATGCACCTCATTATGATGTTGGTCCATGAACTGGGAAAATTAAATTGCATGGGTTTTGTTGAATAAACTCCCAATGAGTCTGTCATAGGCTTTTTCAAGGTCTATCTTAAAAATCATGCCACCTCTTTTACCTTTCAAACTTTTGATGGAATGGAGAATTTCCTGAGTGATGATAGCATTATCAGTGACGCTTCTCCTTGGGATAAAGCTGCTCTGAGCACAACTAATGAGAAGTTTCACCAAAGGTCTTAATCTAGCCACCAAAATTTTTGAGATCGCCTTATAGGTAGCATTAAGCCAACTAATAGCTCTAAACTGATTAATTTTTTTGAGGGTTCTCAGAATTAGGAACTAAGGTGACTAAGGCTTCGTTATTCTCTCTTGGCATTTTACCATATCTGAAACAATCTCTGATGAAGCTACAACAAGGGCCCCTTTTGATGTCCCAACATTTGTGGTAAAACATGGCATTAATGCCATCAAGCCCAGGAAATGTTAAATCCTTCATATTGAAAAAGTTTGTTTTGATTTCAGCATTAGTAACAGTGAGATTCAGAATTCTCTTATCTTCCTCATGATTTCCAGGGAAATTTTTAAGGCTGTTAAGACTAACACTCCTAATCTCTTCCAACACAAACAGTTTGGAAAAGTGATTGTTTCTATGATTTTCGAGAAGCTTACGTTCAAAGATCCAATTGCCATCATCATTTTGCAGAGCATTTTATTCAAATATTTTTCCTCCTACTAATGGAGCAATATGAAAATATTTGGTATTTTTGTCACCTTGGCTATGCCATTTAATTCTAGATTGTTGTAACCATAAAGCTTCTTCTTGATAAAGCATGTCTATGTAATCTTTCCTGGGCTATTTCTCAAAAAGTTCTAAATTATGAGAGTTATAGTTAGCGAGCGCAGATTGAATGCCTTTAAGTCTTGCATAAAACAGTCTTTTTCTTTTAAAGATATTACCAAAACTTTGTTGATTCCAAGTACTAGCTTTTCTTTTTAACTCTTTAATAATGAGAAGTATGTTATCTTGGTTTAGGTTCCAGCTATTCTTGACAACCTCCATAAATTTGTTATCCATCATCCAAGCAGCTTCAATATGAATTAGGTATAACAGATTTGGGGACAATGAAATACATCCGTGAGCAGTTCACTATAATAGCAGAGTGGTAAGAAGTGATGGATTACAAACTTTAGCCTTTGGGAATGTTTCACTCCATTTCGGGTTAGCCATGGCACGATACCACCTCTTTTGAACATTAGCCCATCCACCCCTTTTATCCGTCCATGTTAACTTCGGACCATTCCTAAATCCATCAATCCACAATGATCTATTTTTTTTTCTGAACTTCCTAATTCTGCTTGCTTCACCACCATCTCTTTTTCCCTTTCTCTCTGATACATCCACAATATGTTAAAGTCCCCACCCACCAACCGTGGTAAGTCAGCAGACTTGGCAAAATTGTTTAGATTCTTCCATAGTTCCTCTCTCTTCATATGGTTGGGGTTGGCGTAAACAGCAGATAACACCTAGTCTTCCTAATCTCTCTTGGCTATAATGGCATGAATCACTTGATTATTGGCTTCCAGAACATTTATATTAAGCTGTGAAGAATCTCGAAAAATCCAAATACCCCCTGATCTGCGGCTGGGTTAACTATGCATGAGGTATTATAGTTTAACCCATGGAAAAAATTACCCATACGCGAGTACTGCACAACTGGTTCTGATATGGGAAAAATACCATTGCATAAGATGAAGACACGTGTCTTCATCCAAGAAGAATAAAAATGTTCTCTAAAATCAATATAACAGTTTTATTCCCATTATTTCTGGTAACTCCCTAGTAAATGGTACTAAACTACCCATTAAGTAGTTTAATACTCCACTTATTGGAGTAACCCCCTCATCAAGAGAAAATAATTAAAGTATTAAAAGAAGTACTATATAAAGAGAAAAGGAGACATGGACAGAGGTAAGATCACCCTTGGTAAAATAGATACTCACTTTGATATGATTTTCTGACTTAAGCATCAGAGTTTTTCCCGCCAGAAACTCTTCCGGCGAGTCACCGGTGTTGGTTGTGTTATACAGGTCTATTCACAAGGAAGTCAAGTTGCGTCCCAGATTTCATCTGCAACATTTCGGCACCATCCGTGGGACCGATCTTGTGAATAGACAATGGCCAAAAATCCAAACCCTCCTCCAGTAAATCAAGATGATGCGCTTGCTTCTAGCTCATCATCTTCTTCTGAGATCCGTAACTTGGTTCATGGTGGAACCACTTCTCAAATACGCCCTGATCGCGGTAAAGGGGTTGCCAATACTCCAATGCCCACCACGATGCCAATCTCACCTCCGGCAAACCTCGAAGCTGCTCTCCCGTTGTCATTGCCATCCGCTGGCCCATCAGGACTTTCAACCCTCATAGAAACGACGGTAGCTGCCACTTACGCGACACCCGCTCCTGGAAACATTCAAGTTAACCTTTTGGCTGTCATTTCTACAATGCAAAAATCCATTGAGAAGCTGCAAGCGGCAATTGAACAACGGTCTGAACCACGTTTGGACCCACATCTTAAAGCTATGCACACCACCAATGCACAAAAGCAACTGATTCGTAATCGCCTCATATCTTCTCAAGAGGAGAGGCACGAAGGTGCAGCTATGTACACGCACGACTCGAATCCACATTTCATCCGCCCTGATGATGAGCAGTCAGATGATGAGCGGAGTAATCCTCGACATAGGAGGCAAGAAGACTCTTATGAAGTCCATTCTAGGAAAGACACATCTAGGCGAACGGAGGTAAACTATCCTGAAGCTCCATCCACTCGAAGGACGGTGCTTCTCCGTTCTAAAGAAAACCGACCTAAATTCTATACGAATGCGCCCGTCATAATTGGAGGTCCATTCACGGAAGACATAGAATTATTTCCGACTCCAGCACATTTCAAGATGCCCCAGTGTGATACATATGACGGCACGGGAGATCCAATGGAGTACTTGGCCCGCTTTACATCATGTATGAACTTGCACCTTGCCCCAGATCAAATCATGTGCCGAGCTTTTCCTGTTACACTAAAGGGAGCCGCACATGCCTGGTTCCAACATTTAACACATCGCTCCATATCCCGTTGGGCACAGTTGGCTTAATCTTTCCGTGGAAATTTTCTAACAAGTCGAATTTAGAGGAAAAACTCCTCAGCTTATTTCTGCATAGTACAAGGGCCTAAAGAATCCTTGAAGTCCTATTATGCACGCTTTAACGCGAAAAAACTCCTTATCGATCATCTTGATTCGGGAGTAACCTTTGCGGCTATGGCCAGAGGAGTATGACCAGGAACGCTCTTACGTTTTTCGCTAAACAAGCGACCTCCGGAGAATATGACTAATCTTCTAGATAGAGTAGAAAAATACCTCTGAGCTAAAGAGGACTCAACGCACCCTCAGGAATAGCCAAATTCTAACCAGAAGCGGCGAAATAGGACTGATAACCGTAATCCAGATAGCGAGTCAAAGCGGCCACGAGTCACTATGCCCAGACCTTTTACCCCTCTCACTGCCTCCCGAGAGCATATCCTTAATCAAGTCAAAGGATAAAACATTCTCAAATGGCCCAAACCTATGAGAATGTCGGTTGAAAAAAGAGATGAAAAGTTGTACTGCCACTTTCATAAGGATCACGGTCATACTACTGAGGAATGTAAGGTCCTCCAGCGTGAGATCGAGAGTCTCATTAGTAAAGGGCATCTCAAGCAATTTGTCAAAACAAATAACCGACAAGGACACAGGGGAAATCAGAAGAGACCAGAAGAAGCACAGCCGAAGGACCCTCCTGTGATCAACACCATTTATGGAGGACCAAGCGCATGAGGACTAACCAAGTCTTCTCGCAAAGCTTATGCTCGACAGGTTAATCTAACTCAGGGTCCTGCTAAACGATCGAGAGCTTCAACATCGCTGGAATTTAATGATTCCGATCTTGAAGGAGTGATTTGTCCACACGATGATGCCCTTGTCATCACTTTGCAAGTGGATGCGTACAGTGTTAAACGCATTCTAGTTGACACTGGCAGCTCCGCAAACATTATCTTTGAAGAAGCCTTCTCACAGATGGGAATCTCTAAAGAAAGGGTAAAACCCATCTCTTCACCTCTATATGGTTTTATAGGAGCATCTGCCCCTGTCGAAGGCGTCATTCCACTTACAGTCATTGCTGGAACAGCACCTCTTCAGAGTGTTCAGACCATCGACTTTCTTGTGGTCAAAGTCAAGTCGTCGTATAATAGAATTTTAGGACGAACATGCCTTAATAAGTTGCGAGTGGTCGCTTCCACTTATCACCTCACAATGAAATTCTCCACACCACAAGGGGTTGGTGTAGTAAAAAGAGATCAAGCGACGGCCCGGAAATGTTTCATAGCATCATGCAAAGCAGAGACGTTCAACATAGACGATCAACGTGATGAACAGATGGTATCCGTACCACTGAAGGACGGAGACAATGAGCGTCTATTGCGAATAGGATCTACCTTGGAACCCACCATCCGAGATTAGCTGATCATTTTTCTTTGCTCTAATGTAGATGTCTTCGCGTGGAGTGCAACAGATATGCCAGGAATTGATCCATCTGTGATCACCCATTGTCTCTCGGTTGATCCTAAGCACAAACCAGTTCGGCAAAAGAAACGCCCTTTTGCTCTGGCAAGACAGGCCATAATCAAACAAGAAGTAGACAAGCTCCTGATGGCCGACTTCATCACAAAAATTGACTATCCAGAATGGATAACCAATGTGGTCATGGTACCCAAGGCAGGCACTGGAAAATGGCGCATCTGCATCGATTACACGGACTTAAACAAGGCATGTCCCAAGGATAGCTATCCTTTGCCACGTATCGATACTTTAATCGACGCCATATCTAGACATGAACTCTTGAGTTTCATGGATGCCTTCTTCGGGTACAACCAGATCCGGATGCAGGAGGAAGATGTAGCCAAAACGGCCTTTATCACGGATCAAGGCCTCTTTTGCTACAAGGTCATGCCATTTGGATTGAAGAACGCTGGAGCCATTTACCAGCGACTAGTTGACAAAGTTTTCAAGGCCTTGGTGGGCAAGAATATGGAAGTTTATGTGGACGACATGCTCGTTAAGAGCTAGCGAGCAACATACCACATCTCAGATTTGGAAGAATGCTTTGCTTTATTACGCAAGTATCGCATGCGCCTCAACCCGACAAAGTGTGCTTTTGGGGTATCCTCTGGAAAATTTCTGGGCTTCATGGTTTCTCACAGGGGTATAAAAGCTAATCCAGAAAAAATCAAAGCCATTCAAAATATGGTAGCACCGCGAAAAGTAAAGGAAATTCAAGTATTGATGGGTCGTATCGCCGCCCTAAATCGTTTCCTTTCCAGATCGGCTGAGCGGTGCCTCCCATTTTTTAATGCCCTAAAAACATAAATTTTTTGAGTGGACAGCTAAGTGCCAAGCATCCTTTCAAACATTGAAAGAATATTTGGCATCCCCACCTCTTCTCTCCAAGCCGATTGCAGGAGAAATACTCTTCCTTTATCTAGCAGTAACCGATTTTGCCGTCAGTGCGGTACTCGTCGAGAGCAGGATAGTAAGAAATTCCCCATCTATTATGTGAGCGAAGTACTTCAAGGAACCGAATTGCGCTATCCCACTACAGAAAACTCGTTTTTGCCATTCTCATGGCCGTGAGGAAGCTCCGCCCGTACTTTCAGTCACATACAATAACGGTGCTCACAGACAAACCACTCAGATGGATATTACACAAACCTGACTTATCCAGACGTCTGGTTCCATGGTCAGTTGAATTGGGAGAGTTCGACATACAATACAAACCCCGTCCTTCTATTAAAGGTCAAGCATTAGCTGATTTTATTATCGAATGTACCCTTCCAATTGATGAAGTCGAATCACACGACGCCCAACCAGAAGTGTTTGCATGGACGCTTTAAGTGGATGGTTCATCAAATACTATGGGCAGTGGAGCAGGACTTATTCTCAAAGGACCAGATGAACTCGTTGCTGAATATGCCCTCCATTTTAATTTTCAGGCATCTGACAACGAAGCCGAATATGAGGCTTTGATAGCAGGAATGCATCTAGCTAACGCCATGAGAGCACAAACACTGCATGCTTATAGCGACTCTCAGCTTGTCGTGAAACAACTGTCAGGCGAATATGAAGCCCGCGACCCAAAGATGGCTGGTTATCTTCGTAAAGCAAAAGAACTTGTAACCTTTGCACAGTTCCGCATTACTCAAATCAGCCGGGTAGACAATGTATCAACTGATGCACTTTTTCGTCTAGCTTCGCTTGACCCGTCAGGTTTTGGTCGTACAGTCCATTTGGAATTACTGCATGAACCGAGCATCGTTGAGCGTGAAGCTTTGCCAATTACGCAGGAATCATCTTGGATTGATCCAATCAAAGATTACCTTCAGAACGGTATCCTGCCTATTGACCCAAAGGAAGCCAGAAGACTCATTTCACGCTCAGCTCGCTATGCGGTAGTTGAAAATGTACTTTACAAGCGATTGTTCTCTCTCCCTTACCTTCGGTGCCTCACCCCAACGGAGGCAGATTACGCTATTTATGAAGTCCATGAAGGAATTTGTGGCCAGCATCTAGGGGGACGAGCCTTGGCTCACAAAGTCCTTCGGCAAGGGTACTATTGGCCGAACATGCAACATGATGCCTTGGAATATACAAAGAAATGTGATGCATGTCAGCGCTTTGCCTCTATTCTTAAACAAGCGCCCAATCTTCTAACCATGATGAAAACCCCAATACCTTTCGTAATGTGGGGGATGGACATATTAGGCCCTTTTCCCCCGGCCTCTGCCCAATGTAAATTTGTAATTGTTACAATTGATTACTTCACCAAATGGATAGAAGCTGAGGCATTGGTTACAATCACGGAAAAGAAGTGCGAGGATTTCTTTTGGCGCACTGTTATCTATCGATTTGGCATCCCACGTGTGCTCATCACTGATAATGGGAAACAGTTCGACAATACAACATTTTGCACATTTTGTGCTAATTTAACTATCGAACATCGTTTCACCTCAGTGGCACATCCACAAACAAACGAACAGACAGAGGTTACCAACCGTACTCTCCTACAAGGACTCAAGAAAAAACTTGATGGAGCGAAGGGGTTGTGGGTGGAAGAGCTGCCTAAAATTATTTGGGCATACCATACAACGACACGCATCGCCACAGGTGAAACTCCATTCAGTTTGGCATTTGGAACAGAGGCTCTCATTCCTCTCGAGATAGGTTTGCCATCAGTTCGGCTCATAACATATAATTCTGACACCAATGATGATGGCCTACGAGGAAATTTAGACCTCCTTAATAAAAAGTGTGATCAAGCCGCCATGCGCCTTGCTGCCTACCAGCATAGAGTGGCTAAGTTCTTTGATAAACGAGTCCAATCCCGTGCTTTTCGTGTAGGAGACCTGGTTTTATGTCGAATAGACGTTTTCCACGGGATGCAATTGGAAAGCTTTCACCAAATTTGGAAGGTCCATACAGGGTGATTAAATTAGGAGGCCCAGGGTCCTATCATTTGGAAACTTTGGATGGCAAAGCAATTCCCCGAACATGGAATGTCAGGATTTTGCGACGATATTACTCATGAACAAGACCAACGTTGGGGGCCACTTACTCCTACATATTCTGCATCTTGTTCGTGACATTCTGCATCTTGTCCATGACCGTTCAAAATTAAATTCATGTTCTTCGGCCTAAGCCCAATTTCCTTTTTAATTGCCTCATTGTATTAATCTTCATTTCAGTCGACTCATTATGGCCTGAAATTTTTAAATGCAATTGATGTGAAATGAAACTCTTGCAAAAAGAGACCTTAATTCCATTAACATAATGTTTACATAGAATCCTCTTGTAACATCCCGGAATTTTTCGGAACGTTAACGCTCAATCGATCAGATACACTAAGAGAAAATGTCCTCATTATCCAAAGTGGACAACCATCATCAGAGCAACTAACCTTCAATGAAATCATACTCTTAATTGATTTCATAAATAAAATACCAAACTGATATCCTACAAAATTTAAACAATACTCTTCACCCACGCAGGGGTTCTAATAGAAAAACATGGTAACTTAAATTTACTCGATCGCTTGCCTCTAGTCCAAACTCAAGAAATCTAACGCTGGTTACTACCTGCAGAAAGGAAGTCAAAGGGGAGTGAGCTTTTGAGAGCCCAGTAAGGTCGCACAAAGATTTAAAATCACAAAACGATTCGGACGATTTTTCATATAAAACTTTTGAAGAGTATTTTCAATAAAATACAACACTTAGACAAAGATGAACAAAACGAACGATTTTTACATTCAAGTCCAATAACAACTTTTTGAGGGATTTTGCTTTCGATGAAATCACTACAATACGATATAAACATAGGGATGAGTATTCAACTCAATCCCTTAAATAATAGGCATTTGAAACACTTCGGATATATTAAAGCATGAATGAATAATATTCAAAACAGTTCAAGTGAAATAAAACATAGACATGAAACATTGAACATGAGTAGTACAGAAGCAAAGCCACCCCGGCAGTGCTCGATCGCTTTACATATGCATATGTACACTGACTAGTCCATCTAGGTACTAGTTAAACCCATCCAACAGACCATCCTTATAACGCCAACAATACAGACCATCCTTATGGCTCCCAAGTTACTAACTCATGTCAACATTGAGAAACAATAAATAAATTTCAAAACATTTTATGATAATTGAATCGATAAAACAAATGAGAGTAAACAATTTAAGAATTCCAAACGATCGCTATAAGGCTCAATTTAGGCTTTCATGGACAGTTTCAAAACAACTTTTATATCAGCATAAAATCGAACCAATTTAGTTTGTAAAACTGTTCTATAAGCATTTGAAAACAGAATAACGAAATGGGGTTCGGATAGAAATCCCTTACCTCGATCCACGCTATGCAATGTTAATTGACATCGATCCAAAAGTCGTTGAATTAACCTAAATTGGCAAATGCATTTATTAGAAAAATAATCTACACTACTATACTATAAACCCTATTATCAATTACCCTAACGGCGCTCACTTCTAACCCCAGAATGACGCAACTCAAAACGGTTCCCGCACACTGCCAACCTAGCCGAAAACACTGTACGCTCTTTAATGCATAACCGTATTCTAAATTTATTATAAATTAAAATAAAACACTTGTATAGCTTAAAACATTATAATAAGTCAAAATATGAATGTTCTGAATTTTTGAATATTTTCGAATTAAAATAATTTCTTTAAATACAATAAAATACCCATAAATTGCCAAAAATGCTTCCAGTTGCAAACTAAGTCCCATAATTTTTGTAACAGCTTTAACATATGTATAAAGATCATAGAAATTTAAATCAGAAATTAAAAAGTATTAAATCAGAAATTTAACATATTCACCGTGAAGGGCTATTGCTGTAGAGAGAGAGAGGTGTGCTGCGATGAATGTTCTTATTTTTAGCAAAACGAATATTTGAAAAATAGTTTTAATACTTTTTAATTTCTGATTTAAATTTCTATGATCTTTATACATATGTTAAAGCTGTTACAAAAATTATGGGACTTAGTTTGCAACTGGAAGCATTTTTTGGCAATTTATGGGTATTTTATTGTATTTAAAGAAATTATTTTAATTCGAAAATATTCAAAAATTCAGAACATTCATATTTTGACTTATTATAATGTTTTAAGCTATACAAGTGTTTTATTTTAATTTATAATAAATTTAGAATACGGTTATGCATTAAAGAGCGTACAGTGTTTTCGGCTAGGTTGGCAGTGTGCGGGAACCGTTTTGAGTTGCGTCATTCTGGGGTTAGAAGTGAGCGCCGTTAGGGTAATTGATAATAGGTTTTATAGTGTAGTAGTGTAGATTATTTTTCTAATAAATGCATTTGCCAATTTAGGTTAATTCAACGACTTTTGGATCGATGTCAATTAACATTGCATAGCGTGGATCGAGGTAAGGGATTTCTATCCGAACCCCATTTCGTTATTCTGTTTTCAAATGCTTATAGAACAGTTTTACAAACTAAATTGATTCGATTTTATGCTGATATAAAAGTTATTTTGAAACTGTCCATGAAAGCCTAAATTGAGCTTTATAGCGATCGTTTGGAATTCTTAAATTGTTTACTCTCATTTGTTTTATCGATTCAATTATCATAAAATGTTTTGAAATTTATTTATTGTTTCTCAATGTTGACATGAGTTAGTAACTTGGGAGCCATAAGGATGGTCTGTATTGTTGGCGTTATAAGGATGGTCTGTTGGATGGGTTTAACTAGTACCTAGATGGACTAGTCAGTGTACATATGCATATGTAAAGCGATTGAGCACTGCCGGGGTGGCTTTGCTTCTGTACTACTCATGTTCAATGTTTCCTATCTATGTTTTATTTCACTTGAACTGTTTTGCATATTATTCATTCATGCTTTAATATATCCGAAGTGTTTCAAATGCCTATTATTTAAGGGATTGAGTTGAATACTCATCCCTATGTTTATATCGTATTGTAGTGATTTCATCGAAAGCAAAATCCCTCAAAAAGTTGTTATTGGACTTGAATGTAAAAATCGTTCGTTTTGTTCATCTTTGTCTAAGTGTTGTATTTTATTGAAAATACTCTTCAAAAGTTTTATATGAAAAATCGTCCGAATCGTTTTGTGATTTTAAATCTTTGTGCGACCTTACTGGGCTCTCAAAAGCTCACTCCCCTTTGACTTCCTTTCTGCAGGTAGTAACCAGCGTTAGATTTCTTGAGTTTGGACTAGAGGCAAGCGAGCGAGTAAATTTAAGTTACCATGTTTTTCTATTAGAACCCCTGCGTGGGTGAAGAGTATTGTTTAAATTTTGTAGGATATCAGTTTGGTATTTTATTTATGAAATCAATTAAGAGTATGATTTCATTGAAGGTTAGTTGCTCTGATGATGGTTGTCCACTTTGGATAATGAGGACATTTTCTCTTAGTGTATCTGATCGATTGAGCGTTAACATTCTGGAAAATTCTGGGATGTTACAGTTGGTATCAGAGCCGACTCTCGAAAGCTCGGGCTGGGCTGTCTAGTCGGGTTGCCAATGGTTGGGGGAAACGAAGGCAAGCCCCGGTATATCCCACATCAAGAGGATGGTTGGGGCAACGAAGGGTGAGCCGGGTATATCCCACATTGGGTAGAGAGGAAGATTCTGGGCTATGTGTGATCAAGCCTTAGCGAGGACGCTAAGGTGGGGAGATTGTAATATCCCACATCGGTTGTGGGAGAGTTTGCGATTGGCCTTATAAGACCCTACCTATGAACTCATAAGTACCTACTTGGCTAGCCCTTTTGAGGGAGGCAATGCCCTGTGGTGGGGTCGTGGACCGGGTCGTTACACCTCTAGTCTTAAAGTCAATTACAAAATAAGATCCTACTCAGCACCTTCAGGTGATGCGTCCTTCTCAGTATCTAGAGGTAGTCCAGCTTCTATCTCCGTGTGCTGAGGAACCGTCACCACAGTTGAAGCAGCACCGGACATCCCAAGACTTCGACTAGTTGAAGGACTAGGGTTCGCAGTAGCCTGAGAGATCACACGAGCTTCGGCCACCTCTCTTCGATTGCTCTCATCATCAGCAGCAACTTCATGAGCATATTTATGCTCGTAAATACTCAAGTCCATATCGGAATAGTCTTTCAAGATGTCCTTCTTGCAAGTATTATAACCATAAACCAAGGCTCTCTTAGAATCATGCAGATGCTGGTCAGTATAAGCCTTAGACCTCTTGAAACTCTGAATGGCATTTAGTCTAACTTTCGTCTTCTCAGCCTCGAGCTGTTCAACACGTGCCGCGAGAGAAGCTTCAGAAAGTTTCACCTTTTGCAACGCTCTAGTCAAATCTTCCACTTTCTTTTCTGCTTCTCGAAAAAAGTTGTTTTCCACATGAAGAAGCTTCCTTTCTTCGTCCAGCACCTTCTCAGCAGCAATCAATTTTTCCACCCCAATCTGTACTTGGGCTAGAGCCTGCAGAAAAGAGAGAATTTTTTTTTAAAAAAAAAGAAGAAAAAAGAGAACTCTCGGCACAATTTTACCTGTGAGGTCAGTTGAACCATCCCATTAGCCGTGTGGCTTATGTCATAACCAGAAAGCGTAACTCGATCCATAGGAATAATCCCCTTGCTTGACCATTCCCAAGCCGTCCGGGAACTCTTAAAGACAGATTCCTCGATTGATAAGTTCCAGTCAGGTTTATGGGGAGTATCAGACCTAGTAGAGGATGAGGTACCAGCCCTAAGAGGCGCTCTCTTCCTTTTAGATTGCTCCTTCCCCTTGTCTTTACTCGTGAGCCCAAGAATAATCTCGTCAGTCATTGGCCTCTTCAGTTGAGGTTCTGTTGTCAAAGCATCAAAATCCAAGTCGTGGATTCCTTCGTCCACACCATGAACAGATGCCAATTCGTCTGGAATTATTTCTCCTAACACCCCTTGGGTATCAAAAAGAGGGGAGTCCACACGGCTACCACCAGCGCTTCCACGAGTACCTTTTGAAGACATGGTTTCTACAAAAAATAAATGATGGGATCATGACAAACCATGACAAACTAAGACGCTCACACATAAGTACATTACCAGGATCATTCTCGCCCTCCTCCTCTTAATTTGAATCCTCCTTGAGTGAAAAGATGATTCCACACTCACGAAGCTGATCATTACTTAAAGGGTACTTTGACTCTAAGGGTTCAGCCGCTTTGAGCTTCTCAATATGATCTAGGTCAGTTTCATTCAGATTCTTCTCTTTCAACATATTACACGTCCTAGTATCACATTCTGGATGCCATACATTATTGACAACTCCTCTTTGAGACTTTGGAAGTTTCACAAATAGAAATCTATCTTTCCAGTTGTGATTAGATGATGGAGGATGAGGAAACAAGTTGGCATTGGCCTTTGAACGCCGAGTTAAAAAATACCATCCAACTTGTCTGGTAATAGTACAAATAGTGAAAAACCACCTGAACACCTTCAATCTAGGTCGCAGACCAAGCCTATGACATTGGTATATAAAGAAAGATATAAAGCGCCAGGCATGTGGGGAAAGTTGGCTGGGCGCCAAACCATATGCATTCAAAACCCTGATAAAAAAGGACGTATTGGCACCCTAAGCCCATTAACAAATGTGTCATAGTAAACTCCTACCTCATTTAAGGTAGTTATATTTGCCGCTTCGCCGTCACCAGGCAACCTTAGTTTTACACTTGGTGGAATTTCACATTTGTCCCTCAATATTTTGAGGCCGTAACTACTCAACCTGCTCTTTAATGTGTGAGCGTCAAAAGGCTTAGGACTCTAAGCCTTATCGGCAAGAATTTCCTTAGCAGGAAGTCCCCTTGGCTCCTAATAAGGAATTAAAGGAATACCTACTTCTAGAAACAAAGGATCAAAGGTAGGTTCAACCCTAACGGGTGTAGTGCCTCTACTTAAATAAAAAACATGTTCATCTTCTTGTCTAGACATGTTTTCCGGATCTACAACAAGGAATTCAAAAGAAAATAAAATATGAGGCTTACTTGAAGAAAGAGAAGACCTTCAAACACAAGAACTCAGAAATTTCCTCCGACGAACTCTCAAAATCACCCGTTTCTTCTCTCACTGGAAGTGAAGTGAAAAGTGAAAAGTGAAAGTGAAAGAATCCCTCTATTATATAGAGAATTCGTCATGGACAGATGGATAAGATCCCAAGGTAAAGAACAGACACGTGGCACCCATTGGTTAATTAGTAAAAAGGCCAAGTTTACTTTTATACCCCCCGAAATTAACCACGCCTCTACTCGCCAGGCCGAGTAGACGAGCTGCCTTCAGGGCTCACACCTCTACTCGTCAGGCCGAGTAGACGAGCTGCCTTACAGGGTTCACGCCTCTACTTTCCAGGCCGAGTAGACGAGCAGCTTAGAACAACCAAGCTCTCTACTCGTCTGGCCGAGTAGACAAGCTGCTTCATGCATTGGCTCTTTACTCGTCTGACCGAGTAGACGAGCTGCTTTCATGCATTGGCTCTCTACTCGTCTGGCCAAGTAGACGAGTAGCCCAATTGACTACTCGTCTAGCCGAGTAGACGAGCAGCCAAGCTCTCTACTCGTCTGGCCAAGTAGATGAGCAACCAAGCTCTCTACTCATCTGACCGAATAGAGGAGCTGCTTCATGGATTGGCTCTCTACTCGTCTGGCCGAGTAAAGGAGCTACTTTTATGCATTGGCTCTCTACTCGTCTGGCCGAGTAGACGAGCTGCTTCATGCATTGGCTCTCTACTTATCTGGCCAAGTAGAAGAACTGCCAAGCTCTCTACTCGTATGGCCGAGTAGAGGAACTGCTTCATGCATTGGCTCTCTACTCGTCTGGCTGAGTAGACGAGCTACTTTCATGCATTGGCTCTCTACTCGTCTGGCCGAGTAGACGAGCAGCCAAGCTCTCTACTTGTCTGGCCGAGTAGACGAGCTGCCAAGCTCTCTACTCGTCTGGCCGAGTAGAGGAGCTGCTTCATGCACAAGTTCTCTACTCGTCTGGCCGAGTAGAGGAGCTGCTTCATGCATTGGCTCTCTACTCGTCTGGCCTAGTAGACGAGCTGCTTTCATTCATTGGCTCTCTACTCGTCTGGCTGAGTAGAGGAGCTGCTTTCATGTATTGGCTCTCTACTCGTCTGGCCTAGTAGAGAAGCAGCCAAGCCCTGTACTCATCTGGCCAAGTAGAGAAGCAGCCAAGCCCTCTACTTGTCAAGCAGGATCACCTCCCCCGAAACTTCTCTGCTCGACCTAGCCAAGCAGACCGAGATGGTGTTTTTAAACAGAGTAGACAAGACTTGAAAACTTGAATTAAACGCTTCGATGCTAAAATCCCACACTCGCTCACGAGTATAGGATTGGGGGGCAAATGATATGGGAAAAATACCATTGCATAAGATGAAGACACGTGTCTTCATCCGAGAAGAATAAAACTGTTCTCTAAAATCAATATAACAGTTTTATTCCCATTATTTCTGGTAACTCCCTAGTAAATGGTACTAAACTACCCATTAAGTAGTTTAATACTCCACTTATTGGAGTAACCCCCTCATCAAGAGAAAATAATTAACGTATTAAAAGAAGTACTATATAAAGAGAAAAGGGGACATGGACAGAGGTAAGATCACCCTTGGTAAATTAGATACTCACTTTGATACGATTTTCTGACTTAAGCATCGGAGTTTTCCCCGCCGGAAACTCTTCCGGCGAGTCACCGGTGTTGGCTGTGTTATGCAGGTCTATTCACAAGGAAGTCAAGTTGCGTCCCAGATTTCATCTACAACAGGTTCAAAGATGGTAATAAGATTCGGATGGAATCTTTGGACAATCTCCCAAAATTACTTTCTGGATTTGTTATTCCCTGCTCCCTCGCAATTCTAGAGTAAAATATCATTAGACCCGCGAAGCGAAGCTCAATACCAGTCAGATCTGCGTGCTCAGGAAGGTGAAGAATACTATTTATTCTCTTCTCTTCTTATAGCTGACCACAGATCAATGCCAAGAATTCTTTGTGAGAAGGATCTGAAATCTCTAGTTTCATCTTTATCTCCCTGTTTGTCCATAGGATATTGATTGCATGAAGTTCCTTCGAATTAGATGTTATCATTGGGCATATCATTTACTGGAGGAGGCTATGAGAGTGTGTGGGCAACAATCTATTCGGTGGTTTAATGGGTACCAGGTTTTTAGCTAGCGGGCCTGACGAAGACATGTTACCATTACCCTCCTCCATTGTTCTTTCTCTGGCACATTTCCTGGTTCTTTTTTGGTGACAACTTCCCCGCACCATTCTTTCTATGTCCAATTTTGCCATAATTAAAGCATAGATTATTGATATACTCATACTGAACCCTATATTTTTATTTTTAAATAAAAAGCAGGGATGATTTTAATAGGTTTGCTAAACTTCTCTTCCATTCGAAATAGAGCTTTTTCTTCGTAGCGGTTGATTGGAATTTCATGTAGCCCTAGCCAAATTACGTGTTTTGATTTCAAAAGCTTTCGACGGTTTCGAAATCTGGCACATAGTTTCGAACTGTGAGATAGTGGTTCAATATAATCTTTGGACCTCAGTTAGCCACATAATGAAAATCTACCGTGAAGGTGAATTTGATTAAGTAAAATCCTTCATCCAGATCTATCATTTCAAAATCTCCCTGTAAGCTCCATAGATTTCAGAGTATTGTTATAAGTGCTCTATAGCCTACAGATCCTTTTGATGACACTAGGTAACATGGGATCTAGGTTCTCTTCCTCATGCCTTCCTTTTGCAATTGGATCTTCATCCTCACTTTCTTCCTCCGAAGTGAGTTCAATTAACAGAGGATCAAAGGCGATAGCTGAAGTGGTAGCATTTGAGACTGCTTCTCTATATGATTTGGGTTCCGGGGTCTGTTTGCCCTGAATTGGATCTATCTTTGGTTCAGGGTTTGGGGGTCATCTAGCCGTTGAAGTCTATTTCTAGCATCATCAGTATACGTTTTTGTCTCATCATGGTTGTTCTTCAACTTCTTAGGGTTTCTTTGATCAAGATCCATCTATAGTGAACTCCCCTTCCTTTAAGGATTCATCACTTAACAGGGGTGAAAATAGTGAAGGGGCCTGGTTCGTGCAAGGCATCGAAGCTGGTCATCGGTTCCATGGAGATGGGTGTATAACGGACACTTGTACGGAGAGTGTTTTGAAAAGGCTTTATATATATATATATATATATATATATATATATATGTGTGTGTGTGTGTGTGTGTGTGTGTGTGTGTGTGATAAAATACAGCTCTGGCAAATTAAGGTAAGTTGTTGTTGCGATCTGACTGCCCATGTTATTGAGGTGTGCGATCCAAATCCGATGTACTTTTTTAAGTGAATTTCGTCGTGTGCCACATTATGAAGCAGAGGTTCACTCTTTTGTGGAGCGGACAGTTATTTACCATCTGTGAGGGCATTTGCCCCATAATGAGGCGTAACAACAGGGAAACTTAAAAGAGATTGAGATTGAATTAGATTGAGATTGAAGAAATTTGAAAGAGATTGAGATTGAATTTATCGGCCGGTTTTGTCATTTAAGTTGGTCAGCAAGGTTGACCAACCGGCTGGTTTTCAACTATTCGATTTTCAAAAATTTTAAAGCAATTGGCCAATTTTCGTCTCAGAATATCAAAATTTCCTAGAACCTTCTGGTTAATCGGCTAGTTTTCGACCCAAAATTTAAAATTTTAAACTTTCCTAGACTTTGATCAACCGGCCGGTTTTTGTTTTTTGCATCCATGTGTCAAATACATGTTTGTATGCTTGAATGCTTCGTGCGTCATTAGCATGTTATTTTAAATATAAGTGCTTGCCTGTTTGCGCAGTTCACATGACACAGATTTATTCACCAACTGTGTTATTATCCAGCATTCATGTGCTTTCTTGTTTGCCTGTGCATGTCAATTATCCTATTCCCGGATTGTTCGGCAGTTCGAGTTTTTAAATCTGTTGCTCTGTTTAGAGATTTTGTACGGTGTAAAGCCAGTTCTGGATCCCGCGTGTGTTGCTAGAAGCGACATTTTCTTTATATTAATTATATTGATATGTTAGTTACTCAACACCCAACTGTCTTTATGGCGTTGTTGGCTCTAGCTTTAAGTAATAATTCTAAAATTCTCATATCTAAGAGACCAACTACTTTGCCACATTGTTGGCTTTGACTCTTAAGTATGAATCCGGTTTCCATTAAGCGACCAACGTTATGATGTGTTGTTGGCTCCAGCTCTTAGTCTGGACTCCATTTTGTCCATCGATCCTTTCAACCTGTCTTGGGAACTCTGGCAACGGCCAAAGTTATTTCTTGGTCCATCGACTCTTTCAACTTGTCTTGGGGGCTCCGGCAACTGGCAGTTCTACTTCCAGTTCCAGTCCCGGCTCCAGTCTTCAGTATCCTTAGATGACCAACTGTTGTTAGTGTTGGCTCCGGCTCTTATTCATAAACCCATAGTGCATCTAGATGACCAATTGTTGTTATTGGCTTCGGCTTTTAGATATAATGTTATCATTTGTTTAACCGACCCATCGTTACTATGGGCTTCGGCTCTTAGGCAATGAGTTTTCTGGCTCCAATTCTAGTCTGACTCCAGTTCTAATTCCAGACTTTGTACCTTTAGGCGAACAACCATTGTTACTGTCGACTCCAGCTTCTAAGGATACGCCTATTGTTCAATGACCAATCGTTGTTACTGTTAGCTTTGGATCTCCTCATGGGGTAAGTAAATTCCTTGAATAAGTCTGGCTTTTTGTTCATCAACCATATCCCTAATTTTGCAAAGATCCCAACTCCCATTGGATATCACATAATCAACCATGACAGATTGCTTAGTGTTTTCCAAAGATAAAATCTTACTTAACCTCCAGGTTCATCAATCCAGGAATGAGAAATGGAATTGGATCTGAAAAATTAAATCCCCCCAAAAAATAATCATGTTTATATGGCTTGTTTTACATGACAAAATCCCCTCTAATTACCTTCGTGCCTCTCGAAAGTTTACTAATGATGCAAGGTGTGCTCGATGTGCTAGTGGGATTGAAACCACGAACCATATTATCATAAATTGCCCCAAGGCCTGTGAGTTATGGAGGAAACTTTTCTCCTATGTTCAGCTAGAGCAAGAGAATATTTCAGATAGGGAAAGTTGGTTGAGAAAAAATATCAAAGAGAAAGAAGGAACAAAATTTGGCAACACTTACTGAAATTATATTTTCATAGCCATCCTTTGGCAAATCTGGAAAACAAGGAATAAAGCCAGTATTATACCAGGGGAGGCAAGCTGGAATATGTGTAACAACTTTACCAAAGAGATTGAAAAAGCTTTTGAATCAAAAAGGAAAAATATAAGTACAAATCAAAGAATAGTTACTTGTTGTTTTCCTGCTGCAGGTACAATTAGTTTATGCATGGATGGCTATGCTAACTCCAAGCGAGGCTATGGAGGACTTTTGAGGAATAGTCAAGGGGATTGGCTAGGTGGCTTTTATGGCAGCATACATACTGCAATGGCTCTGGAGGCTGAAATATATGGAATAGTTCAAGGCCTTAAAGTTGTTAAGGAGAGAGGCTTTCCTGATGTTATAATTCAAATCGATTACAAGGTTGCTATGGAACTAATTACAGCAAAGGACATATCCATGCACCCTTTGAACAACCTCATCAGTGACGCTAGACATCTTATGGAGGCAACTAAGATTACTATTAGGCATGTGTACAGAGAAGGAAACCAATGTGCAGATCATATGGCAAAAATTGGAAAGAAACAAGGGGATTCTTTTGTGTACCTCATGCAACCACCGGAGGTGGTTATTCCCTTGTTAGCCGCTGATGTAGCTGGTGTTACCCATGTTAGGGCTTAGGTCTTGTTTTGTACTATAACGCCTATCTTGTAATCTAATTTTTGTTGCACCAAAAGAAAAAAAAAACTTCGCTGTACTGTTTACCATCCCTATTCTACCCTCTCGGCAGCCCACTTCCCAGGTAACACACTCACAAACCCACAAGCCACTCACAGTATCACTCTCCTTCATTTCCCTTTACCTATACATACACACATATATATATATATCCAAAATTCATACTAATACACAACAAAACACACACCTATGCACCTTATATTCTCAAAATTACACACATATTAACACACGCACACAGGAAACACACACTAACCCATTGAAAAACACACAAATCTCACATACCCTAACCCCTCGAAAATTCATGGAAACCTCACAATTTCATTTACCAACTTTATAAACCCACACAACAACCTAAGATTATTCAAGACTTCATTTGATTACACTTGTATACACACATATATATACACGCACCCTTGGTACACACACACACACTAGGCACACCGAAAATATTCACAAAGAATACATACTAAGGGGTAGAAGAATTACCCTTGAAAACCTTTCCCAAATCTCTCTCGAATTTTCTGTCGGTTTGCCCACCTATTTTTCTTCTCTTCCCTGCTTGCTCTGTTTTCTTCTTCCCTTCTCTGTTTCTTGTTCTCTATTTCTTCTTCTGCTCTTTCTTTCCCTTTCATCTTTCCCGAATTTCTCTTTTATTTTCTTCTTTCTTTAATCCCTTAGATATCTTATCCTATCTATATCTCATTATATAATTAGATTAGTCACAAAGCAACAAGAAAAAGGTGGCCAACTCATCCTCAAAGTTTGACACATCATGCATACATTCAAGAATTACAAATTAACCCCTCAAGTTTGCATATTTACAAAGTAGCCCCAAATTTCTTATAATTGTATTCAAGCCCCGAAGTCATTCTAATCATTCTCAATTTGATTAAACATCACTAAAAATATATACTAACAGTCATTTTTTTATTTTCATCGCTAAAATTATTAATTTACCATTATGCCCCCAAAGTTTTCCAAAATTACAAAAAATGCCCCTAAAATTTTAAAGGGTAAATTACACTAAACACCCCTGAGATTTTACGTAATTACACTCCACTACCGTTATCTTTAAAAATTACACTCCGACCCCCCGAGGTTTGTACCCGCGTTACACACAGCTACACACATTTAACGGCAGGCCCAACTCCGTGAAAAGATTCCCTGACAATTACTTTATGCAATTTTCATACCCAAAATACCCCCCCTTTGTCCTTTACTCACTTGTGAGGTTTTCCAAAATTTCAGTCAACTCCACAAACTTTAAGTGAATTAGGGGGTTTAATTTAGCCAATTTAGGGTTCAATTAGTTCATTTCAGGATTCAATTAGTTCAATTTAGGGTTCGATTAGATTAATGCATTCAATTTGGGGTTCAATTAGTTTAATTTAGGGTTCGATTCGATTAGGACATTTAATTTAGGGTTTAATTAGGGTTCAATTACTTCAATTTAGGGTTCAATTAGGGGGTTCTATTAGTTCTATTTAGGGTTCGGTTGAATTGAGGCATTCAATTAGGGGGTTCTATTAGTTCAATTTAGGGTTCGATTGGATTATGGCATTCAATTTAGGGTTCAATTAGTTTAATTTAGGGCATTCAATTTAGGGTTTAATCAGGGTTCAATTACTTTAATTTATGGTTCAATTAGGGTTCAATTAGTTCAATTTAGGGGTCGATTGAATTGGGACATTCAATTTAGGGTTCAATTAGAGAGTTCAATAAGTTCAATTTAGGGTTCGATTGGATTAGGACATTCAATTAGTTTAATTTAAGGTTTGATTCGATTAAGGCATTCAATTTAGGGTTTAATTAGGATTTTATTACTTCAATTTATGGTTCAATTAGGGTTCAATTACTTCAATTTAGGGTTCGGTTGAATTAGGGCATTCAATTTAGAGTTCAATTAAGGGGTTCAATTAGTTCAATTTAGGTTTCGGCAGGATTTAGACATTCAATTTAGGGTTTAATTAGGGTCCAATTAGTTTAATTTAGGATTCGATTCGACTAGGGCATTCAATTTAGGGTTTAATTACTTTAATTTAGGGTTCAATTATGTGTCTAAGTGAATTAGGGTGTTAAATTAGGATTCAATTTGAATTAGGGTATTCCCTCCAATAATTCCCCAAAATAAGTTTTCCGGCCAAAAATTTCCAAAAATAAGTTTTCCCTCCAAAATTCCAAGAAAACAGTCTGAGGGGCATTCATGTCTTTTTGCACTGCACCATTAACACTGTAAGAGAAAAAGTTACTTTTTGAGGTGAGTGTAATTTTTAAGGATAGCGGTAGTGGAGTGCAATTCCGTAAAACCTCAGGGGTGTTTAGTGTAACTTACCCAATTTTAAAAATTATGTTTTTACCTCAAAATTATTTTAATCCCCAATACGCTAGTAATACCCGAGCATTGCCCAAAATTACCGTCCGTTTATTTTTCAGAGTCCGGATGGTTGTTTTAACCTGCTCCCGAAGTTCGGGGTATTACATGAGTCAACGTGAGAGAAAGTATGAATCTGCTTGATGTGTTTCTGAGGATTAATTTTATGCTACACCCCATACTTAAGGGTCACTTGTACCCAGCACCCCAGTGTTTTAAAATTGACACCCAACACCAAAATTTTGAAAATCTCGATTTCCAGCACCAAATAACGGTCAAAATGGTCTTTGCCCACACGTCTGTTAATTTTTTAAGGGCAAAATAGTCTATTTGTCCTTTACAAATGACATGGTGTCCATGTCATTTCCACGTTATCAATTCTTCACTCAATCTATCCCCTTGGATCCACTTGATTATCTTCCTCCCCCACCCTCACCCTACCCACTCATTTCTACCACCACCCTTACCGAGCTCACTACCACCACCAACCTACAAAGCCCTGTCGCCACAACTTACCTGCAACCAAACCCCCCACGGCCACTAACCTACAAATTCCCACCTCTATCATGACCTGAAAACCCACCACCGCCAGCTGCGACCCTAGCAACCCGCAATCACACCCATCCACTATATCTGACCACCCCTCATACACCACCGAGCCTTTTTTAATTACCCCACCAACCAGCCACCGCCCACCATCATTGTGGTTCCACCAGCAAGCCTTCGATCTGCATCCCAGATCCTAGCCCTTTTCACATAGCCTAACATGTCCCTCCTACCCTCGATTTGAACCACTGATTATGTGGTGCGGTGGTGGTGATGTTAGATGGTGGTGGTGCTGATAGGTTGTGGGTGTGGTGGCGGCGTTAATGCGACCAAACTGGCGATGCATGATTGGGTTCGCCGACAACTAGTGTGATTCGGTCATTCGACTATATTTTGAACCAGTGGTGTTGGGTCTTGGGTCATGGATCTGGGCGCTAGCAGTGATTGGGGTTGAGATTGACGGTGATTGGCGTGAACCCGTGGGGTTGTGATTTGGTAGTGGTGATGGTTAGGTGGTTGTGGGTCAACAGTAATGGTCCGAAATAGTACTGTTGGTTGCAAGACTGTCTGTGGGGCTAAGGGAGAGGCTATGGAAGGGGCGGGGCTATAGAAGGGACTGAGGAAGAGATTGTGGATGGGGCAGAGGTGCACCACAAGAAAATATGTATTTTGCGACGGAGTTTTAGCGACGGAAGGTATTCTGTCGCTAAACATGTCTTTAAGCGACGGAATATCCCGTCGTTAAAAATCCGTCGCAAAATACTATTACCGACGGAAGACACCGTTGGTAAAAGTATTTGCAAACAGAATTTTAACGGCGAACTTTTAGCGACGGAATTACCGTCGCTAAATATTTTTTATAAAATTAGTATTTTTGAGTTTTTTTAAAAAATTATTTAAACAACGGAATAAAACCGTCGCTAAAAATTCTGTCGCAAAAAATCTTTATAATAAGACATTCACCGACGGAGTTTTAGCGACTGTGTTATTCCGTCGCTAAAGATCCTCCATTTAAAAACAGATCTGGTTTCTTTCTCTCTCCCCGTTCTCTCTCTGAAATTCTTCTCTCACCCACCCACCGCCGTTCTCACCTCCGGCGACCCAGCTCCGGCGACACTCCCGTCCCCCACCCGACGCCGCGCCACCAAGCCTTGCACTGCGGTCGTGCCACAAAGCCCTCCACTGTCGCCGCGCAACGAAACCCAGCACTGCCGCCGCACCACCAACGCCGCCACCGTCGTACCCACCTTGAGATTTGTATGTCAATTGCCCTAAATTATCTGAATTTTTTGTTAATTTGTCTTCAATTTAGGTTACATGCATCTCTTTCTTTTTATTTATGATGTCATTCACTTTGTTGTTCAGACGGATCTTGGCTTATTGAAGAACTTGAACTTGTTATCTCTAATTTTCCTTAATTCTTGACGAGGTAGGGAAGAAAACCATATTCGGTAGTTAGTCTGTAACACCGATATAGATCATGGTGACGCTGAAAGGTCATAGATTATGGGCCATTGCATGACATCAGGATAAGAAACCCTTTGTATTGTTTATTCAATTCAACCGACCACTAAATTGAAGTAATTGAACCATAATTGAACCCTAAATTAAAGTAATTGAACCTTAAGTAAATCCTAAATTGAATGCCCTAATCGAATCGAATCCTAAATTAAACTAATTGAACCCGTAATTGAACCCTAAATTGAACTAATCGAACCCTAAATTGAATGCCCCAAATCAACCGAACCCTAAATTGAACTAATTGAACCCCCTAATTAAACCCTAAATGAAGTAATTGAACCATAATTAAATCCTAAATTGAATGCCCTAATCGAATCGAATCGAACCCTAAATTAAACTAATTGAACCCCTAATTGAATGCCCTGATCGAACCGAACCATAAATTGAAATAATTGAACCCCCTAATTGAACCCTAAATTGAATGCCCCAAATCAACCGAACCCTAAATTGAATCAATAGAACCCCCTAATTGAACCCTAAATTGAAGTAATTGAACCTTAATTAAACCCTAAATTGAATGCCCTAATCGAATCGAACCCTAAATTAAACTAATTGAACCCCTAATTGAACCCTAAATTGAATGCCCTAATCCAAATGAAACCTAAATTGAACTAATTGAACCCTAAATTGAATGCCCCAAATCAACCGAACCCTAAATTGAATCAATAGAACCCCTAATTGAACCCTAAATTGATGTAATCGAACCCTAATTAAACCCTAAATTGAATGCCCTAATCGAACCGAACCCTAAATTAAACTAATTGAACCCTAAATTGAATGCCCTAATAGAATCGAACCCTAAATTGAAATAATTCAAGCGCATCGGATATGTGTATTTTGAACAATTTTTTTCCATTTGAACATTGATTATTTGTTTGATAATTTTAGGTTGTTAATTGTGCATTTGAGAATTGTGATTATTGATCGATGATTATTTTAGGTTGTTAATTGATGATTTTAGGTTATTAGCTGTGCATTTGAAGTAATTGCGATTATTAATTGATGATTTTAGGTTGTTAATTGATGATTTTAGATTGTTAATTGTGCATTGAACATTTAAGATATTGAGATTATTGACGGAGGATGGGACTCAATTGGATTGAATGTGTGATTTTTGTTAATTTTTATTGCATTGAGCATATGAGAATTGCAAATTGAGATTGTTGCCGGAGGATGGGACACGTGTCAGTATATGTCGCAAACGTTTCTGGAGGTGTCAGACACGTATCGGACACCATATCAACACCCTCTATGAAGTGTCGGAATTGAGGTTGTTGACGGAGGATGGGACCCAATTGGATTGAGATACTTGTTAGCTAGCGCAGACAAGGACACCACGTCTGATCGACGGTGTCCGACATTTAAAAAACAAATGTCGGACACGTGTCCGGAGGAGTCGGACACGTGTCCGGAGGAGTCGGACACGTGTCGGTATGTGTCGCACACGTGTCCGGAGGTGTCAGAGACGTCTCGGACACCATATCGACACACTATATGAGGTGTCGGAATTGAGATGGTTGACGGAGGATGGGACCCAATTGGATTGAGATACCTGTTAGTTAGCGCAGACACGGACACCACGTCTGATCGACGGTGTCTGACATTTAAAAAACAAATTAACGTATGCCGATGTGTCTAGAGGTGCGTGTCGGTGGGCGTCGGACACGTGCCCGGAGGAGTCAGACACGTGTCCGGAGGCGTCGAACACGTGTCCGGAGGCATCGGACATGTGTCGGTATGTGTCGCACACGTGTCCGGAGGTGTCAGACACGTATCGGACACCATATCGACATACTATATGAGGTGTTAGAATTGAGATGGTTGACGGAAGGTGGGACCCAATTGGATTAAGATACATGTTAGTTAGCGCAGACACGGACACCACGTTTGATCAACGGTGTCTGACATTTAAAAAATAAATTAACGTATGCCGATGTGTCGGGAGGTGCGTGTCGGTGGGCGTCGGACACGTGTCGGTATGTGTCGGACACGTGTCGGTATGTGTCAGACACGTGTCCAGAGGTGTCAGACACGTATCGGACACCATATCGACACCTTATATGAGGTGTCGGAATTGAGATTGTTGAATGTACATTAAATTTAGGTTAGTTAGGTTAATGCGACATTTTTAGCATGCACCCCCTGGAATCTCATCGTGGCTCCAGCACTGGTTATAATTAGCCCTAATTAATCCTGATTAACAATATTTTAATAAATCAATTAATCCTAATTAGCTCTAACGAGCCTAATTAGTTTTAATTAACCCTAAGAACCTAATGAAAATCAAATTAGCTGTAATTACCCCGAATTAGCCCAAATGAACCCAATTAGGACTAAATTGATTATAGTTAGCCTAATTAGTCGTAATTTGCACTAACATAACCCAATTAAGCCTAATTAGCGCTAGTTAGGACTAATCAGCACTACTCGGCACAATTAAACCCTAATTATGACTAAATAACCCAATTTAGTCCTAATCAATCCTAATTAGCTATAATTATCCGAAACTAGCCCTCATTAACATTAATTAGCCATGACATAACCCAATTAAGCCTAATTAGCCCTAATTATGACTAACCAGCACTACTCGGCACAATTAAACCCTACTTAGGACTAAATAACCCTAATTAGTCCTAATCAACCCTAATCAGCTATAATTATCCGAAACTAGCCCTCATTAACATTAATTAGCCCTAACATAACCTAATTAAGCCTAATTAGCCCTAATTAGGACTAATCAGCACTACTCGGCACAATTAAACCCTACTTAGGACTAAATAACCCTAATTAGTCCTAATCAACCCTAATCAGCTATAATTATCCAAAACTAGCCCTCATTAACATTAATTAGCCCTAACATAATCCAATTAAGCCTAATTAGTCCTAATTAGGACTAATCAGCACTACTCGGCACAATTAAACCCTAATTAGGACTAAATAACCCTAATTAGTCCTAATCAACCCTAGTCAGCTATAATTATCCGAAACTATCCCTCATTAACATTAATTAGCCCTAACATAACCCAATTAAGCCCAATTAGCCCTAATTAGGACTAATCATCACTACTTGGCACAATTAAACCCTAATTAGGACTAAATAACCCTAATTAGTCCTAATCAACCCTAATCAGCTATAATTAATAATCGTAATTAACCCTAATAAACCAGTTAGCCCTAATTAGTCCTTGTACATCCCATAATTATTCCATGTTGCCCAGAGATGGTTCAATTACTCGTTGTTTACAAACCCTGCCTTCTTTATATTAGGTGTTGTTTTGAGAAGTCCATTGGCAACGAGATGGTTCAACTCGTTGCCAACGAATTCTATTTAATGTGGAATTGGTAACATATGGAACGATCTTTCTGCAGTTTTGATATTTCGGAAAGATTCTTGCATATCTTATCAATTTCTGAACGCATGCATGCATAGAAACCCTTAGTTCCCGTTCAAAGGTACTCATTACAAAGTAATGGGACCACCGATGGCTCCACGATGCACAGGACCGGGCGAAGAAGGCGCTGCCCGCGGGTGCCCCGATGACGGACATGACAAGATATCCCCCACATTGGATATCTCACCGTGTATGGGGGGAGATGATAGATCGGTCGGCTGCGGATCCAGGTTGGGACGCCAAGAGTAAGAGCGGGGCTGAGAACAGACAGAACAGAGATCCGACGCACACGGGGGGGTCGGTGCCACACGACATCGTCCGACACATGAACGCGGTCGAGCACCCGGATCTGGAGGAGGATGAGGTCATAGCTCTGACCTATACTCAGACGCACGTGCGGAAGAAGGATAAGGACGAGACGCACCGGGCGGGCGACTATATTTCAGATATTGCCCGGCGGATCGATGTGAGTCAATTTATTTAAGTTGTTAATGTTTTTTCTTTCTATCCTCAATGTCCGTTTCGTTAATTAATGCCCTAACATATCGTTAAACCACTATTTTTGCAGGCCTCGTATGAACAGCTAAGGGGGTCCGAGCAGCAGTCCGGACAGCCATCAGCGTCCACTAGTACGGCTGCGAGTACTGGGGGGTTGAAGCGATGGCTGGATACGCCGGAGGTCGTGAATCGGCCGAAAGGCCGCATACGCGGCCTGCCTAGCACGACTGCTCGTGCCGTGATAGGAGCGTCCTCACCCCCTGCTGCCCCTCCACAGACACCGGCTCCTCATCCTCAGTTGGACGACGAGGAGATCCAGCGCATTGCTACAGTGGTGGTGAGGATGATCAGGGAGCAGGGCACTACTGGACTGGCCGAGCCGGCCACGGATCAGTAGGATCCAGATCCGGGACTCGGGAACCCCTGATGAGCCCCTTCCTGTGCCCGTTCCTAGCTTCCCCCCCCCCCCCGCCTCCCGCGCCCGGCTTGTACTCTTATCCCCTCTCCTAACCGGCTGTATCCGGTTCCTGGCTTGTACATATATGAGTTTTTTTTATAATAAATATTTTTTATAATTGATTATATATATTTCTTTCTGTATTGAATATTGCGCGTTGTTGTTGAGAATTGCAAATTGTATTACAGGTCTGGGTAATTGAAAAAAAAATTCAAAAAAAAATTTGACTTTTGGCGACGGATTAATTCCGTCGCTAAAAGTATTCCTACAATCAGTTATTTAGCGACGGAATATTCCGCCGCTAAATAAGTTGTTTAGCGACGGAATATTCCGTCGCTAAAATATTTAATCCGTCGCTAATTTGACAAAAAAGAAAATAAATTAAAATTCTAAAAATATAATTAGCGACGGAATATCTGTCGCTAATGAAAAATAAATCCGTCGGTAAAAATGACATATTTAGCGACGGATTTAAAAATTCCGTCGCTAAACTATTAGTGACGGGCTTTTATACGAGGGATTTTTAGCAACGGTGAATCCGTCGCTAATTATTTTAGCGACAGATTTTGGGCTTTTAGCGACGGATTTCCCCGTCGCTAAAAGTCTGTTTTCTTGTAGTGGTGGTAACACAGCGGGGAGTGGGGCTTAGAATGTGTTGGTAGCAGTGAGAGAGGTTTGGCATGGCGCAGGGGTGGTGGCGGGGGCAAGGCGGGGTGGGGTGGGTCGTGGGATTAGGAAGATGAATATTCAGAGAGAAAGAAAGGGCAAGGAAATGGCGTGGAGGGCCATGTGTTGATTATTGGTGCCATTTGGAGCAGATGTGGAGAAAAGGTGGATTTAACAGGTAAAAAGATCATTTTGGCCTTTAAAAAGTAACAGACGTATAGTCAAACGCCAGTTTGACCGTCATTTGGTATTGGATACCAAGATTTTAAACATTTTGGTGCTAAGTGCCAAAATTAAAACTATCGAGTGCTGGGTGCAACTGACCCTTAAGTATGAGGTGTAACGTAAAATTAATCATGTTTCTGACCAAACATAGCATCTTCTATAGCCATTTTCGCCGCTACTGAATAGCCAGGGTCAATATCCAACTGATCACAGACTCCCTAAGTAGGTTGATGCAATGCATCCAAAAGCATTATCACGGGCAAACAGTTCCTTATCAGGCGAGTACAAATATGAGAATGAGCCCACTCTGATATGCAAGCCCGGTGGCAATTCTTTGATGTGGGTGAACTCTGGAATTGGATTGTATCAAACGGTTGTTGTAATGGAGACATATGTGAAGGCCTGCTTCATAATCACGAGTGCCCGAATAAAAAAATATGCAAGGCCTTGTTATCATTGGATTCATATTGGTTAGAGTGGCCCAAAAGAACGGTGACGTACCTATTGAAATCTACTTTATCCAGTCTCTGTAAGCCCTATATTTGGACTGTCCGTAGGGAAAATAAACAGTGGTCAAGTGTGAAGGCTTATTTTGGGAAAGGCCAATATTTGGACTAATTGCATTGCCATGTCCGAGAAACGGCACCACCCGTCTTTGACTGGGCTAATACACTGACACATAGGTCGACAGGTATTCGTTTCACAGGATAGGTAGGATATATGGGCAATGACAGCTGCCACGTCATACCTCGTCGGAGAAGAAGCAATTTCTGGTCACTAGCTCAGTAAGTTCATCCAGCATAGAGAGAAAGTCCTCATCATAAATGGGGCTAACAGAAGCAGGCAGATAGAACTGGGAGATACCACAAGGAAGAAGAACCTGAATCCCTGTGCATACCCAACAGCCATGTTCTCCAACTGTGGGAACAAAGACTTCAGCCACCAATGGCTCAGACACCATAACACGCACAAGAACACAAAAATATGTTAAGAACAAAGACTCCATCCACCAATGGCTTGAAGAACCCATATATCTTCAAAGGAAATTGACGACCAAAAGAAAGGAGAAAACTCTTAGACGAAGAGAACCATCTCTATCGCACCTTCAATCGCCCAACAAGCAGGAACAAGACTTAGAGAACGAAGTCAAAAACACATAGCTAGCAATACGCGAGTTTTACACGACAAAATAGAACATATTACAAGTGGACTTGCAACGGCAACAAGAAGTTTGCGGTGGAGTTTAGACCGAAGCCTACAGGAAATAGTACTACAGAGTATCTGATCTCGGATAGTGAGGCCATCTAAATGAATGTATATGTGCTAGGGCAATGTTAATATTCACCAAAACGAGTCACTGTCACAGCTTATGCAAGACAAGAAGCATTGCTAACGAGGAGGTGGAAGCTATGAGAAAAGTAATTATTGACAAAGTGCATGCATTAACCAGCAGTTGCAACCAAGTGGGATTGCTGCAATGGTACACTGATCATAACAACACAAGGTGATAGTTCCTTTGTTCTTGACGTGTATATATATATATATATATATATCACTTTTTAGGCCCAAAATCTAATATGAAAAATTACAAAAATGCTCCTATATTAACAAAAGCAGTCAAAAGTAAATAAACCCTTTTGACAAGTACGAGGTCTAACATCTTCCTCCGTTGCATCCTCATCAGAATCAAAACATATCCGAGGTGTCGAAAATTTGCGAATAAGCACACCACAGGAAATCCTCTGCTCCTTGTTAGGCTCCTCAATTCTGTAGTTTTGTCGTAAAACCTTAACCAATGGAATGACCTTTGTCCTTCACACATGATCATGACGGTCAAGAATCTCAACTAATTGTTCTTCATAGGAAAGGTCC
>JAVXUO010002259.1:0-96842 GCA_033065855.1 Escallonia rubra
TCCGAGGATGCAATTCACGGCGTACACCCAACTGTTGTAGATCCCTTCTCGCTTTAAGGTGATCTTTCGATTTGCCCTTGACATTCATCACTGTGTTGAACACATTATCAAAAACGTTCTTCTCAATATGCATCACATCCATGTTGTTTCGGATAACGAGCGTCCTCCAGTAGGCTAACTCCCAGAAGATACAAAATTTTCTCCAGTTGTGCTCTTTCCCGAACCCTGCAATCTTCTGATCCGGCACACCCTTACCGTGTGGTATGTCAGTATCAAGTGCCTCCAGGTGTGAGAGTACTTCTTCACCAGATGGGTAGTCCAGCGTGACAACCTCACGCTCGATTGTCCCGTCAAATTTATCCTTCTGCCTACGAAACTGATGGCCCGGTGGCAAAAGCTTACGGTGACATCCGAACCACGAGGCCTTTCCGCCGTGCTTTAACGTATGACCGGGGTTCACGCCCATACAAGCAGGGCATGCTAGCTTCCCATGTGTGCTCCAGCCACACGTCATTCCCAATGCGGGGAAATCATGTATAGTCCACATCAAAGCAGCCCTCATCTGAAAATTTTGTTTAAGGGATGCATCATATGTTTCGACTCCATGATTCCATAATTGTTTTAACTCATCAATCAACGGCCTTAAATACACATCTATGTCCTTACCGGGACTCTTCGGCCCCGGAATAAGCAACGACAAGAACATATACGGCTTCTTCATGCACATGCCTGGTGGAAGGTTGTAAGGGACAATAATAACAGGCCAACAGGAGTAAGGCGTGGTAGACTGACCGAAAGGGTTGAACCCATCGGTTGCCAGACCAAGTCTAACATTCCGAACTTCCTGAGCAAAGACTGGATGCCTGCGGTCAAACTCCTTCCACGCCTCTCCATCAGCTGGGTGTGTCAGCACATCGGCATCGTTGCTGCGAGTCTCACGGTGAGCCCTCATATGTTCAGCCGTACTGGAGGAGTAGTACATTCTCTGAAGCCGTGGTGTGACCGGGAAATATCGCAATATCTTCCATGCAATGTTTTTCTTCTTCCCTTTGTCCGGTTTGTACCTCGAATGATCACATACTGGACATAATGACAAATCCTTATTCTCTTTCCAGAATAATACACAATCGTTATTGCACGCATCTATCCGGTCGTAGCTCAACCCAAGTTTCCTCATCATCTTCTTCGCGTCATAGTACGACGGCGGTAGCTTTTCACTTTCGGGCAGTATTTCTTTGATGAAGGTAACAAACTCGTTAAAACCTTTCTCACTCAGCCCGTGGTCTGATTTCAACTGTAATAACCTACTAACCGCAGACAGCCGTGTGTGTTTCGGAGCTCCATCCCACAGCGGCTCTTCCGCAGCTCTCAACAACTCATAAAACTGATGAGCCCCCTCGTTCGGCGGTTGTGGCCTGTCGTTACCCCAGTCAACATTAGCATGCCCAACATCCATAATCATATCTCGAAAATCATATCGTGCCTCCTCCCTAACTTCAGTTTGACTAGCCAGGTTGGACGACAATACTATCGTTTCCCCGTGCTGCGTCCACCTTGTGTATCCACCCATAAAACCGTACCGACGAAGATGCCATTTTACTTCAATTCTTTTTCTCCAGTGCAACAACTCACATCTACCGCACGGGCACCTTATCTTATCAAGGTCAACATGTGCAGGATGCGCATAAGCGAAGTCGAGAAATTCGTCAACGCGACACTCAAAATCTTCAGCATTCTTCCTTTTCATCCAACTTCGATCGACTGACATGACGACTGAATTATCGTACTGTATACCACCTTCAATAATGACCAGTGATTAAGCATTGCCGATGTAAATATCAATGCATGAATGTTACAACACGTCTACATATTTCCCCTCCACTCTTGAACAGGTAGTGGTCCTATCCCATTCAGAAAAGCACATGTTTATAAAACAGTGAATAACTCATGCTTAGTCCGATGTCTGTGGAAAATTCGGCAGCACCTCCCCGCATTTCTCCAAGTACACCACATCGATTAGGTGTTCTAACATTCATCTAACCTTGCTCAGGAAGGTTTGACGGATGTTAGAACAACAGATCAGTATGCACCCGGAGAAACACACGAGAACGTGTACCAAATATCCACGACATAGAACATAAAGCATGAGTCAAAATACTGTTTTATAAACAATTAGCTTTTCCAAACTGTCCAAACTGGACATCCAAAGGCTCATTACAAGGCATTACTTTGTAATGAGTACCTTTGAACGGGAACTAAGGGTTTTTATGCATGCATGTGTTCAGAAATTGATAAGATATGCAAGAATCTTTCCGAAATATCAAAACTGCAGAATGATCGTTGCATATGTTATCAATTCCACATTAAATAGAACTCGTTGGCAACGAGTTGAACCATCTCGTTGCCAATGGACTTCTCAAAACAACAATTAATATAAAGAAGGCAGGGTTTGTAAGTAACGAGTAATTGAACCATCTCTGGGCAACATGGAGTAATTATGGGATGTACAAGGGCTGATTAGGGCTAATTAGGCTTAATTGGGTTATGTTAGGGCTAATTAATGTTAATGAGGGCTAGTTTCGGATAATTATAGCTAATTAGGGTTGATTATGACTAATTAGGGTTTAATTGTGCCGAGTAGTGATGATTAGTCCTAATTAGGGCTAATTAGGCTTAATTGGGTTATGTTAGGGCTAATTAATGTTAATGAGGGATAGTTTCGGATGATTATAGCTGACTAGGGTTGATTAGGACTAATTAGAGTTATGTAGTCCTAATTAGGGTTTAATTGTGCCGAGTAGTGATGATTAGTCCTAATTAGGGCTAATTAGGCTTAATTGGGTTATGTTAGGGCTAATTAATGTTAATGAGGGCTAGTTTCGGATAATTATAGCTAATTAGGGTTGATTATGATTAATTAGGGTTTAATTGTGCCGAGTAGTGATGATTAGTCCTAATTAGGGCTAATTAGGCTTAATTGGGTTATGTTAGGGCTAATTAATGTTAATGAGGGATAGTTTCGGATGATTATAGCTGACTAGGGTTGATTAGGACTAATTAGAGTTATGTAGTCCTAATTAGGGTTTAATTGTGCCGAGTAGTGATGATTAGTCCTAATTAGGGCTAATTAGGCTTAATTGGGTTATGTTAGGGCTAATTAATGTTAATGAGGGATAGTTTCGGATGATTATAGCTGACTAGGGTTGATTAGGACTAATTAGAGTTATGTAGTCCTAATTAGGGTTTAATTGTGCCGAGTAGTGTTGATTAGTCCTAACTAGCGCTAATTAGGCGTAATTGGGTTATGTTAGTGCAAATTATGACTAATTAGGCTAACAACAATCAATATGCGCATAATTGGGTTCATTTGGGCTAATTTGAGGTAATTACAGCTAATTTGAATTTTATCAGGTTCTTAGGGTTAATTAAAACTAATTAGGCTCGTTAGAGCTAATTAGGGTTAATTGATTTACTAAAATATTATTAATCAGGACTAATTAGGGCTAATTATAGCCAGCGCTGGAGCCACGATTAGATTCCAGGGGGTGCATGCTAAAAATGTCGCATTAACCTAACTAACCTAAATTTAATGCACATTCAACAACCTCAATTCCGACACCTCATATAGGGTGTCGATATGGTGTCCGATACGTTTCTGACACCTCCGGACACGTGTCAGACACATACCGACACGTGTCTGACACATACCGACACGTGTCCGACGCCTTTGGACACGTGTCCGACACCTCCGGACACGTGTCCGATGCCCGGCGACACGCACCTCCGGACACATCGGCATACGTTAATTTGTTTTCTAAATGTCGGACACCGTCGATCAGACGTGGTGTCCGTGTCTGCGCTAACTAACAGGTATCTCAATCCAATTGGGTCCCATCCTCCGTCAACAATCTCAATTCTCAATTCTCAAATGCTCAATGCAATAAAAATTAACAAAAATCACACATTCAATCCAATTGGGTCCCATCCTCCGTCAACAATCTCAATTCTCAATTCTCAATTCTCAAATGCTCAATGCAATAAAAATTAACAAAAATCACACATTCATTCCAATTGGGTCCCATCCTCCGTCAATAATCTCAATATCTCAAATGCTCAATGCACAATCTAAAATCATCAATTAACAACCTAAAATCATCAATTCATAATCGCAATTACTTCAAATGCACAGCTAATAACCTAAAATCATCGATCAATAATCACAATTCTAAAACGCACAATTAACAACCTAAAATTATCAAACAAATGATCAATGTTCAAATGGGAAAAAAATGTTCAAAATTCACATATCCGATGCGCTTGAATTATTTCAATTTAGGGTTCGATTGTATTAGGACATTCAATTTAGGGTTCAATTAGTTTCATTTAGGGTTCGATTCGATTAGGGCATTCAATTTAGGGTTCAATTACTTCAATTTAGGTACAATTAGGGGGTTCTATTGATTCAATTTAGGGTTCGGTTGATTTGAGGCATTAAATTTAGGATTCAATTAGTTCAATTTAGGGTTCAATTAGGGGGTTCTATTGATTCAATTTAGGGTTCGGTTGATTTGAGGCATTCAATTTAGGGTTCAATTAGTTCAATTTAGGGTTCGGTTGGATTAAGGGGTTCAATTAGGGTTCGGTTAGATTGGGGCAATCAATTTAGGGTTTAATTAGGGGTTCAATTAGTTTAATTTAGGATTCGATTCAATTAGGTCATTCAATTTAGGATTCAATTACTTCAATTTAGGGTTCAATTAGGGGGCTCTATTGATTCAATTTAGGGTTCGGTTGATTTGAGGCATTCAATTTAGGGTTCAATTAGTTCAATTTAGGGTTCGGTTGGATTAGGGCATTCAATTTAGGGTTCAATTAGGGTTCAGTTAGATTGGGGCAATCAATTTAGGGTTTAATTAGGGGTTCAATTAGACCCGTCGCTAAAAATCTATTCCGTCGCTAAAAATCTTCATCAAACTATGGCTTAATTAGTAGCTCAGCCACGAGGAGCACACAAAACTCTTCATCAAACTCTTCTTAAATACACAAAGAGTTAGGAATATAACTTTTTATGATATCAAACTTAGCCTTTAGAATGTCGCAGATGAGACACTGAGACTAAATCCTCCTGCCCCATTTCTACTGCCACACGAATCATTGCAAGATAGCACAGTTTGTGGAATTGATGTACCACGAGGCACAATGTTGCTGGTCAATTCATGGGCGATTCACAGGGACCCTGAGCTGTGGGGACTCGTCAGAATTTAAGCCTGAGAGATTTGGAAGAGTGGGAGGTGAAGGGTATAAGCTGATTCCATTTGGTGCTGGGAGGAGGGCTTGTCCAGGGGCTAGTTTGGGCAGGCGTGTAGGGGGGGGGGGCTGGCACTCGGGGACTTGATTCAATCTTTTGAATGGGAGAGAGAGAGAGAGCAAAGACGAGGTCGACATGAAGGAGGGGTCAGGTCTCAACATACCCAAAGCCGAGCCTTTGGTTGCTCTGTGCAAGCCTCGTGAAGCCATGGTCGATCTCCTGCCTAAAATTTGACGACTTTAAGGCAATAGAAACATTATGTAGGCGAGCACCCTTGTCGGCGCTTGATTTGGATTGGTCATGTTTATGATGAAACCTGAGTGTTCTATTTGATGCGGGTCCTGTGACCCTTGACGTGTCCTCACAAAGCAAATAACCATTGCTTTACACATCTAGAGATATGCAGACCCCATGTAGCTCAATGCAATTTTGTGATTTTGGGACATATAGTTCATGCCCAGCTTTAGTTTATGTGCATAGCTAGTCTAAAGATAATTCTTGAAGATATCAGAAGTATGCTACACTTCAAGCCCTTGTAATTGTCGTTACCAGACCTATAGAAACCTTCTCTTAGAACTGACTAAGCACGCAATAAAAAGTTCGAGTTAAAAAAAAAAACAATTAAATGGGGATAAATGCACTTCTGTATACGATACTACTTGGAAGCTCAGGGACAACGCCGTTGCATCTCACTCTTCAATTAAAAGATAGTCTTTTTGGTCCATAAGTTTGAATGATAATGTCAAACATGTCCAAGCAGTAGCAGCTTGGTTTTTCATATAATTATTGCCTTATCAAGTGTAGTTCAGTAAGCTTGAGTTTTACTTGGTCCGTTATCTTCGCAGAATTTATCGTGAATGAACCTTGAAACAAGCCACCATGAAATGACTTACGATATCACACAGAGGTCAAGGTTCACTTGCTATGAAATCATATCAGCACAATGCAAAGTCAAGAACGTACATATTGAAGACAGAAGACAAAGAGACATACATTCGATCCAAAGCTGCCGGAGGTGAGAAGGGTCGTAGGGTGGTCGTCGATGCTCGCCGGAACCGTGGGTGGTCGCGAGTCGCGACTGTCAAGCACTGTAGTGGGTTGAAATGGCTGTTCACAGGAGCTCGCCGGTGTCGCGTGGCTGTTCACAGGAGCTCGCCGGTGTCGCGTGGCTGTTCACAGGAGCTCGCCGGTGTCGCGGGAGCTCGCCGGTGTCGGGGGAAGTCGCCGGTGTCGCGGGAAACGATGTCGATGCTCGGGAGAAAGCTGGTGCCCTAATTGAATTGCCTCAATTTGAAATACATCTAATCTTTTTAAAGCCTTTACCGACGGAAAATACCCGTCGGTAAAAGTCCGTCGGCAAAACCGAACTTTCACCGACGGGTATTTTTACCGACGGGATTATTCCGTTGTTAAATAGTTTTACCGACGGGTGTGTTCTGTCGGTAAAAGTCCGTCGGCAAAACCCTACTTTCACCGACGGTTATTTTTACGGACGGAATTATTCCGTCGTTAAATAGTTTTACCGACGGACTTTAAGCGACGGGTATGTTCCGTCGCTGAAACGACTTTTAGAGACGGAATTTCGTCCGTCGCTAAAAGTCCGTCGCAAATTGAGTCTTTTCTTGTAGTGATGACTATGGGATGTGACACGGTGGTCATTGCATGGTAATGGCGATATGTGGTCGAAGTGGTTGTCGATAGTGGCAGTTGAAGGGGAAGAGAGAGGGCAGGTGGGAGGTGGTGCTGTGGTTGAGAAAGGAGGATAGTAAAAGGTCTGAACGACCAAAAAGGAGGAGAGTTTAGTTAATCAAAGAAAGACAAATGTGCAACTTAAAAAAGATTTTAGTCAAAGAAAAAAGAAGGTCAGCAATATTTTTGGGACAGCCAAAATTACAATCGACTATTTGGAGTAATATTTAAACGAAATCTATATAATATAATACGGAGTATATAATAAGCTAAACGAAAAAAACATTGATAACTTCTTTGTGCGACACATTACTTCTTTACATGACACGTCATCACGTTATATTTTTTATTTGAAGTAGACTTATAAACATTATATACTATATAAGATAGTGTCACTAAAAGTTTTCAATATTATCTTGGACAGGTTTCTTATTTTAAGGTTAATTGATTTCTATATTACTAAGCCTCATTTAATTTTAAAACTAATTCAAATCATTCTAAAACTCTACCCTATATAAGATAGTGTCACTAAAAGTCTCCAATATTATCATGGATAGGTTTCTTATTTTAAGGTTAATTGATTTCTATATTACTAAGTCTTATTTAATTTAAAACTAATTCTAATCATTCTAAAACTCTTCCTTATCAATATTCTAATCCATTAAGACTTCATTTTGACAATTATGTCATTAAATAGTAGTCTCTAATGACGAAAATTAAAATCCATAGACCCAAAAAAATAACTTGTGATATTTAGAACAAAAACGTGATCTATTAGTTGATTTAAATTTTAATACCATCCTCATTTTTAAGTTCATACAATATTGCAGGATTAATGAGAATTTCTTGTAAGCCCTATATAATTTGAAAACCAATTATAATCGTTCTAAAGCTCAATTTAATTAATATACTAACTTATTATAAATTAATGTAGACTATAATATCCTTAATATTACTCTCTAATATGAATGTAGAAACTCATATATATTAAAAACGAAAATAATATTTTTAATTTAGAAGAAAAAATAATGTTATAATTAAGGTTAAACAGTTATGAGCCTTACAACAAAAAAAGATCTAACGATTTATTTAAATTTTGATGGGGTCCTTTTTTTTTAAGTTTGATTAGTTTCGAAAGAATAATAAGAGTTATATTCATATGCCTTGCGTAATATAAAAATTAGTTCTAATCATTTTAAAATTCAACTTAGTCACACTAACTTATAGAACTTAATTTTGACTATTATATTCCCTAAACCACTCTTTAATGTAAATATAAAAATTTATATATGTAAAACATGAAAATAACATATTAGATTTAGATACAAACAAGTGACGTTCTAATTGAGTTAAATGTATAGTCTTTATTTATATATAGATATATACGTACGTAATATACATAAGAAAGTCATTGTAAAAAAAGAACATGTAGTTATAATAAATTAATTATAAGTCAGCAGTTTAAAATAAAACCTCCTGACCAACTGGTTATATCCCATATATAAGGATTTAGAAAACAAATCAAATATAAGATTTGAAAAAAAAATCCGGTTTATGTAACCTTAGTATATTTAAGAAATGAATTTTTAAAGTAATTTTACAAACCTTATTGTAGTCGAATATAGATTAACAATTTTTTTAGTATAGGACTCTAATAACCAATGTAGAATATAGTGCCTTTTTAGTTGGTTAAATTCACATAAATAGCAAGACCAATCAGTGAATATTTGACTAATTATAAGTTTAATTTGGAACTTAATTTAAACTATAATAGAGTCGATTATAACTATGACTGCCAATTGATGTGTGCATTCGATAACAATTATATGAACTAATTAATGTCCACCCTATAATCGTTAGCTTAACTTAAGGATATTTGCTAAATCTTACAAGCTCAATGTCATCATCAAGAATAACCGGACAAAAGTTGGTATACAAAAGTTACATTATATTATGATAAAATTAGTATCGATGGAAAATATACTACTAAAGGCATTTACTAGATGTAAGACCTATAATTTTGTGACAACGAGTGGACTTATAATATGTGAAAAGCTAAGGCAATCTTTTAAACTTAAACCTCTTTTAAACTATAGTTTATCAGTTTACTTGCATATTAGGTATTATTTTTAAATTATTAACACCTCAAATGCACTCCAAAAAAAGGATATATTTTTGCCGATTGAACGTCCTCACGCATGCATTTCACAAAAATTAGAGAAATATATATATATATATATATATATATATATATATATAATTATTTGATATTATTTTGTCAATTGTTAAAATTATTTTGACAAAAATGAATAATTACTTAAAATTAATGAGATGTCTATAAGTTCTTTAAATTTTTGTGTAATCACTCTTAATACCTATGAGGATATTTCCGGTCATTAGCACCACAAAAACTCTTTAAACCTAAAGGAAAGGATTTATATATAACAATTTAAAATTACAAAGTGCCACTCATAATAATAATTATTATTATACATGCTAATTAGAGTTCATGTTACCAGCAGGACTATTCAATTATTCTAAATGCTAAGCTTATACTTAGTTGAAATGATGCTTGACGACGTAAAACAAAATTTTAAGGAACACAAATATTTAGCAACGACACTGTAATACATTGAATACATAATGTGATGATATGCAATGACGTATCGCAGAAAGAATTTATTATACAATTTCATTGTAAAGAGACATACAAGACGAAACAAATTTAGTATGGTTAAATCATGTTTCAACTGGTTTGTCAACCTTTCGTAAATTCAAAGATGAATTTAATTTGATAAATATGTTGGTTAAAAGTTTTGGTCAATGATTTCCTTACTTTAAGATTTTGCGCTATCCTATTCAGTCACTCTATCAAATGTAAAAATATCATGTTATGCAAATTTTATATGAGATATAGCAAATCTTAAATTAAACAATTTTGTTTCTATAGTGCTTTATTGTGAGTAATTACACACTTAAACATTCGAAATTTTGCATTAACAATATATCGATACATCATAATGTTATATTAACTTTTATACTCCTAAAACCTCTTTCACATATGAAAAGAGAAAAATATTAGTTATGTTGTGATGAATGTAGTCTAAAATTAATTTGAAGATAAATATGAATTATTTGAAGATAAATCTGAAAATCTTATTATTTGAAGATAAATCTGAATTAGTATGTGATTGAAGATAACAAAACATAACCATATATTTTCTTATAGCATGTGATTTATAAAAGTTAAATAATACGACTAATTAAATAAAAATGATGAGACATTTTTAGAAGCAAATGAAATCTACCAATAAAGTATACATGAAAAATAATAACTATTGGATAAGGTAATTATATAAAGTTTACAAAGGTTAACTAACTTGACTAAATAGGATAGTTGAAAACCTTGTAGCAAATAAATTTTTGAACAAAATATAACCAACATTTAACAAATGAATTGTTGAACAAAATATAACCAACATCGAAAATCTTATATTATTTGAAAATAAATCTGAATTAGTAGGGATTCTCATTATATACGGAGTACTTTGTTAAATGTTGGTTATATTTTGTTCAACAATTTATTTGCTACAAGATTTTCAACTATCCTATTTAGTCAAGTTAGTTAACATTTGTAAACTTTATATAATTACCTTATCCAATAGTTATTATTTTTCCTGTATACTTTATTGGTAGATTTCATTTGCTTCTAAAAATGTCACATCATTTTTATTTAATTAGTCGTATTATAAATCACATGCTATAAGAAAATATATGGACCAAAATTTTTCCTATGAAAATTAAACTAATATGCAGTAATTAACAATATGGGCAATCCATTGAAATGTACAAATTACTTTTAAAAGATATTTAGAAAATAAATTTTTTTTCTTATGCAATAGCAAGTTGATCTCAATATGTTCTTCGCATATTTTTATCCCGTGAAATTTACTTTTTTCTGTACTACATAAACTTTTAAATTTTTGTTTATCTATATAGTTACAAAATAAAAATTAGCAAATACGCATAATGACATTGTTTATTGATATTTTACTATGAGGGTCAATTAATTTTATTAAAAAAATTCACCCCAAGAATAAAAAGTGACCTATCTTTGATAAAATAACCATGAAATGATAAAATTGCGCAATAGAATTTTTTATAAAATTTAGAATTACTAAAATAAATGACTGTTGTAAAACCATCCCGTGCTTGGCACGGGATATTGGGTTAGTACTAAATAAAGAATGTAAATAAACAAAATGAAGTTTAAAACTATCCTGTGCTAGTCATTGGTGGGGATATGCTCAATAATTATAATCTGAAAATAAACATGTGGGCCACTTTAGTCTCCCACATTACTGGGTAAGAGGAGTTAGAGCGGTGGGTGGAGTCATGCCTAGCATCATATTCTTCTACCCTTCTATTCATTTAAAAGGTTCGGGTAGAGTTATCCCAATCTGTGTTAGTCCTCGTTTTTGTGTCGGTTTAGTGCCGACCGGGCTCTATTTTTCACCCATGTTGGTTGACCTATACATAGGGTTAGGATAAATTAGGAAGAAACACTTTGGTTGCTAAAAATTCATGAGCTATAAAGCACATAATCAACCTCACCCACAATCGACGGTACCAAAAAATAATAATTTTTTACTATGTCCTTTATGCAATCAATTAAATTAGCTACTCCTAAGGTCCGCATTCACATTAGCAACATGTAAACAAATGCGACAATAAGTATCATAAAAGCATATATAGCTATTTCATTTTTCGCGAGAAAATGTCTTTAAATATTGCTGAAATTCTAACAAATGTGACAAAACCATTTTCAACATTGTCTAAAAGACACTAGAAATGTAACGGCTATTTACACATGGTAAAGTTGTTGAATCCCGCCATCGAGAAGTTCTTTGTTATTGTTGCAATTAATTGCTTTTGCATTGGGCAATCGTAACTATCTAATGATCAACTTCTTGCCGCCACAAAAGCCAAAAATACACTCTTTACCTATGGAAAAATTGACATATGGACTTGCACACACTTCGGGGACTTGGTAAAAAAATGTATGCTAATCATGTCCTCACCAACAAGCACCCCTTATATTGTCCTACTCTATACCATATCTGGTGCAATATTATTCACCACGGTGAAGGCCTCAACCATCGGTGCTGCACAGCCCCATGGCCATCACTTCAACCGCTTCCATGGCCACCAAAATCCCCCACCACTTCACGTTACAGAATCCTCCACCACCAAAATTCGATGAAAATTAAAACTGGTGGATTTTCATACCAAGTGTCAACCTATTGGTTCATACTTGTATTTTTGTTGTCATCAACGTGGGTGTCAATTGTAGTGGGCTGTTCGCCGCCTCAAACCATTACACACACCCATCACCATTACCATAATTTAATCAGCCACCACTGATTTGCTTCCAAATTTGATATCAAATCAAGTTTAATTTCTAATATTAAGCCTGAGGGCGAATCATGTTTATTAATAGGGACTGAATCTAACATACTCCATATAATGGAGATCTAAACTTGAATTGATTATATCAAACATCAAAGTTGCTTATGGGATATGATGGCGGTGGATGGTTGCAACAATCGTGACTGGGGTGACTATGGAATGCCACAACGATGCTGATCAGCCTGAGTCAACGACAGTGGGTCATGGTAGTCGAAGGGGGATTGCGGTGATTAAAGAGGTAGAGAGATGCGGAAGAGGGGTGGCGACTGTGATGGCGGGGGATGGTTGTGATAACAGGGCTGGGAGATGACTATGGGATGTGACGCGGTGGTGGATATTGTATGGCATGGACACTGGGTCATGGTGGTCTAAGTGGCTATTGACACTGGCAGCTGAAAGGGGAGAGAGAGGGCATGCGTGGGGCGGTATTGTGGTTGAGAAAAGGAGGAGAGAAAAAATTTTGAAAAACCAAAAAAAGAGGAGAGGTTTAGTTAATCAAAGAAAAACAAATGTGCAACTTAAAAAGGTTTTTTTTGTCAAAAGAAAAGAGAAGAGAAGAAAAGAAAAGAAAGAAGGTCATCAATATTTTTAGGACAGCCAAAATTATGTTCGATTCTTTGGAGTTATATTTACTAAATGAAGAAGCTAAACAAAATGTAGTTTAAAACTATCGTATGCTAGTCATTAGCTTCAGAAACATCAGGGGTTGAACAGAGAATGGTGTTGGATACAACCGTACATTGATGCTGATTACTAGTTGTGTTAAGGAACACCACCATAAGTAATATGAGCGTATGTATGTATGTATGTATGTATGTACGTTAATTCCTAAGGAAATATGAGCGCAAGGTGAGAATCTGATTTATGTAATTTATTTACTAGCTAGCCTTTACTCTTCTAAACATTACCGACAACTCTATATTTATTTATTTTATGTATTAATCCTTAACACTAAAAGTGAAACACTTGAAAACGTTACTGGAAGAGTAAAAGATATTAAAAACAAATTTCTTAATTTATAAATTATGAGGATATCTCAGTTCCATTCTAAGATGTCCTATTGGACAAGATTACCAGGACTGCGATAGATCTAATTGAAGATGTAATCGAGAACGCTAAGGACACAGTCAGTGCTGAAAAAGCTAAAGAGAATAGAAGAGAAAAAAAAGGAGAACTGCAACCATCTCAACAACAACAAGGACAAGACATGCCACCATCTACAGAAGAAGTGCAAATTACAAGTCCAGCCAACGATCAAATAAAGGGAGAAGAACATGATTCCTCCCAATTGATCACATCTTTGTTGCGTATCTTCATTGCACGGATGGGCATCACATATCTGCCTAGCATTCTCCGGTACACACTTTTCCTGATGTGCACTTATTATTCATTGAGATGTTCCTTTAGTTATATGCTTCCCTGCCTGGTTTGATCGCTTGAAGTCTTTTCTTTGTTAACATAATATTTTTTCACAAATAGAGGCGACCCAATAATTGATTCATCATCTTCCACTCGACAACCCCAAGTTTTATATGTTATATATCCAATGAATCAAGTTCAAGATCTCTATTAATTAAGGAATTTACATCAGTGAGCTTTTCCCTAGGAAAACTATCGGAATTGGGGTCCACAGTATAACATAAAAGCATAGTAGACAAAGTATTATGGGCTATGGAGGCGACACACATAACCTCTTTTTAGTATCAATTTCCTTATTTACTCCTTTTACTAATGCCACGTCATTATGTATGTTTTGATGCTCCATTTCTTTTTTTAACTCTACTTATTAAAGTCACGCAATGTATCATAACTGTTTACTATTACAGTAATTATTATCAAAATATTCAAAGGCATTATTGGCATAATTTTAGCAAATCTAATAAAAGAAAAAAAAAATTCTATGCCTTCTAAAACTCTGCCTATTCAATATACTCAAAAACACTTTATATTATGACAAAGTAAAATCTCACAAATCATAAAAACGAAAATCCTGCATGAAATTAAAGATAAATAAATCACAAATTAAGAGCTTTCTTTTCTTTTTAAAGAGATAATATACAAACTAAATACGACTTAACTATTAAAAATACTTTAAAATGCCAATATGACAGTTTACTTAAGAAATTAATTTTTATTGAACAAAGGCAAGCTCTAAATTGGCAATCATATACACCAATAAAACTCATAAAACTGGAAAACCAATTCTACAAATTGTTAAAATCTACCTAATCAATTTAGATACTCATTAGGCCTTAATTTAAGTATCAACACTTCAAAAATCACTCTAACATTAAAAAAATAATAAAAAAATCTCACATATGTCAATTATGAGAAACAACAATGAATTAATCCTTAAAATTAAAATTTTTCTTTTCTTTTTACAGAAGCAACATACAAATCGAATATAACTTAATTCTTGAAAGTACTTTTATAGTATCAAAATAATATGTTACTTAAGGAAATTGTTTTAACCATATAATCTCAAATTCTAGTAGAATTCACATTCTGTTATATATGCAAAATTGAAAGAAAAGAAAATAGAATCAAACCTAATATGACTTAATCTTTTAGAAGTACTTTAAAATACTAGTATAACAGTTTAGTTCACAAGTGAATTTTCAATTAAATAAACTCAAACTCTAAAGGGTCATCTCCTAAATTGATGAAGTTCCTAGGATTTAATTTGGTTTCTAGCACTTAAATAAAGTTCAAATATAACAAATATTTGTAAGAGTATGTGAAATAAAAATTAAGTCTTAACATAAATGTTGTAGCTCATGAGTCCAAAACTGCTTTATATGCTCGTAACCAATAAATGAACTTAATAAGACTTAGGTACGATCATATTCACCTGAATATAGTACACAATAAGAACTCAATCGACAATTGACAAAGTAAAGATAAAGTAAGTAAACATGGGAGTTTAATTTTAGCCTTATCAAATTGTATCACCATCTATCACAATTTATATTAGTATAAAAATAATAATAATTTTTAAATTGTTTATCTCTATCATTTGCAAAGCTTTTACAGAACACGGTGACACTTTTATAATAAATTTGAATAATTATTGATTGTACAAAACACACACACACACACATATTAGGCTTTGATTTGACTATTAACGAAAGCACTCAAAAATAACAATATAAAAGCTTACCAAGGTAAATTTAGAAAACCATGTGTTGATTTCTCAAATAATTACTTCACAAATTATAAGACTTCTTTTCTTTTTAGTTGGTTAACCTCAATATTTCACAATGTTACATGGGGCAAGAATAATCGTCACTTGATAATTGGTTAACCTTAGTCATCTGCACAGCTTTTTGTAGAACACTATGACATTTTTATGAATTTGAGCTGTTATCAAAATAAACTTATTTAATTTAGTCCACTCCAGTTACAATCCAGTCCAGTTAGAGCTTAGTCCAAACAGTAGTCTAGTCCAGTTTGGGGTTCAATCCTATTGGTTAAACCAGTCAAATTAGTTGAACTTAATTCAGGTTAAGTGTAGAAACGATCGATAGGATAAAGGAAATCTATCTTGATTTAGAAATTATTTGGCATGGATTTTAGAAATCTAGATTATCCCATGTCATTTTACGAGATTTTATCTGAATTTGACGTAATAATCCCCTTTGATTCGGGATCAAATCATATTTGATAAAGGATAAAACCGGCCGAATTTTTATGAAACTGACCAGTAAACCTTTTAAATCAGGATAAACCGGCCAGTAAGGGGTATTTTAGACATGTTGACTAAATTTGAATATCGTCCCCTTTATGAAGTTTATACACAAAAAAAATCTGCTTTATCATTTCCACAGCCCTATACCCCTATGCATAGATCACTTGGGCCATTTTCCACTGACGTTCCACTTAGAAATAAATCCTGCCAAAGTTGTGACAAGAGAGAGAAAACTTCATTTCCTTCCCATTTCCAGTCCCATTCCAACCTAGAATTCCTTATTCACTCTCTCCGCATCATGAAGTCATCGCAGCACCCCAGTAAGCAGTCTAGATGAGCCAAGTCCCGAGGTACTTCTCTTAGAATTTCATTTATATTTTCATTTTTGTATAATCTAGGCTAGGAGTCTTAGAGTCCGTTTGGGATTGATTAAAAAAAAGAGATTATGCTTAAATCTTAATCAGTTTTCAAAATCTGATTTAATCAGAATCAGTTTGCTGTTTGGAAAAAGTATTTGTAAATTAGATTAAATTTATAATAAGTTTTTGAATAAAGAGTATTTAAATGAGTTTCACTATGACAAAATGACCATAGAGGGCATTCAATAAACATTTTTTATAATATCCAAGTAACGTTAACATAACTTTTATTCGTAAATAATTATAATGTCCAAATAAATTATGAAAATAACTATTTTCACGTCCTACAAAAGTTGTTACTTTTTATTTTAAATTAAAAACATAAACAATCTCACGTTATTGCTTATAGTAGGACAACATCCCAAAATTACAAATAAAATTTATCTTGAGCAAAAAAATATATATTTATCTAGTAGAAACCGCATCACAAATAGCATCACGAACATTAGTATGGAAAAGAGGTTAGCAGAGAAGAGATAAACTCCAGCAATTATCTAATTAATTAAGGGGTATGAGAGGTCTTTTTGTAAAAAATATAGGGATAGGATGGTAAATTACATGGTCAAACCTGATTATGGAAAAAATGATTATTTCATAATCCTCACTTTTGAGGATTATGGATTAAATCAGTTTTTAGCTTTTGGAGATGGATTAAATCTGTTAATCTATTTTGCCAAACACTCACAAACCTGATTTAATCTAGATTAAATCAGGTTTGACCAAGATTTAATCAATCCCAAACACCCTCTTAGACTCATTTTCCATTTCCCACGACCAGATTTTGGCCTAAAAAGAAGAAAAGATAAAAATCAAATTAGAACCCTAAGAATAAGGATAGAAGTCTAATATCACTAGAATTCTGCCGGAATTAGAACTCTACTTCATTCAGAATTCTAAGACCACTAAAGATGTTAGTAGATTACAATTTTAAACCCGCCAAATTAGAAGAAGATAATGTCTATTTAGATCTCTAGAAAAATAAAGAACAAAATCTAGGTCGGCTCCGATAGGGTTCGACAAAACTACGTGCTTTTGATCCCGGATTGTTCGACCGGATAGTGGGCCCCCTCAACCCTCAATGTTGGGTTCAAACAGAATTTTAAGATAGTCTAGGGTTTGTTTTGTGCAAATATCTTTAAAAATGCAGTAGGGACCGTTGCATTATAACAGCGTTCCTAACACCTATCATATAATTTAGTCCTTGAAGATGTCATGTAATTTAGTCCTCGAACCCATTATTTTTACTTTCATTCGATTAGATGTCTATGTTGGCCGTTTTAGAGTCATTAAGGATTTTTGCTTAACTTTTCCTATTTGTTAGTAACCGTAATACATATGTTATTTTGGTTGGGGTCCTTAATGTTACAATTAATCAAACTTGCTAGAATAGTAAACTTCTAAATTAGTAAGCCTTATCCAATTCAAAACCCAGTTTGAAAATTTTTAAATTTGTATCTAACCAATACAGTAACCTATTAGGACTTTTTTTTTTTTTTTTGCTATGATATATTGAGAAAAAAAAATCTCTGACAGGAAGTAATTTTCTACACACCAAAAATTACTTGAAAGATTTAATAGGAGAACTTATTTATAAGTTTCATAATCTTATGGTGCACAAAATATAGACAAACTATATATATATTTTTTGATAAAGTCCTTAATTTTAATATTTGTTAACATTTAAAACAGGTCAATCTAATATACTAACCTAGATAACATGAAAACAAAACATTACATAGTTAAATTAAATAAAATCTCATACTAGATTTTAAAATATTAGAATACATTCTATTTTTCTTTAAATATTACGTATAACTAAAACTTTATAACATTTGAAAACAACTCTAGGAAACTTCTTTTTATACACTGTGCATTGTCATCATAAACTGCTAGCAATATGCGAAGATCTACAAGTGGCAGGAGAGAGCAAGATTAATTGTTCGAGGCAGGAGGAGCGTACATTGAGGCCATTGCCTCCGTCAGTGTGTTAGATGGCAACAGAGCCTAAACATGATGTCTTCATATGTTTCAGGGGTACAGATTGTCGGGATGAATTCCTGCCCCACCTCGTTGATAGTTTGAAGCGGGCAGGTATTATTCCTTTTATAGATACCGATACAGAGAAAGGAGTTAGTATAAGCCCCCAATTGCTGACGGCAATAGCAGAGTCGTGGAGTTTGGCAATCGTAATGTCCCAGATATTTGCTACTTCCACATGGTGCCTCGGCGACTTGGAGGAGAACCTTAAGAACAGGACCAGTGGACTTCCAGTCATGCCTATCGGTTATAGGGTGGATCCTTCTGATGTGAGGAAGCATGCACTTGCAGAATTTGGAAATTTGGCAGGCCTGGTCTTTCCAAGTCCACATTCCAGGTAAAGGATTTGACGTTAAGTCATTTGTTACTTGCCATTTTCTTTTGCTTTCAGAACTCTTTTCTTTCAAGTACTTCGGACACCGAGTAGGAGAGCATAAAATGGATGAGCATAAAATGAATCTTCCCCCAATCTAGCCATCTAAAGATGAAACCGTGATCAAGTGCAGACGCACAATCAGTCTAGACAGTAATTCACGGTGATTCAAGTGGAGATGCACAATCTTTATCACTCAAATATTTAGTTGGACCTCCTTTAGAGCGTTTTCGATCAGAAGGACAGAAGGAGACGTAAGCTCATGATTCAAGATGTTCCCTGTTTCCTCCATCAACATATTAGTGGACTTAAGGTAATCGCGCATTGACAAGGTCACCTCGATCAGTCAGTGTGGCTTTAATTATTCAAGGTCATGTGCCTCATCACAGTGTTACTCTCTGTGATTATCTTGCGTCTCTACTGTTCTTGTTTTAAACAACTCAGAGCCACAAAATGGAGACTAAATTTCATGTGCTAAGGAGTAAACAAGCTAACCTAAGTTGTCGGATCGTATTTAAGTAACAAAATGGACCCTAGCAAGGAGATCTTTATTCTCTTAGGAGAACACTAGCAAGGAGATTTATATTCTTCTACCCCTCTGTTCTTTTAAAAGGTTCGGGTAGAGTTATCTCAATCAGTGTTATCTCTTTCGTTTCGGTTTAGTGCCGACCCGGCTATATTCTTCACCCATGCTGGTGGACCTATATGTTGGGTTAGGGTAATTAGAAAGAAAGACATTTGGTTGCTACAAAATTCATGAGCTATAAAGCACATAATAAACCTTCCCCACAATGACCCATACCCACAAATAAGAACAATATTTTTTTTGCTATAGCCTTGAAATAAACAATTAAATTAGCAACTCCTAAGGTCCCGGCATTCACAATAGCAACATGTAAATAGATGAGACAAAAAGTGTCAGAAAAAGCATATATAGCTCTTGCAGTTTTCATGAGAAAATATCTTTAAATAGCCTAAAATTCTAACAAACGCGACAAAACCTTTTTTAAGAAAGTGTAAAAGACACTAGAAATGTTACAGCTAGTTAAACATGGTAAAGTTACCGAATCCCACCATCGATTAGTTCTTAGTTGTTGTGGCGATTAATTGCTTTTGCATTGGGCAATGGTAACTATCTAATGATCAACTTCTCGCCATCACAAAGCCAAAAATAATAATCTCTCCCTACGGAAAAATTGCGCCCATTTGACTTGCACACACCTTAAGAACTTGGTAAAAAGTGTATGCTTTTCCATTCATGTCTTTACTAACAAGCATAGGGATAGCAATTAGATCCACAACCAGCGGATCTCCGACCCGCCCCGCCCTGCTAGGAGCGGGTTATTTTGGCTTTGACAGGGTTATGGGGTGGTGTTGTAATTTTTTTTAAATCCGCAGTGGGTTAGGTCAGGTTTGATATTCTATCCAACCCGCCCCGAGACCCGTACCCACCCCCGGTATACTAACCTATCCATCAGTAAATCTCAGTCGTCTATCCTAGCATAAATATACTTTTCATCCAAAACCTTAAAATGTTATGTCTTCTCTCAATCTCTACCGACTTACCCGCGGTTGCCTCCCTTCTTCTAATCTTCTCTCCCTCCTCTGTCAGCCCCGCACGGCCAAAAACTTCACGACGACCTAACCGGCAGCCACGACCATGTTCGACCGCCTACTTCTCAAGTTCCGCAGTAACATGAACGATAGCGAGTCGCTGGAATGGTCGCAGTTACAGATTTTCCACCGTTTCTCCTTAATTTGACGAGATTAGACACGCCACCCATAACTTCAACCATCACATGCTCATCGTCGACGATAGCTACGGGTCTGTGTTCATGGCCTTCCTCGACAATGGTAGCAGAGTCGCCCAGAAGCGTCAAAGCCTCTCCTCTCGCCAGGGCATCGCCTATCCAGTTCCGCTCCGAGATTGAGCTCATCTCCCTCCTCCAGCACCACAACATCGTCTCCCTCATCCGCTACTCCATGGAAGGTGTCGAGATGATCCTCATGTACGAGTACAGGAAAGTGAAGGGCGGATCGAGGTGGGGACGGCAGGTACAGATTTCATAAGATCCACATCTGACCCGCCCCATTACCATTCCTAAACAAGCACCCATTTTACCGCCCTACTCTCTACCATATTTGGTGCAGTATTAGAAATATTGATATATCATCACCTTGAAGGCCGCAACCATCAGGCTGCACAGCCGCATGGCCATAACTTCAACCGCTGCTGCGGCCACCAAAATCCCCCACCACTTCAATTCACAGAATCCTCCACCACCAAAATTCAATGGAAACCAAAAGAGTTGGATTTTCATACCAACTATCAACCTATTGGTTCATACTTATGAGTTCCATTTTCACCAACGTGGGTGTAGATCACAGTAAGCTGTTCGCCGCCACAAACGTCCAACCACACCCATCACCATCAGCATAATTTATTTAATCAACCACCACTTATTTGCTTCAAAATTTAATCTCAAGTCAAGTTTGATTTCTAATACTAAGCATGAGGATACATCATGTTTATTGATGGGGATTGAATCTAACATACTCCATATAATGGAGATCTAAACTTGAACCGATTAGATCATACATGAATGTCGCTTATGGGATATGATGGCGGTGGATGGTTCGCGACTAGGGGGTGACTATGGTGTGCGACAACGATAATGGTCAGCCTGAGGCAACGACAGTGGGTCGTGCTGGTCGAAGGGGGATTGTGGCAGTTAAAGGGGTAGAGAGAGGGACATAAGAGGGTGGCGACTATCATTACATGGGTTGGGAGATGACTACGTTTGTGACAACAGTGGCTGCAATGACTATGGGATGCGACCTGGTGGTGGTCATTGCACTGTAACGACGTTGGGTCGTGGTAGTCTAAGTGCAGTTGAAGGGGGACATAGATGCAAGTGCGAGGCCGTACCGTGGTTGAGAAAAAGAGGAGAGGAAAAAGTCTAAACATCCAAAAAGAGAGGAGATGTTCAGTTAATTAGAGAAAAACAAATGTGGAACTTAAAAATGATTTTAGTCACAAGAAAAAAGAAAAAGAAAGAAAGATGTCAACAATATTTTTGGGACAGCAAAAATTATGATTGATTATTTGGAGTGATATTTAGATGAGATACTAAATGAAGAAGCTAAAAAAAATGTAATTTAAAACTATCATGTGCCAATCATTAGGTTCAGAAAAATTGAGGGTTGAACAGAGAATTGTGCAGGATACAACCGAATGATGATGATTACTAGTTGTGTTCGAGGAACACCACCATAACTACTTCAAATATTCACCTGACTACGTGGTCACATAAAGTAAAAGGGCTTCTTCTATCCAACACATCTCTTCGCGGTCCATCGATCCGTTAGAGTACCTGGTTGCAAATAGGTACAAATACATGTATGCGTATCTATATATCTTTGTGTGCGCGTGCACATGTCTTTAAATGTGCGTATCTATCTATCTATCTATCTATCTATCTATGTTAATTCCTAAGAAAATATGAGCGCAAAGTGAAATTCTGATTTATGTATTTTATGTACTAATCTTTAACACTAACGCCAGAACTCTTCAAAACATTACTGACAACTCTGATTTACTTATTCTATGTACTAGTCTTTAACACTAAAATTGAAACATTCGAAAACGTACCGGAAGAATAAAAGAGATGAAAAACAAACTTCTTATTTTATAAAATATGAGGATATCAGTTCCATTCTAATATTTCCTATTGATCACGATTACCAGCTCTGCGACACATCTAATTGAAGATATCAGCGACGCCAAGGACAAAGTTAGTGCGGAATCTGAACAACAAGAAATGCAGCCATCTCAACAGCAACTTATAAGGCCAGCCAACGACGCTAACTACAAGCGCTTGCGAGAAAAAGAAAAGAATGAAGGAAACGGAAACGGATTGAGGGAAGAAGACGAAGGAGAAAAGGGTGAAAAAAATTCCACGGTATTGTTGCCTGACGGCCATATACATCAAGACACAGACATCGCACATCCGGCAAAATGCCTCCACTCGGTCATATCTTTGATGCGTTTGTTCGTCGCACGGATGGGCATCATCACATGTCTGACCAGCATTTTCTGGTACGCTCTTTTCCTCTTCACTTTTTATTCATTGAGATTGAGATTGGTAATATAATATTTCTTGATAAGTAGATTAGTAATATAATTTTTCTTGGTAATATAATATTTCTTGATAAATAGATGCGACCAATAATTGATTCATCATCTTCCATAGGACCACCCCAAGTTTTATTTGTTATATATATATATCCAACGAATCAACTTCAAGATCTCCATTAAGGAATTTACAACACTGACTTTTACCTAGGAAACCTATCGGATTTGGGCTCCTTGGTAACAGCGAAGTACAATCTATATATCATTTTTATATATTAGTATAACATAAAAGCATAATAGACAAAGTATTATGAGTTGTGGAGGCGACATATATAAACTCTTTTTATTATCATTTTCCTTATTTACTCCTTTTACTAATGCGACATCACTATGTGTGTTTTGATGTTCCATATCTTTTTTAACTCTTACTTATTAAAGTTACAAAATGCATCATGACTCTTTACTATTACAGTAATTATTATAAAAAATTTGAAGGCATTATTGGTATAATTTTAGCAAATCTAATAAGAGAAGAAAATCAATTCTACGCCATCTAAAACTATACATATTCAATATACTCACATATTAGGCCTTAATTTTGAGTACTTACACCTCAAAAGCACTTTATATGACAAAATAAAATATCAAAAATGCTAAACACGAAAATCCTGCATGAAATTAAAGATAAATAATTCACAAATTAATTAAGAACTTTCTTTTCTTTATACAGAGATAATATTCAAACTTACTACGACTTAATTATTAAAAATACTTCAAAATACCAACATGATAGTTTATTTAAGAAATTAATTTTTATTCAGCAACGGCAAGCTCTAAATTGAAAATCATATACACCAATAAATGCAATAAAAAAAGAATCAAAACAGGATATGACAGTTCTTAAGAATAATTTAAAATACCAAAATAATAGCTTAATTTCTCTAATTGGTTTCTAAGATTAATGAAATAGAAATTCAAATTACCATGCATGTTCATGAAGCTACTTAATTTGTTCCATAATTTGAGAAATCAGAAAAGCAAATTCGTTGGAGTTTTCCACCCGACCACTAAGCTATACAGTCCATGCATATGGCAACTAGATATTTATGGTATGCAAAGATTCATCAAATAAAAAAATTATTATGTGATTCAATATGTAAACAGTTATAATAACCGATAAGAAAATACACGCCAAAATTTCAGTGTATTCTCTTAACCTCATTGTAAACGGCGAAAGCGAGACATGAGACTTTTTAACGTTCTTTTCCTTTGTTGATCCTTTCTACGTAAGTGACATATCATCATATTTGTTTTGGTGTTCTTTTTACTTTTTGTCCCTACTTGCTAACTTTTTTAAATGGCTTATTTAAACAATTGCAAGTATAATTATCCAAAATTTGTCAGCCTTACAAAGCTGGAAAACCAATTCTACAAATTGTTAAACTCTACGTAATCAATTTACATACTCATTAGACCTTAATTTAACTACCAACACATCAAAAAACACTTTAATAGAAAGAATAATAGAATCTCACATATGTCAACTATGAGAAACATCAATGAATTAATACTTAAAATTAAAAGTTTTTTTTTATATAAGCAACATACCAATCGAATATAACTTAATTCTTAAAAAGTACTTTTAAAGAATCAAAATAATATGTTACTTAAGAAATTAGTTTTAACCATATAATCTCAAATTCTAGTAGAATTCACATTCTCTTATAGATGCAAAAATGAAAGAAAAAGAAAAGAGAGTCCAACCTAATATGACTTAATTTTTGTAATACTTTAAGATAATAATATAACAGTTTATTTCACAAGTTAATTTTCAATTCGATGACTCAAACTCTAAAGGTTTACCTCCTAACTGATTAAGTTACTAGGATTTATAATTTGATTGCTAGCACTTAAATAAAGTTCAAGTTTAACTAATATTTCTAAGAGTATGTTAAATAAAAATTAAGTCATAACATAAGTGTTATAGCTCGTGAGTTCAAAACTGCTTTAGATGCTCTTAACCAATAAATGAACTAAGACTTAGGTATGACTAGAGATGTCAAAGGGCCGGGCTTGGGCCGGCCCAGCCCAAGCCCATCGGGCCTGCTGTGGGACCGGGCCGGGGCCGGGCCAGTGGGGCTGCAAACCGGGCCGGGCCGGGCCTGCCGAAGGCAAACCTAGGCCCAGTCCAGGCCCTGGCCCTAGGCCCAATATCTAGGCCCGGGCCCGGGCCCTTTTTTTTTTTTTCTTCTTCTTGTTATTCAATTTTAAATTTCATCTCTAGGCATGTCCAATATTAACAATTTAACAAACCTAATCTTTATCCTTTTATTTCATTATAAGTAATATACATATAAATAGACAACAATGCCGCCCAGAACCAAACTTCTATTTCATCTTCTTTCCGTTTTCCTGGGCTTCCACAGAAAAAGACTTAACTTTCTGAAGAATGGATCAATCAATGTGTCAGACTCTTAGGCATCACCAACTAAAGTTCATTATGTACAGAAATAAAAAGGTATGGGTCGGAGAGGGAACAAGGATCAATAGTACAAAAGCTACATAGAACTGTAATAATATTTGGTTTACTGTTTAAGACTGCATCCCTTACATCCTAGTGTATGGCCCGAGTTGAATTGAGTATACACTTGCATAATGAAAATGCTTCATTATCATTAGAAGGGACTAGGACAACATTGCAATGCACATAACATTTGACTTTATGCTGTAACTTTTTCGGAACACTATCTTGTATAATGGAACTCAGTGAGAGGTATATGCAAACTTGTTTAGTAGTTATGAGCATTGATAATCAACTCCACACATGCATGAAGGGATTGTTAAAGGAGCTGCAAACATATTTCTGCCTTTGCTCTTCAACATTAATGTGAACCGAGAAAGTAGGACGTTGAGTGTACCAACATCCACGCAATCACGTCACTGGGAAAATTGTGCTCCGTGAAAAGCACAAACCTTTTTTCGTTTATACATTCCACATAACTAGTGTAAGACTGTAAGTACAAAAAGTTTGAAGATCAAGTCAAGATCTTCAGCTAAAAAAGGTTAAATGAAGTTCGCAATGGCTAAAGCATGCCTGTGAAGCTACGGTTTTAACACACACAAAACTAACTCTATTCAGAATACAGTAGGCAGTTACAGCCTTACTTGAAATCAAAACCGAGAGTTGATTAAATTTGTCAACTTTTCTTGCAGCACAGATGGATCATTGCATGTTAAACCGCTGACCTGAAAGGATATGCACAAAATAAGCTAAAATAATTCATCAAAAAACGTAATCGAAGTGTAAATCTAGAAATATCATGAAGTTAATCAATGGCTCCACCTCGGCTTGGACAGTGTGGAGAAACCTTTCATTAACTTTAGTTGACACACAGCTAACAACATCAAGTCCTTCTTCAAGGAGTATTTCCAGCACTATTGATAGGGTGAAGTTTTCTTCACTACTGATCAAAATCTCAAGTGGTGGAAGAAAGGGGGGAAAAGCAAAATATTCAAACAAGTGGTGGGGCCAAAACCGGGCCAGACCCGGGCCGCAGAACCGGGCCGGCTTCGGGCCGGGCCAAACCCGGGCCGTTTCCGGGCCGGGCTTTTTCGCAGAATCTGAAGGCCTGGTCCAGGCCCCAAGCCCGCTTGTGCTGGGCCACTACTGTTCATTGACGGGGCCGGGCCAGAACCGGGCCGGGTCGGGCCAGCCCGCGGGCCGCCCGGCCCTTTTGACACCTCTAGGTATGACCATATTCACCTGAATATAATAGTATATAATAAGAACTCAATCGACAATAAACGAAGTAAGTAAATATGGGAGTCTTTTAGCCTTGTCAAAAATCATCATTATTTTCAAATTGTTTATCTCTATCATTTGCAAAGCTTTTACAGAACACCGTGACACTTTTCTAATAAATTTGAATAATAATTGACTGTATATGTGTGTGTGTGGGCCTTAATTTGACCGCTAACATCTCAAAAGCACTTGGAAATAATAGTATGAAATCTCACCAAGGTAAATTACGAAAACCAAATGTTAACTTTTAAAATAATTACTTGACAAATTAAAAGACTTCTTTTCTTTTTAATTGTTTAACCTCAATACTTCACAAGGTTACATGGGGGTAAGAATAATCGTCACTTTATAATTGTTTAAACTCAATCATCTACACAGCTTTTGTAGAACACTATGACATTTTTATGAATTTGAGCTGTTATCATAATAAGCTTAACTTAATTTAGTCAACTCCAGTTATAGTCGAGTCCAGTCCAATTTGTGGTCCAATCCTATTGGTTAAACCCATTCAGTAGAGTTTAACCCAGGTTAAGGTGTAAGATAAATAGGATAAAGGAAATCTGCTTGATTTAGAATATGATTTGGGATGGATTTTAGAAATCTAGATTATCCCATGTCAATTTAGGAGATTTTATCAGAATTTGGCGTAGTAGTCATTTTGGTTCGAGATAAAATCATATCTGATAAAGGGATAAAACTAGCCGGTTTTCAATGAAACTGATCGGTAAACCTTTTGAATTTGGATAAATAGGCCAGTAAGGAGTATTTAAGACTTTTTGACTTAATTCAAGTGTCGTCCTTTTTTTTTAAAGTTTATACACGAAAAAAGCTGCTTTATCATTTCCACAGCCCTAGACCTCTATAAATAGATCACTTGATCCATTTTCCAATGGCGTTCCACTTAGAAAAAAATCCTACCAAAATTGTGAGAAGAGAGAGAAAACTTCATTTCTGTCCCATTTCCAGTCCCATTCGAACCTAGAATTTCTTATTCAGTCTCTCTGTATCATGGAGTCATCCTAGGACCCTAGCAAGTAGTCTAGACGAGCCAAGTGCCGAGGTACTTCTCTTAGAATTTCGTTCATATTTTCATTTTTGTATACTCTAGCTAGGAGTCTTAGACTCATTTCCCATTCTACACGACCAGATTTTGGCCTAAAAAAGAAGAAAAGATAAAAATCAAATTAGAACCCTAATAAGAATAGAAGTCTAATAGCACTAGAATTCTATCGAAATTAGAACTCTAATTCATTCAGAATCCTAAGACAAGTAGAGATGTTAGTCAATTACAATTCTAAACCCGCTCAATTAGAAGAAGTTGATCTCAATTTAGATCTCTAGAGAAAAGAAAAAAAAAAGAATGAAATCTAGGTCGGCTCCGATAAGGTTGGTCAAAATTACGTGGTTTTGATCCTAGTTTGTTCGACCGGATAGTAGGTCATTCAACCCACATTATTGGGTTCGAACTGAATTTTAAGATAGTCTAGAGTTTGTTTTGTGCACGTTTTATTGCTTGTTATTTTAGGACATAAAAGCCAAATATCTTTAAAAATGCAGTAGCGACCGTTGCAGTATAACGGCGTGTTAAATTTAGTCCTTTAGCCTGTCATGTAATTTCGTTATTGAACCCATTATTTCTGCTTTCATTCGATTAGATATCTACGTTGGCCATTTTAGAGTCGTTTAGGTTTTTGCTTAAATTTTCCTGTGTGCAAGTAACTATGATATAAGATGTTATTTTGGTTGGGGTCCTTAATGTTACAATTAATCAAATCTGAATTAGTAAGCCTTATGCAATTTAAAACCCACTTTGGAATGTTTTAAATTTGTATCTAACTAATACAACAACCTATTAGGACTTTTATTTTACTAAGATATATTGAGGAAAAAAAAATCTCTGACAAGAAGTAATTTTCTAGAAAAAAAATTACTTGAAAGATTTAATAGGAGAACTTATATATAAGTTTCATAACCTTATGGTGTACGAAATATAGACAAACTTTTTTTTGATAAAGTCCTTAATTTTATTATTTGTTAACATTTAAAACAGGTCAATCTAATATACTAACCTAGATAACATGAGAACAAAACACTACATCCTTAAATTAAATAAAATCTCATACGAGATTTTAAATATCAGAATACATTCTATTTTTCTTTAAATATTACGTATAACTAAAACTTTATAACATTTGAAAACAACTCTAGGAAAGTTTTTTTTATACACCGTGCTTTGTTATCATAAACTGCAATACGAGAAATTTGTTTATATTTTAGTCAAGAGATAAGGTGTGAAATGTATACGAGTACACATGGGTATGTAGATTGTTAGACGCTCTCATAAATCTAACATTGTTAATGCACAAAGGTTCCATAAAATATTGTGAAGAAAGTATGAGCTAAATTTGATAAACTTTATTAGGAAGAAAACATGAACCAAACATCTTTTGTGGTGTCTTTATTTTACTACTAATTTAATTTTAAGCATTTAAAAGTGCTACATTAGCAATATACTAACATATTAGCCATCGCGTAAATCTAGCATTAGCGAAGGTACTTATATAAAATATAGTGAATAAAGCATGAGTTATATTCAACTAATTTTATAGTAAAAATTTTGTGCCATCTTTTTTAATGTGTTCTTATGTTGTGAGTATTTAAACTCTTAGGCGTTCTAAGTTATACCTTAGCAATACACTAACATATGGTGACTTTATTTGGAAATCTATACTTCTAAAGACACTCTTTTATATCAAACAAAAAAGTTAGGTATCTAGAAAAATAGAATTGGTTATAAAATGTAAAAATACATTAGTTATGATGTAATTAAGTTAGTCACCAACTTAAATTGAAAACCACGCTATATTTGAAGATAAATCTAACTTAGTAAACATATTTATTAAATAATTTGTTAAATCTTGTTCAACAATTTTTCTTAGTACGAGGTTTAGAGATATCCTATTTGGTCATGTTGGTTAAATTTTTTTAAACGTGATATAATTATCTCATGCAATAATGGATCGATTTTACTACTTCCCCTGTATACTTTTATAGGTGGCTTCTATATGCTTCTAAGCCACCACCTCATCAGGATTTAAATAGTTAGATTAATTAACTTTATAAACCGTATAGTATGAAATAATATAGACCAAAATTTTCTTTATCAAAAATTAAAGTACCATGTAGTTAGTGTTATGAGCATGCCATTGAATGGTAATTATCAAAAGATATTTACACAAGCGCAATAAAACATGTCTCATGCAATAACAAAGTAATCTCAAAATATTCTCTACATATTTTTGTCAATATAGTCTGCTTTTTTTCTTGCACTAAATAAGCTTTAGTATTTGTTCCTTCATGCAGTTACCAAATCATAATTAGTTATATGCACAAAGACATTAATTGTTGATAATTTACCATAAAGGCTAATTTATTCGGTCAAAAGGAAGTTCACTTATTTAAAAAATAAAACATTACTATCTTTGATCAAATAATCATGAAAACATAGATCATGCTTGGCACGAAATTTTGCAGTTCAAAACTTTTCAAGTAGATGGTTATTCATAAGACCCGTCCCAGTATTAGCATAACGCTGTCGTATTTATTGTACAAGAGAGGAAACCAAGTCTACATCTAAACAAATAATATGTATCATTTGTTTGCGTAACTCATAATAGATCAGTCGAATACTTACAAATCATTTAAGCGTGGCCTACTAAATGAAAATCTCTAACATTCTCCCACATGGACAGAAACAGTGGTAATTAGAATTGATAAAAGAAATAAAACTTTGAAAACCACTCGGCGGCTATGTGACAAAAAGACTCCTGTGGACCCAATTGAAGAGAAAAATGGTCTTGAAATAACTCGAGGTGTTAATCCGGTCCAACATAGTCCTTTATCTGTATCTATATTATATTATAAATAATAATGAAAATATCTTTTTTAGTGTAACACATCTTTTTGTGTTACATAAAATAAGTATCTAGAATGGTGACAAGTAGTATATTATAAGAATTTTTTTTAACAAGTGACACAAATTTAGTATTTATATAAGAAACAACTACCTATAATTAATGACATTTTGATTTTTTACAATTTAAAATTTATTATAAAGTACTGTTAAAATTAAATCTAAAGGACAAGTTTGATACTATCATCTATGAAGGCTAATGTAAAGGTGACATAACCGAGAGTAGGTAAAAATATATTATCACCTATGAACGCTAATGTAAAACATGCTATCTAATGAAGTTTTTGAATCACATACGTTTCCAGGCAGACCAGTAAAAGTTAGTACCTGGAATACTTCATGGCATACTCATACTAAATCTAACACTTGCCCATTAACAGGAACGAGAGAGAGTGTATCGACAATATTGTGGAAGAACCACCAGGGATGTCTACTCCTACAGCAGAACCAAACCTTAAAGAGGTCAATGAGAAGGAAAGTGTGGTCAACCTACTGATCGAGCCCCTGCAGCAGTAATCCACAATAATGATGGTCTTGGACTCTGAAAGATTAAGCGATGCCCTAAAAGGTCACAATGTTCTGTTTCAAGAGAGAGACGTTAGACATAAAATGTTTGTGAAAGAGTTAGAATGTTTGACAGGGGCAGCTAATCAATAAAATAAAGTTACCGGTGTTGTTCTTGAATGGGAGGTATATAGGCGGACTGGAAGGCTTTAATCGTCTGATAAATGTAGGTGGACAGGAGATCCTGCCAAAACGTCAAAATAAGCATGAAAATCAGTTAACTTCAGCTCAGGTCGTCAGAAATAAGGATCTACTGAACAACTACCAAGAGATGTGCCCCCCACGTGGCGAAGGAAGGGTAGTTCTCTACCGATGTTCGAGGACAAGGAACAACAAAGGAGAATGGTTGAGGATATAAACTCGAGTTTTTTTTCCCTTAATGACCTAATTTTAGAACTTAATTACCGTTTTATTCCATTTTGAACCTTATTTACCCGAGTAACCCTTTTTTGAAAATCGCGGTTTTAAAGAGAGATTTCAACCGGAAAATCGTGCTTTGAAAGAAACAACGTTTTCATTTGGTTTACTTTTATTTGTCTACTTTAAACAAAATTGAAAGAACGTGGAAAAAAAGAAATTCTGAAATTAGAAATCGCATTTTTAAAGCACGTTTTCATGAAATCGTGGTTTCTAACCACGCTTTCCGACAACAACAGAAATCTTGGTTTCTAACCAAGATTTCAAAGGCCCTAAACAGAAATCTCACTTTGTAACAGAGATTTCATGATAAATGACGTTTTCAACGGAAAACGTGATTTCTAACGGAGATTTCACTTGAAATCGTTGTCCAGAAATGCGTTTTCAATGAAAATCTTGGCTTCTACAAGAAAAGTTGGCACATTTAAGCCGTTATCCAAAATCACAATTTCAAAAGAAAGCTTGGTTTCTAACCAAGATTTCAAAGGCCCTAAACGGAAATCTCACTTTGTAACAGAGATTTCATGGTAAGCGACATTTTCAACAGAAAACGTGGTTTCTAACCAGGATTTCAAAGGCCATAAACAGAAATCTCACTGTGTAACAGAGATTTCATGGTAAATGACGTTTTCAACGGAAAACGTGGTTTCTAACTAAGATTTCACTTGAAATCGTTGTCCAATTTTCAATGGAAATCTTGGCTTCTAAAATAAAAGTTGGCACATTTAAGTCGTTTTCCAAAAGAAATCTTCAAAAGAAAGCTTGGTTTCTAACCAAGATTTCAAAGGCCCTAAACGGAAATCTCACTTTATAACAGAGATTTCATGGTAAATGACGTTTTCAACGGAAAACGTGGTTTATAACGGAGATTTCACTTGAAATCGTTATTCAGAAATGCGTTTTCAATGGAAATCTTGGTTCTAAAAGAAAAGTTGGCACATTTAAGCCGTTTTCCAAAAGAAATCTTCTAACCAAGATTCCAAAGGCCGTAAATGGATATCTCACTTTATAACAGAGATTTCATGGTAAATGACGTTTTTTCAACAGAAAACGTGGTTTCTAATAGAGATTTCACTTGAAATCATTGTTGTGAAATGCGTTTTGAACGGAAATCTTGGTTTCTAACCGAGATTTCTAATAGAGAGACAAATCTTTTTAAAATCTTAGTTTGTAAGCACCTTTTTGTCCTCTTTTTGTTTGAAATCAATTGAAGCATGGTTTATAACAACATTTAAGCTGGATTTGCTTAAATTTAATTTGTAATTTCTAACAATATTTTCTGTTGGAATTGGTTTGTAAACATGTTTTATATTTAATATTTAACCATCAATAGGTATACTCAATGCAGCTTCAGAAACAAGTTGAGCAATTAGTGAAATGCAGAGTCTTAAGTTGGAAAACCAGGAAAGCTATAAGCTTGCAGTTGTGTGCAGCTTGGAGCATACACAATCATGTTTTTTATTAGTTTTTTTTGGATTACGCGTAGTCTTAAGAGTGTGTGGGGAGTTCTCTTTACTGAATGATGTATATGCTTTCTTTGAAATAACATGACCTTTTACTTAAAAAAAGACCTTGCCCTTGATTTGATTTTGGAGAAACATAAAAGATTTCATTTGTAGCACTTGCATCTCATTGTCACCCCAGAACCTTTAAGTACGATGCCGACCAGTCTGGTTGTTCGTCCATCCACCTGCACTACCACTAAAACAACAAAGGAGACGACCAAACGATATATTTCTTTGAAATAACATGACCTTTTACTTAAAAAAAGACCTTGCCCTAGATTTGATTTTGGAGAAACATAAAAGATTTCATTTGTAGCACTTGCATCTCATTGTCACCCCAGAACCTTTAAGTACGATGCCGACCAGTCTGGTTGTTCGTCCATCCACCTGCACTACCACTAAAACAACAAAGGAGACGACCAAACGATATATTTATATATATAAAAAAGCACAATTGCCCATCATCTTACACACACAAGGCATATCATATAAGGAATCCTATACACATGGTCTTGTACTTATAACCAAAATTAAGGTTGATCCCATTTCAATAGAGCTTATCAAACCATCTTCTCCTACACCATACGAGCTCAGGAACTTGTTGAATACAATTTCCAAATTTCAATAACCATGACAGTAACAACTTGTGAAATTGGTGCAAAGAAAAACAGAGCGGAGGACTCATGCACGTTGCTAAATTGGGAGGATCCACAGATGTTGCTTGACTGGACCTCCCAAATTTTGCCCTAACTGTCCAATGAACTTGAACTTTTGCTCTAATCTGAAAATTGGAATACCTAGCAATCCATGTAATGGAAGACGCAGAAGAAAAAAGTAAGAAGGAAGAAAACAGAAAGAAAGGATAGAGAAGAGAACTCACAGGTGCACTACTGGTGTAGCCCAGCCGTGAGTAAGGGCTGATGAAGGAGGAACAAAAAAGGAAGAAGGAGGGAAAGAGGAAATCGGGTTCAGAAGGCAGAGTTCCAAAAGCACGCCATCGGGTTTAGAAGGCAGAGTTCCAAACGCACGTCTTTTTTTTTTACCGTTTGTTTTATTTTGTTAAGTTTTGTTGGGTTTTGAGAAATGAGGCTAAAAATGGAAAAACAAAATTAGAAAATGTGTATCTAAAGGACGTTTTCAACTCTAAAGTCGTGGTTTTAAACCGCGATTTCCAAAAAGGTGGTATGCGGATAAATAAATTTGAAAATAGAGTAAACAGGTGATTAAGATTTAAATTAATATTATTTAGGTACATCTAATGCGATCAGCATGATTAACATATATATAAGCGCACACACACACACACATACAATATAATGGTGTGCTATAATCCCTTAGAACCTGCCCATCTCGGTGACAAGACAAGTCTCTGGTCACTGAAACCCTGTTTAATTGGTATTTGAAGTCTTTTTCTAGTGAAATGCTACATCACGTGCTTTTGTCTAAGGGAAAAGTGAGATCATTTTCCTCACTTGTACTCTAGCTACATAGATCACATGCTTTAAAATAACAAATGCAGTGGCAAGGTTCGCTTATTACATTGACGTGCAAAACTGATAACGGAATAAAATCCTAACACATAGCGGGAAGAGGGATATTTCACTCTTCATTAGACATATATTCATCAGATAAGTACTGATCATTTGTTAAAATATTGTTTCTCTCGTTTGAAGTGAGCTGCCTTCCATTAGCGTCTGCCATTTCTTTGGCAAGTTGAAGCATGTAAAATCGTTTTCTACGCAGCAACATTCGGTTATTCTCCTTTCGAATTCGGCTCACAGCTTTCTTACACTCTTCAACTTTAGGCCGTGACATACTAAGTGAACGACGATGCAGCAAGGGTGCTCTCAGGGCGATGAGATCTTGGTGTAGTGCTTCTGCTTCCTTAACTCTATGTGCCCATTCTCTTCATAAACCGCAATAATACTCTTTCGGATCTGTATACTTCACTTCTTTGTAGTCGTCGTTCCTTTCACACAACAACCACGCATTCTCACGTCGATGATAATTAGAACTACCAGGAACTCCTGCCATCAAAAGACAATACTTCTCACCCTTTGAGCACCACTAATTTATATAACCAAGCATACACGCGTAGACAACATACATTATTGTGAGACCTGGAAAAGGCCAAGTGAGTGACAAGAGAAGTCACTGGAAGAGGCCAAGTGAGTAATCTCCAATCTCATTTTTCTCATTTGTACTTTAGCATTTAAAGGTTCTCAAGGCTATGAAAAATTGACCTGAGATAGGCCTGAAATTTGTGTTCAATCAGCTGATTTAAGTAGGGGGCAAAGCTTGTTGTGTAAAAAATTCACATAGTTAAGCTCCGCGTGTCTTAAATTGACAAGAAGAAAATAGACACATGTATGATCTGCTGCCGGAATTTCACTATCGCTACTCAATTTTTAACGTATTTCTTTGGTATTCTAAAGCTTTTCCAGCTTAGTATCACATCATTCTTGCGCTTTTGCATATAGTTCGTTTTTAATCAACTAATTTATAAGGCTTTTGTTTTTTTGTAACATCACTTGCTTGGCATGCCCTAAACTGGTCAAAAGACAATACTTCTCACTCTCATAAACACCACTTATTCAACCAAGCATACACACGTAGACAACATACATTATTGTGAGAACCGGAAAAGGCCAAGTGAGTGACAAGACAAGTCACTGGCCACTTACATCCTGCATGTGTTTGTTAGTAGTCCAGGGCCTTTTCAGTGAAATATTACATCAACCACGTTGCTTTGTCTAAAGTAATCTCCAATCTCATTTTTCTAATTTGTACTTTAGCATTTAAAGGTTCTCAAGGCTGTGAAAAATTGACCTGAAATAGGCCTAAAATTTGTGTTCAATCAGCTGATTTAAGTAGGAGGCAAAGCTTGTGTTCACAACCTATTCTGGACCGCACCCCGGGGTCCGCTAAGAGATCCCAGTGGCGCGACACGTCACCCATTTGGCGGTCAACATCGCTCAACATCATTGCTCGGTCAAAGTGCTCCGCGCCTCGAGCATCCGGACGGCGATCGAAAGTGTGCTCACCCTAATAGGGTCGACCACCTTAAGGGGGTCGGCCGCCCTAATGGGGTCGGCCAACCCAAGGGGGTCGGCCACCGCAAGTGGGTCGGCCACCCCAAGGGGGTCAGCCACCCCAAGGGGGTCAGCCTCCATCAACCTGCGAAGGGGGGAACTTGCCGAGCGGCACTGACTTCTCGCTCCAACAACACTCACACGCTATCTTCAGTAACGTGACGCTCTGTCGCAGGCTCAATCAAACTGACAGGGCTCCGGCCCTGGCGGCGGGACGGGCTCACAACCATGAAGCCCTCGCGGGCTCAATCAAACTGACGGAGCTCTGGCCCTCGCGGCGGGACGGGCTTGCAACCATGAAGCCCTCGCCGACACAATCAACCGGGAGCTCCGGCCCTCGCCAGCACAATCAACCGGAGGCTCTGGCCTACGCAACAAGGATGGGCTTACAACCCTAAGGCCATCGCCGACACAATCACCTGACGGACTCACGGGGGGCTCCGCTCGTAGTGCTCCGGCACGAGGACCCCTCGCCACGGACTCTGAGAATCAAGCTGTTAGCATGGCCCTCATGTTACCATTGATCATCGACACCGCCAGGGCAATGAACCGAGAGTCACTCCGGGACGGAAGCAGGTCCTCGGAAGGCATCGTGTCTGGCACGCCTGGCAGTTGGCTGCAGGGGCAACCCTCACCGCTGCCAGGATCTCGGCGCGTCTCATGACGCATCTCGTGGGATTCAGTAAGGGCTTAGACTGGAGGCTGGGGCAACGGGCTACTCTGACCATGCTACCGCAGTGTGGTCAGTCTCCTCAGACAGGCAAATGGACGCTGCAAGGGCAGGGCGGCACGAACTCGGGGACCGGCAATCCGACGGACAATCAGTACTGTGAAACCCCCCTCCGGCGACGTGTCACTCCCGGAGGACGACACGTGTCGGCTGATGACACGCGCGTATTTGTGCCTATATATAGTGGACTTTGGAGCTTATTCAAGGACTTCCCTCTCATTTCAACATTTCACTTTCTCTCTCTAAAGCTCATTCTCTCTGGATTTCTAGTGAGAGAAAGACATTTGGACCCCTGACATCGGACTCTTGACGCTGCACCCTTGACACGGACTGTCAACCGCTGGCCCTGTTCGTCGTCACCCTGCCTGCGCGGCGCTGCCAGCCCTCGCGATCTGTCTGGGGAGCCTTGCTCTCAGCCCTTACTCCATCCTTGATGTCTCCCACTTTGCCTACTTGGAAGCCAACGCAGACTGCATCCTTTGTGGCACCTCACGTGGCATGCGAACCATCTTTCCTCGGCAACAGCTTGTTGTGTCAAAAATTCACATAGTTAAGCTCCGCGTGCCTTAAATCAACGAGAGGAAAATAAACACATGTATGATCTGCTGCCGGAATTTCACTATCGCTACTCAATTTTTAACTTATTTCTTTGGTATTCTAAGGCTTTTCTAGCTAAGTATTACATCATTCTTGCGCTTTTGCATATAGTTCGTTTTTAATCAACTAATTTAAAAGGCTTTTGTTTTTTTTGTAACATCACTTGCTTGGCATTCCCTAAACTTGTCAAAAGACAATACTTATCACCCTCATAAACACCATTAATTCATATAACCAAGCATACACACGTAGACAACACACGTTATTGTGAGAACCGGAAAGGGCCAAGTGAGTGACAAGACAAGTCATTGGCCACTTACATCCTGCATGTGTTTGTTGGTAGTCCAGGGCCTTTCCAGTGAAATATTACATCAACCACGTTACTTTGTCTAAAGTAATCTCCAATCATTTTTCTCATTTGTACTTTAGCATTTAAAGGTTCTCAAGGCTTTCAAAGAGGTTATTTGTCGTCGGGAAATTTGTGTTCAAGCAGCTAATTTAATTAGTTGGACGGTGTCTTAAATCAGCGAGAAGCAAATAGGCACAAGCATGATCGATCTATTACCAGAATATGAGCATCTACTCACCCATAACTTTTTACGTAGTGGTATTCTAAGGCTTTTCCAGCGAAGCAATTACATAATTCTTGCGCTTTTGCATTTAGTGAAAGACCGATTATGGGTTTCATATGTACTTTAGCTACATAATTTTAAAACTTGACATAGAGTTATTAGTTGGGTCAAAGGTTTATTTTGAATCAACTAATTTCACAGAGTTCTTTTTTTTGTTGTTGTTACGTCATGTGCCTGGCATGTCCTATACCACTAAAAAGACAAGCTTAGGTACTTCCAAACTAGGCACGCCATATCAATCTGACGAGCAACAACTACGCTTTGATTTTGCTATAGTTGTAGACTTTTCATGGTGAATTGTCCTTCAATCTGTTCTTAACAGTTTAGGGATTGATGAAGCTCTTAATGAGCTATTATCCTTTCAACAACTAATATATCTGCGAGTCCTTTTCATCAACTACTTAAAAGAAACTTGCAGCGACTTGTGACATCTCAAGCTTATTTTAACACGGAGCATATATTGAAGTGGACCCTTGTCAAGCACTATATAAGTATGTGTAGTGGATGAAGGGCAAATGGCATTGAGTGCTATAATCTTTGTTGTGTAAGAACTCTGGAAATGTCATATACTCCACGAGACATTTTTGAAGCAATGGGTCGTTACTAGGCGGGCGAAGATGAATTTCACTATTCGTTGCGTCCAAGTTTGCGTTACTCATCACGGTATGTTAATACATTACATGCAGAATGGTCTTATCGATTGAATGAATATAAGGTCCTCGTAGCTGATTCACGACGCATGAATATACCCGTACCTCGGCAAAAAGCAATCAACATGCCTCGGAATAAACATATGGAGCTTGAAAGGGCACTTCATCGTATACGTGAAGAAAACAATAGAATGCGAGTTCGTCAAAGTAGGCATAACCTACGTCGTATGACACGTGATGCACATGCAGATTGCAACAACAATGAAGCACAAGTATACTGGAACATGAGCTTTGAACCTGGATCTGTTTCTGATGCTCTAATGTCAGATGAAGATGACTGAATATGGTCAGTATTGAGACTAACCTGTTTATCAGCGTGGTCATGTCAACAATGTTACTTCTTTGTAATTTACTTTTAGAATTTATATGTTGTATTTCCTTATGTTCAGATGAAGATGACTATAAATGATTAATGGTCAACAATGCACATTATTAAGGTGAACATCTACATGGTCACAAATTGCAGTGAGCCTATATTTTTTTTAGTGTCGAAATCCTAATTTAATCACTAAAATTAGGATTTCGACCGTGAGCCTATATACTAGTCACAAGCCTTTTCAGTCGTTGCAGTGCAAGACCATTAAACCCATGTCCATTTTTACTTTCTCAAATTGCTTGGTTGTGGAAAGTTGATAAGCCTCTAAGCCTCTAAAGTTTTCAAGAAAAAACGGTTATCTTGAAAACGTGTTTAAGAACCACGATTTCAAATATCAAGTTAAATCGTCCTTCCTAAAAAATGCCTTTCTTGAAAAGCGATTTATACTATTGGACCTTTGTTTTCATTTCAACAAAGAAGTGGTGGTGGTTGTAAACAACGACTTAAAGCGAAAAAGCCTTTCATAAAAAACATTTCAGTCGAATTCTAAAACTGGCTTGAACCAAAAACGTGGTTGCAAACCATGACTTGAGGGAAAACATGTTTCCCAATATATGTTTTAGAAGAAATCGTGGTTGAACACCACGATTTATAAGAAAACGTGTTTCGTAACCACGTTTTCCCGAACCACATTTTTTGGGCTTCGACGTGTGAAAACTTGTCCAGTGAACACGTTTTTTGTTCCAAACGTGTTCACTGGAAGCTTGGTCTTCACTTCAACAAAAATCGTTGTTGGAAACCACAACTTCCATCGAAAGAATGCCTTTTGTAACGACGATTTCTGTTAAAAACGTTGTGCAATTTCATTTGAATCTTGGTTTTTACTTCAATTAAAATTGTGGTTGAAAATCATGGCTTCCATGGAAATCGCTTTTTTTAACAATGATTTCTCATAAATGCGTTGTGCAATTTCAATTGAAGCTTGGTTTTCATTTGAACAAAACCCGTGGTTGTAAACCACGGCTTCTATGGGCAAAGGGGTGCTTGTGTGGCTCCTCAAAATAACATACTGAGTGCGCTCACTTAGTGATGTCAGCGTGTGTGTTTCTCACCCATGGGAAGGTGTTCATTGTCCGAGAGTGTTTCTTTCTCTCCTTCTTAGAGTACCGCTGGTATCCACAATGTTCTATCCTCTTGATTTCATATTTCTGTTCTTGGTTATGTAGCATGATTTTGCTCTGGTTAGTGGGTCTCTTTTCAGATTTAAAGAAATGTTATTTTCACCAAAATAACATACTGCCATTCAGATTTTAAGAAGTGCAATTTTTTCCATTCTGCTTTTTCCTATTCTCTCTGTTTTTGGGTTTAAAGAATGTGAGTTCTTCGCACTTATGGTGCATTGGGTGTAAGTCATGTTTTAGGTATATGCGGCACGGAGGGATTCTTTCTGTTGAAGAAAGAATGTAGATGGTGCAGATGGTGGGGTGATGAAATGCACGCTACTACCACCAATGACCTTTTCTGTGGGTCTTCTCTTATAATATTTATGCTACTTCAAGAAAAATCGTGGTTGGAAACCACGACTTCAACTAAAAACGCATTTCATAACCTCGTTTTCCTACAAGCTTGGTTTCCAACCAAAATTGTGGTTGCAAAACCCGTCAACTAAACACGGGTTCTATAACTACGCTTTCTATTAAAAACGTGGTTGCACTACAAGAAAAGACGTCTTTTGCGACGGAGTTTTAGCGACGGAATAGATTCCGTCGCTAAAATGAGTTTTACCGACGGAAACCTCCGTCAGTAAAACTCCGTCGTAAAATATTATTTAAGCGACGGATATATTTCGTCGCAAAAAACTCCGTCGGTGAAAAGGCATTTTACCGACGAAAACCTACGTCGGTAAAACTCCGCCGTGAAATATTATTTAAGCGACGGATTTATTCCGTCGCAAAAAACTCCGTCGGTACAAATAGTTATTCACCGACGGACTTTTAGCGACGGAATAAATCCGTCGCTAAAAGTCTATTTAATTCACAGATCTGGTTTGAACTGTCACTGCTTCTCTCTTCGAAAATCCCAAAACCCAACTTCCCTCTACCCCGGCGGCGACCTCCCTCTACACCGGCGGTGACTTCCCTCGACCCCGGCGATGAGCTCCCTCGACAACGGCGACCACCTGCAACTCCGGCGACCACGGGCCCTCACCTCCGGCAGATCTGTGAAGAGGAGAGAGACTGAGAGAGAGAGCAGCGTCGACGACCGGAGACCACCGGAGACGACGGTTTCTCACCTCCGGCAGTATTTCTCGTGAGGTAAAGTTCTTTACTTCCTCTCTATTTGCTCTACGCTATACCTTCTGTCTTCCTCTTATACATGTAAATTGCTGTGAAAAGTTAAAGACATTGGAGATTGAGTGGGCAAACTTTGCTTTCTTAGAGCTCAATTTGATAAGATTATTAGTTGTTGTGATCAAGTGAAGAAAAAGATATATTAAGAATGCGAATTTGTGGGTCAGAGATATTAAGGGTTCGTACGTTTGTCATATTCGCATATTCGTTTTCTGTTTTTGCAATGATGATGGGTTTGTAGGAGCTGGATTGATAGTTTTTTATTTATTAACAATGGGTATAATGTAGTTTGACTTTACTACCTTTCAATAAAACGGATTGTTAATGTAAAGCGTTGTAATTAAATGAAGGATATGTTAGGCATGTGGATTTATGGGCAATAGATAGTAGGAACATGTTGTTTGATTAGTTTGGATTTATGGGCAATAGATAGTAGCAATGGATGTTGCTTCTGATCCGAAAATAGGCCTTATGCGATTACTTTGGTGGCAGGAAGCCACAGACAAGATCGGGTTAAGTGGCGTCGTCCCATCCCATCTAGATCGATCTAGATGGGATGGGACGGGACGGAACTGGGCAAGGGACATTAAAATTAAGATGACGCAAACCCAAAACCCTAAACCCAAAACCCAAAACCCCAATTGAATCGAACCCTAAATTAAACTAATTGAACCCCTAATTAAACCCTAAATTGATTGCCCCAATCAAACCGAACCCTAATTGAACCCTAAATTGAATGCCCTAATCCAACCGAACCCTAAATTGAACTAATTGAACCCTAAATTGAATGCATCAAATCAACCGAACCCTAAATTGAATCAATAGAGCCCCCTAATTGAACCCTAAATTGAAGTAATTGAACCTTAAATTGAATGCCCTAATTGAATAGAACCCTAAATTAAACTAATTGAATCCTAATTAAAGCCTAAATTGATTGCCCCAATCTAACCGAACCCTAATTGAACCCTAAATTGAATGCCCTAATCCAACCGAACCCTAAATTGAACCCTAAATTGAATGCCTCAAATCAACCAAACCCTAAATTGAATCAATAGAACCCCTAATTGAACCCTAAATTGAAGTAATTGAACCCTTAATTGAATGCCCTAATTGAATCGAATCCTTAATTAAACTAATTGAACCCCTAATTAAACCCTAAATTGATTGCCCCAATCTAACCGAACCCTAATTGAACCCCAAATTGAATGCCCTAATCCAACCGAACCCTAAATTGAACTAATTGAACCCTAGATTTAATGCCTCAAATCAACTGAACCCTAAATTGAATCAATAGAACCCCCTAATTGAACCCTAAATTGAAGTAATTGAACCCTAAATTGAATGCCCTAATCGAACCGAACCCTAAATGAAACTAATTGAACCCTAAATTGAATGCCCTAATACAATTGAACCCTAAATTGAAATAATTCAAGCGCATCGGATATGTGAATTTTGAACATTTTTTTTCCATTTGAACATTGATCATTTGTTTGATAATTTTAGGTTGTTAATTGTGCGTTTTAGAATTGTGATTATTGATCGATGATTTTAGGTTATTAGCTGTGCATTTGAAGTAATTGCGATTATTGTTTGATGATTTTAGGTTGTTAATTGATGATTTTAGATTGTTAATTGTGCATTGAGCATTTGAGATATTGAGATTATTGACGGAGGATGGGACCCAATTGGATTGAATGTGTGATTTTTGTTAATTTTTATTGCATTGAGCATTTGAGAATTGAGAATTGAGATTGTTGACGGAGGATGGGACCCAATTGGATTGAGATACCTGTTAGTTAGCGCAGACACGGACACCACGTCTGATCGACGGTGTCCGACATTTAAAAAACAAATTAACGTATGCCGATGTGTCTGGAGGAGCGTGTCGGTGGGCGTCAGACACGTGTTCGGAGGCGTCGGACACGTGTCCAAAGGCGTCGGACACGTGTCGGTATGTGTCGGACACGTGTCCGGAGGTGTCAGACACGTATCGGACACCATATCGACACCCTATATGAGGTGTCGGAATTGAGGTTGTTGACTGAGGATGAGACCCAATTGGATTGAGATACATGTTAGTTAGCGCAGACACGTACGGACACCACGTTTGATCGACGGTGTCCAGCATTTAAAAAACAAATTAACATATGCCGATGTGTCTGGAGGTGCGTGTCGGTGGGCGTCGGAGGCGTCGGACACACGTCGGTATGTGTCGGACACGTGTCCGGAGGTGTCAGACACGTATCGGACACCATAGCGACACCCTATACGAGGTGTCGGAATTGAGGTTGTTGAATGTGCATTAAATTTAGGTGAGTTAGGTTAATGCGACATTTTTATCATGCACCCCCTGGAATCTAATTGGGGCTCAAGCGCTGGTTATAATTAGCCCTAATTAGTCCTGATTAACAATATTTTAGTAAATCGATTAACCCTAATTAGCTCTAACGAGCCTAATTAGTTTTAATTAACCCTAAGAACCTGATGAAATTCAAATTAGCTGTAATTACCCCAAATTAGCCCAAATGAACCCAATTATGCGCATATTGATTGTAGTTAGCCTAATTAGTCATAATTTGCACTAACATAACCCAATTACGCCTAATTAGCGCTAGTTAGGACTAATCAACACTACTCGGCACCATCAAAACCTTAATTAAGACTAAATAACCCTAATTAGTCCTTATCAACCCTAATTAGCTATAAATATTCGAAAGTAGCCCTCATTAACATTAATTAACTCTAACATAATCCAATTAAGCCTAATTAGCCCTAATTAGGACTAATCATCACTACTTGGCACAATTAAACCCTAATTAGTCATAATCAACCCTAATTAGCTATAATTGTCCGAAACTAGCCCTCATTAACATTAATTAGCCCTAGAATAACCCAATTTAGCCTAATTAGCCCTAATTAGGACTAATCAGCACTACTCGTCACAATTAAACCCTAATTAGGACTACATAACTCTAATTAGTCCTAATCAACCCTAGTCAGCTATTATCATCCGAAACTATCTCTCATTAACATTAATTAGCCCTAACATAACCCAATTAGCCCTAATTAGGACTAATCAGCACTACTCGGCACAATTAAACCCTCATTAGGACTAAATAACCCTAATTAGTCCGAATCAACCCTAATCAGCTATAATTAACAATCGTAATTAACCCTAATAACCCAGTTAGCCCTTGTACATCCCATAATTACTCCATGTTGTCCAGAGATGGTTCAATTACTCGTTGTTTACAAACCCTGCCTTCTTTATATTAATTGTTGTTTTGAGAAGTCCATTGGCAACGAGATGGTTCAACTCGTTGCCAACGAGTTCTATTTAATGTGGAATTGGTAACATATGCAACTATCATTCTGCAGTTTTGATATTTCGGAAAGATTCTTGCATATCTTATCAATTTCTGAACACATGCATGCATAGAAACCCTTAGTTCCCGTTCAAAGGTACTCATTACAAAGTAATGCCTTGTAATGAGCCTTTGGATGTCCACTTTGGACAGTTTGGAAAAGCTAATTGTTTATAAAACAATATTTTGACTCATGCTTTATGTTCTATGTCGTGGATATTTGGTACACGTTCTCGTGTGTTTCTCCAGGTGCATACAGATCTGGTGTTCTAACATCCGTCAAACCTTCCTGAGCAAGGTTAGATGAATGTTAGAACACCTAATCGATGTGGTGTACTTGGAGAAATGCGGGGAGGTGCTGCCGAATTTTCCACAGACATCGGACTAAGCATGAGTTATTCACTGTTTTATAAACATGTGCTTTTCTGAATGGGATAGGACCACTACCTGTTCAAGAGTCGAGGGGAAATATGTAGACATGTTGTAACATTCATGCATTGATATTTACATCGGCAATGCCTAATCACTGGTCATTATTGAAGGTGGTATACAGTACGATAATTCAGTCGTCATGTCAGTCCATCGAAGTTGAATGAAAAGGAAGAATGCTGAAGATTTTGAGTGTCGCGTTGACGAATTTATCGACTTCGCTTATGCGCACTGCACATGTTGACCTTGATAAGATGTGAGTCAATTTATTTAAGTTAATGCTTTAAGTTAACTTAAAACAGATATTGCCCGGCGGATCGATGTGAGTCCGGACAGCCATCAGATATTGCCCGGCGGATCGATGTGAGTCAATTTATTTAAGTTAATGTTTTTTTCTTTCTATCCTCAATGTCTGTTTCGTTAATTAATGCCCTAACATATCGTTAAACCACTATTTTTGCAGGCCTCGTATGAACAACTAAGGGGTCCGAGCAGCAGTCCGGACAGCCATCAGCGTCCACTAGTACGACTGCGAGTACTGGGGGGTTGAAGCGATGGCTGGATACGCCGGAGGTCGTGAATCGGCCGAAAGGCCGCATACGTGGCCTGCCTAGCACGACTCCTCGTGCCGTGATAGGAGCGTCCTCACCCCCTACTGCCCCTCCACAGACACCGGCTCCTCGGCCTCAGTTGGACGACGAGGAGATCCAGCGCATTGCTACAGTGGTGTGCCGGATGATGAGGGAGCTGGGCACTGCTAGACAAGCCGCCCCGGCCCCGGATCAGCAGGATCCAGATCCGGGACTTGGGAACCCCTGATGAGCCCCTTCCCGTGCCCGTTCCTATCTTCCCCCCCCCCCCGCCCCCCGCGCCCGGCTTGTTCTCTTCTCCCCTATCCTAATCGGCTATATCCGGTTCCCGACTTGTACATGTATGAGTTTTTTTATAATAAATATTTTTTATAATTGATTATATATATTTCTTTCTGTATTGATTATTGCACGTTGTTGTTGAGAATTGAAAATTGTATTACAGGTCTAGGTAATTGAAAAATAAAAAAAAAAAATTGACTTTTGGCGACGGATTTATTCCGTCGCTAAAGTATTCCTTTCAATCAGTTATTTAGCGACGGAATATTCCGTCGCTAAATAAGTTTTTTAAGGACGGAATATTCCGTCGCTAAAATATTTAATCCGTCGCTAATTGGACAAAAAAGAAAATAAATTAAAATTCTAAAAATATAATTAGCGACGGAATGACATATAATTAGCGACGGAATATCCGTCGCTAATGAAAAATAAATCCGTCGGTAAAAATGACATATTTAGCGACGGATTTAAAAATTCTGTCGCTAAACTATTAGTGACGGGCTTTCATACGAGGGATTTTTAGCGACGGTGAATCCGTCGCTAATTCTTTTAGAGACGGAATTTGGGCTTTTAGCGACGGATTTCCCCGTCGCTAAAAGCCTGTTTTCTTGTAGTGTTGAACCTTGGTTTTCACTTCAATGACAATCGTCGTTGCGAACCATGGCTTCATTAAAAACATCTTTGCCAACCACGAAAAAATGTTGAAAATGTGGAGTTGAAGCTTGGTTTTCACTTCAACGAAAATCGGGGTATGAAACAACGACTTCGGTTAAAATCGTGGTTAAGAACCACGCTTTCAAATGAAAACGTGTTCCTCAAACGCGATTCATTCACACTTGGTTTGATATATAGTCGTGGTTAGTAACCACGACTTGAAGAGAAGGGCGCATTTAGAAACCGCGATTTCCATTAAAGCGTAATTTATATTATTCAACTTTTGTCGTGCCAAAAGGTCTTTATTTATTCGGAAGACGCCTTTTAAAAATGCAAATTTTAATTTCCTATCAGAATATATTTTTGTTTCCAATTTTCTCTTTCAATTTTGTTTAAATTAGACAAATAAAATGGGAAACATATACAGAAAATGAAAACGCCTTTGCAAACCTCGTTTTTATGTCAGAAGGCACGGGTTTGAACCGCGATTTCCCAAAAGGTGGTATATGGGTAAATAAATTTGAAAATGGAGTAAACAAGTGATTAATTTTTAAATTAATATTATTTAGGAAAAAAACTCTATTATTCTGCATGTACAAAAGAAACAACTATGATGAATAGTGATAAAAACAGGTTCAATAATATAAATCGCGCTCGAGGAACACATTTTCAACTGAAATCATGGTTCTCAACCACAATTTAAGTGGATGTTGTGGTTTTGTATCCCGACTTTCGTTGAAGTGAAAACCAAGCTTCAACTTATTAGTACCATGTTTTCAACAAAAAGGTGGTTACAAAAAGCGTTTTCAATGAAAGCCGTGGTTTGCAACCATGGTTTTCGTTGAAGTGAAAACCAAGCTTCCAATGAAAACGTACCATGTTGTCAACCGAAAGCGTGGTTACAAAAGGCATTTTCAGTTGAAGCCGTGGTTTGCAAACACAATTTTCGTTGAAGTGAAAACCAAGTTTCAGCAGAAATCGTTGTTACGAAACGATTGTGCCTTGCAACTGCAATTTTGATGAATGCTGCATTGTGGTTAGAGGAACTTGTTGCCGAACTTGTACAGCCTGTGGCCTCTTCTGCAAACTTGACAATCAAAACATTTTCCGCTCCTAATGCCGTCTGGAGGTGAGTTTTAGTTGCGTTGAGATATGGGCACTAAAGTGACAAAAACATAATAGGTACGATGCAATAAGTTTTTTGAATGGACACAGAATGACCACCATAATTGCTATTTATTATAAGTAAAAAAAAATATTATGTTCACAAACGAATACCAAGGCACATCAAACTTTCCTATATTGCTTTGAAAGGTGGAAATTTTAGTCGTGTCACATAAGAACATGGCATGATGTCCAAAATCATCAGATGGAGAAGTTGTACGCATTGAGAAGACGGTATTAGGCGGTTGCATATCCTCTTAACCTCACACCACCATTAGCAATTGAAGCCATATAACCCCACAAGAAAATATGTATTTTGCGACGGTGTTTTAGCGACGGAAGGTATTCCGTCGCTAAACATGTCTTTAAGCGACGGAATATCCCGTCATTAAAAATCCGTCACAAAATACTATTACCGACGGAAGACACCGTCGGTAAAAGTATTTGCAGACAGAATTTTAACGGCGGACTTTTAGCGACGGAATTACCGTCGCTAAATATTTTTTATAAAATTAGTATTTTTGAGTTTTTTTAAAATTATTTAAACGACAGAATAAAACCGTCGCTAAAAATTCTGTCGCAAAAGTCTTTATAATAAGACATTCACCGACGGAGTTTTAGCGACGGTGTTATTCCGTCGCTAAAGATCCTCCATTTAAAAACAGATCTGGTTTCTTTCTCTCTCCCCGTTCTCTCTCTGAAATTCTTCTCTCACCCACCCACCGCCGTTCTCACCTCTGGCGGCGACACTCCCATCCCCCACCCGCCGTCGCGCCACCAGGTCTGGGTAATTCAAAAAAAAATTGACTTTTGACGACGGATTAATTCTGTCGCTAAAAGTATTCTTACAATACGTTATTTAGCGACGGAATATTCCGCCGTTAAATAAGTTATTTAGCGACGGAATATTTCGCCGCTAAATAAGTTGTTTAGCGACGGAATATTCCGTCCCTACAATATTTAATCCGTCGCTAATTCGACAAAAAAGAAAATAAATTAAAATTCTAAAAATATAATTAGCGACGGAATATCCGTCGCTAATGAAAAATAAATCCGTCGGTAAAAATTACATATTTAGCGACGGATTTAAAATTTCCGTCGCTAAACTATTAGTGACGGGCTTTTAAACGAGGGATTTTTAGTGACGGTGAATTTTTCGCTGATTCTTTTAGCGACGGATTTTGGGCTTTTAGCGACGGATTTCCCCGTCGCTAAAAGCCTGTTTTCTTGTAGTGGAACAAGAGAGTAGATTCAAGAAAAACACTACAAAAACACAATATTCTATGTTTGATTGTGAACTTTTAGCTCCATAATACTTAGCAATCTCGAACATGGAAATAAGCGAAAAAGATAATTGCCCCGACTTTAATGTGCCTTCCAGTTCTATGCATCTTGATAACACATAGACAACATTCAGTTGGTCTCAACTTGAAGAGAGCAAGAATAAGCATAGTATTCACCTTTGCCCTATCTTTAATGTCATCACAGAGCTTATTCCCATAATCACTCCATAGTGCTCACTCAAAAAAGCCTCATATGCAGATCTAGATTTTTGAGATTGCATGCAACAAATTGTTAGAAAGTAAACTGCACTTACCCTAAAAAGAAAACATTTTTGCATCCATTGTGGTCCTACTGAACCAAGAATGAGTAGGAAACTTGGTATCGAACTGAAATGATATGTTATTAGTATCTTTCGCTTGATCAAAGCAATTTAAAATGGCAATTCATAAAGCACACTCTTCAAGAATTCAAATTCCCCCAGAATCTCATTGATCTGATTATGGACTGCGTGATGGGTAATTACATGTCCTTCCTCTGGAATGGGGAAATAACCAATCACGTTCAGTTGGGAAGAGGTATCAGACAAGGAGACCCTCTATCTCCTTATCTCTTTGTCCTATGCATGGAAAGGCTCTCAAACCTCATATGTATGAAAACTAATTCTAAAAAGTGGACGGGTTTACGGGCCTCGAAAACAGGTCCTTCCATCTCCCATTTATTCTATGCGGATGATCTTATGCTTTTTGCTACTGCTACTAAGAAAAATTGCAAACACATGCTTGAGGTTCTTAATATTTTTTGTGAAGAAGCTGGTCAAAAAATTAATTTGGCTAAATCCAATATGTTTATCTCTGAAAACATTCCTAGACATGAAGCCTATGCCCTAAAGAACATGAATGGTATTCCCATCACTAAGAATTTAGGCATGTACCTTGGAATCCCCCTTATACATAAGAGACTCTCTGAAAATAAATTTTCCCATATTATTGAGAGAGTCCAAACCAAACTTGCTGGATGGAAGAGCAAATTGTTATCCCAAAGTGGTAGAGTCACTTTAGTTCAGCCGTCCTTGGCTTTGTTGGAGACTCATTACGGCATAGAGAGTTAGAGAGTGAACAAGGGAAGGGATCGAAGGGAATTCGGCAAGTGCGAGGTGGTTTTTCGGTAAGATATTCTAACCCTTTTCTCTTTAAATCATTCACGGAATTTAGGGGCTGTGTGAGAGAGAGAGTAAGATGTGTATCATGTATGTGTGATCGGGTAACCTGTGTAAATTAGTGTAACGGGACTGTTGTGGTGGAAGAGAGGGACAACCGTGGCTGTTGGTGTAGAGAGAGGTGTGCTGAGATGGATGTATGCATGAGGTTGTAGAGATGTTGTGTGTAATGGGTGAGTAGCCAGTGAACTGTGTTTGTGTTTGCAAGCCGTGTGTGCGTGGTTGGGGCTGCCGAGGCAACTTGTGCGTGAATGTGTGTTTGTATTGGGGTGTGTGTAGCAGTGTAAGTGAGGTAAAAGAGGGGCTGCCAAACAGCCCCATACGTAGGTGTGTGCGTGTGTTTTGTGTATGCGAAATTTCAGTGTGTGAGTGCATTGTGTGCATGGTGATGCTATCAAGAGGCAGCGCATGTGTGTGTGATGAGTACATGCATGTGTGGGTGGACCTGTGTGCAGGGGCGGAGCCATGATTTCAGCTCAGGGGGGGCTAAATATATATCGAAATTAATAAATTTATTTATTAGTAAAATAGCAACAAAAAAAAAATTTGCATTTTTCAACAAAGCACAAAAAAATACGAAAAACATCCAAAAAGTCTTATTTAATTTCATGAGAGCTACTAATTTGGTTTCTTTTTATAGTACTTATCCATTCTGAAAATAAAACACATTTTATTTTCAATATCAATCCATCAATTATCAATAAAATAACCTAATTAATCAAAAATATTTTATTCTTTTACTTTTTCAGTCATGTTTCATTATTGCGTTAACCTAATTTCAACCCACCATTCAACTAAATCACACATTCGATATCTCAATCCAATTGGGTCCCATCCTCCATCAATCTCAATATCTCAATGCTAAACATTAACCATAATCAATATTAAGCATTAATCATAATCAATATCTCAAGATTATCCATAATCAATGCTAAACATTAACCATAATCAATGCTCAACATTATTCATAATCAACTGATTCAATTCAATGCTCAAGATTATCCATAATTCAATTCAATGCTCAAGATTATCCATAATTCAATTCAATGCTCAAGTCAATGAAAGGTGAAATTAAAGTTTGGAAGTTGGAACATACTTGTCACTGAGTCGCCGGTCGCTGCCAGTCGCATGAGTTTTGGCCGCCGGTCGCAGGAGTTTAGCCGCCGGTGAACTGTTGGAGTGAAGACAGTACAACCGAAGTCGCCGACTCGCCATCGGCGTAGATCCGGGGTCACTGGGTCCTTGCCGCCAGCGGTGGACCGTTGGAGTGAAGACTGAAGACTCTCCGGCGCCGACTCGCTGTCGCCGTAGATCCGGGGTCACTGGGTCCTTGCAGTTGCCGAGTCGCCGTCGCCCGTCGGCGTAGTCGCGTAGATCTAGAAAACGAGAGAGCGCCCGTGACCGTGGGGCGCCGTCGCCCGTCGCGCCGAAGTGGGTTCGTCGTGGCTGCCGGAGTGAGGCGCCGGCCGCCGGTCGGTGCCTCGGTTGGTGACTGGTGAGAACTGAGAAGAGAGAGCCGGTCGCCGGAGAGAGCCGAAGAGAGAGAGAGAGCCGAAAAAGTGTGAAAAATACTATATATATATATATATATATATTTTTTTTTTCAAAATCTGACAGGGGGCTATAGCCCCCTCTCGTACATACGTAGCTCCGCCAATGCATGTGTGTGTCCTGCGTGGGTGTGTGTAAGCTGTGTGCCGTCAGAATGTGTGGTGTGCATGTGTGTGGGTACCATATATTTCTGGTTGTGGGTGTGCATGGTCACTGAGTGGGGAAAGAAAGGGTGTTTGTGTGCTTGTAGAAAGAGACAAGAAGGAAATGGGTTTTGGGGGTTCAAGTTTGTGACTATCTTCGCAAATTGTGTATCTGTTCTCTTAATCCGTTTAATGACAGCTCTTTTTTTTTCTCATTTTGTTAATAAGAAAGAAAAAGCCTTACATGTTTAACTAACAGCTGGCCGAGATGGAAGGAGCTGGTATACATTGTACAAGATAAAGGTCAACCAAAGGACTAGGCTTGACGAGTGGCAGATGACTATAATTGGTAAGCACCAGAGATAAGGTGGAAGATTGGAATTTGTGGTCAAAGTATCTAAGTGGCTCTTGAGACTCACCAGCCTGTTGGTCAATATAGAGAAGGGTTCAAAGAGAGATAAGTTATTGAGACCGTTCTTCAATAAGGAGAAGGGTTTAAAGAGAGATGGTTTATCACATAGTAAGCAGATGGGTTCAGGATTTCCAGATGATATCTCTTTCATTCGACTTGAAATTCTAGATCTGTCCAATACAAGCATAAAATCTTTGCCAGCATATTTCTAGTTTGGTTGCACTCCGAGAATTTTTCCTGAGAGGATGTGCACTCTTGATGGAACTGCCTCGTGAAATTGGTGCGCTTAAGAATCTCAAGGTGTTTGATTTTGAAGGAACCGAGGTCATATGCTTGCCCAAGGAAATTGCGGAGCTAAGTAATTTGGAATGCCTCGAAAGTTCCATGTGTGGATATGCAGACGATTACAAAAAAAGTAAGGGAATAGCGGCAACAATACCAACGATGACACTGTCAAAACTCACTCAATTGAAGGTATTAAGCATTGAAGTAGATCCTGATCGTGAGTGGTGGGACGTTGACGTAAAAAATATTATGAACGAGTTGTCAAGCTTAAGTAACTTGGAAAGTCTTAAGTTGTACAGTATTTGCCAACAACTTAATCGCTGGAACAATTCCCGCAACTTACTAGAAACCAATAGTTTTTATGCTCGACATTATCATGCTTTAGATTGCTCGTTGGCTGTCATGAACAATATTTTGTATCACATATACCAGATGACCTCGAGAAAGAGTTTGAGAAATGCCTAAAATATATAAACGGTGAGGACAACGCAGATGTAATTGCCAAGGCACTGAAACGTGCTGCCGCTTTGTTTTTAGACGGCCATTGGACTATTAGGAATCTATCTACATTCAAGATTGATGACTTGAATAAGCTGAAATTTTGCTTGCTAAGAGAATGCAATGAGATGCAAACCATTTTTGACGGAAGTGAGTATTATCGCAAAGGCCGAGATTACCGGGGAGAAAAATATGCACTTGAATCTTTAGAATACTTGGGAGCTCATTACATGGACGAGTTGTAGAGCATTTGGAAAGGGCCAATTTGCCGTGGTTCTTTGTCTTCTCTAGGGACCTTGGCCCTGCATACATGCCCCAACTTGACTACCATTTTCACCCTAGGGTTACTTCATAATCTCATAAACTTGAAAGAACTTCTAGTTGAAGACTGTCCCAAAGTCAGCAGCCTGGTAATCATAGATTCTTCCTGCTTGGAGACTAATCGTTTTCTACGCAGCTCGACGAAGATGTCATTTTAGACCTGCCTGAATTGATGAACCTTTCTAGCTGCCTAAATATCGGCCCAAAAATAGAAACGTTGGTTTTCGTTAACTGCGCAAAACTTAAAAGTTTTTCTCCCATGGAAGTGTTGAGTAAAGATATAAAGGAGATCAAAGGAGAGAGTGAATGGTGGGACACTTTAATGTGGCATGAATCAAAGTGGAGCAGCGGTCGACCTTATTATTTGGTTCACGCCTTCCTCCTGCTTAGAAAAGATCGAGATTTAATGGATCAATAAGAGAAAGATGTAAACTTACTACAAGATATATCAACCGACAGGTACGTTTCTGTTCATTCTTGTCTATACAAATATACTACACGGGTTTTTTCAACTTCTCTATGATTGTTTCTTCCAACATGATTCCACCCACGTCCACTGTACAATGAGATTGATTTGACGAGCTTTTCATCTTTTGGAGTCCAAACTCTGCAAAGTAAAAAAGGAAAAAATAATGTGGATACAAGCCACTTTAATCTGCTCATAATTTTCTACAAGGTATTGATGGGGATCCTTTGCATTTGAAATTTATATGGTACTGAAATTGTTTGGACCGACTTTTACTACCAGAGGCAATATTTTGATGGATCAACTAGCAATCAGTGAAAACACATTCCAAGAACAGAGCACGCAAGATGGGAAAGCTCTCTTGCCAGCCAGGTATATCTCATCTGTTCAACTTTTTTGAAACTTAATCAATACGACTGACTACCTAATTGTGAACAACGTGGTGTTTTTAGAAGCAAATGCAACCCACCAATAAAAGCATACAGAGAAAATGGTAAGATCAATACATTATTGCATGAGGCAATTATGTAAAGTTTAAAAGTTTTAAGCAATGACTAGATTGGATAGCCTAGAACCTTGTAATAAGCAAATTGTTTAACTCGATTTAACCAAAACTTAACAAATTATTTAACAAGCATGCTTACTAAGTTAGATTTATCTTCAAATATAACTAGGTTTTCAATCTATCTTATTGACTCCCTAAATCACGACATGACTATTACGGCGTATCTTTTTAGATTCCATATGCAATTTTATCTTCCAAATGTCTAGTTTTTTGTTTTCATATAAGAGAGAGCTTTTAAAAGTATAAAAGTTAACATATACGATGTTGGTATATTGCCAAGGCAGAATTTAGAATGCTTAAGAGTTTAATTACTCACCATAAGATTTAAAAAATTTCCGACAAGAATAGTTCAAAATTTATTATTATTATTATTATTTTGTGGTCAGAAGTCCATTGTATTTTCATTAAAATTCAGAATATTGTAAACAACCATCCTTACATCTCAAAACTGAAAGAACGAAAAAAAAAACTATACGTTTCACAATAACCTAACTGTAGAGTTTATGTATCCATGAAACAATGTTGCTAATCTCCCACATGCTGCACACAGTTCTTTGTTTCTAGCAGTTGATGGTACTTTCCTCTAGCTACTCACTCTACATTTGATCCATTGTTGAGTTCAGTTCAATTTTACTCATGCTTATCCACTATATTATATAAATACCTTTGTTCATGTTAATTTTATGGAAGCGCCTATTTCTATACCTACATACTTGTCCGTACCTTATTTTAAGGGTAAAAGATAACGTGACCGAATATGGTGGTAAAAGTAAATTTGTTCAACATTCGTAATCAAGTATCATAAGGTCTTAAATCTACATTAGCTTTATATATATATATGTGTGTGTGTGTGTGTGTGTGTGTGATTTGCATACTATAATGTTTTTACAGTTAACCAACGCATCTGAATGGGAAAGCGCAAAACCTTAGAGTAAGCAAATCAAGACCATAATTTAACCAAAAATTTTAACCAACATGTTTATCAAATTAGATTCTCATTGAATTTACTAAGGTTAACAATCTAGTTGAATGCTGACGTTTTTATAAAATGGCTAACCTTTTTTATTTTATACGTAACTTTACAATAAAATTCTACAATAGCTTCTTTGTGCAACACATCATCGTTTCTTCACGACACATCGTCACATTATGTATTTAATGTGAACTAGAGTTTATAAGTACCATACACTAAATATGAAAGCGTCGCTAAAGGTCAATATTAGATGATGTCTTTTTCTCTAGATTAGTTAATTTCTATATTTTTTAACCTTATATAATTTAAAAAATATAGAAATTAACTATAATTTCCTTTTTCACTTTGCAGGTAGTTTGGACTCCGAAAGATGAAAAGCTCGTCAAATCAATCTCACTGTAAGATAGAAAAATAAATAACAGTGGACGTGGGTGGAATCATGTTGGAAGAAACAATCATAGAGAAGTTGAAAAAACCCGTGTAATATATTTGTAAAGACAAGAATGAACAAAAACCTACCTGTCTGTTGATATATCTTGGAGTAAGTTTACATCTTTCTCTGATTGATCCATCAAATCTCGATCGCTTCCAAGCGGGAGGAAGGCGCGAACCAAATAATCAGGTCAACCGCTGCTCCACTCTGATTCATGTCACATTAAAGTGTCCCACCATTCACTCTCTCCTTTGATCTTCTTTATATCTTCACTCAACACTCCCATGGGAGAAAAACTTTTAAGTTTTGCGCAGTTAATGACAACCAACGTTTCTAACTTTGGGCCAATATTTAGGCCACTAGAAAGGTTCATCAATTCAGGCAGGTCTAAAAGTGACATCTTCGTCAAGCTGGGTAGAAAACGATTAGTCTCCAAGCAGGAAGAATCTATGATTACCAAGCTGCTGACTTTGGGACAGTCTTCAACTAGAAGTTCTTTCAAGTTTATGAGATTATGAAGTAACCCTAGGATGAAAATGGTAGTCAAGTTGGAGCTTGTATGCAGGTCCAAGGTCCCTAGAGAAGACAAAGAACCACGACAAAATGCACTCCAACTCCTCCATGTAATGAGCTCCCAAGTATTCTAAAGATCCAAGTGCATATTTTTCTCCCTGGTAATCTCGGCCTTTGCAATAATACTCACTTTCATCAAAAATGGTTTGCATCTCATTGCATTCTCTCAGCAAGCAAAATTTCAGCTTATTCAAGTCATCAATCTTGAATGTAGATAGATTCCTAATAGTCCAATGGCTATCTAAAAACAAAGCGGTAGCATGTTTCAGTGCCTTGGCAATTACATCTGCGTTGTCCTCACCGTTTATATATTTTAGGCATTTCTCAAACTCTTTCTCAAGGTCATCTGGTTTATATGATACAAAATATTGTTCATGACAGCCAACGAGCAATCTAAAGTGTGATAATGCCGAGCATAAATATTGTTGGTTTATAGTAAGTTGAGGGAATTGTTCCAGCGATTGAGCTGTTGGCAAATACAATTAAGACTTTCCAAGTTACTTTAGCTTGACAACTCGTTCATAATATTTTTGACATCAGCATCCCACCACTCACCATCAGGATTTACTTCAATGCTTAATACCTTCAATTGAGTGAGTTTTGACAGTGTCATCGTTGGTATTGTTGCCGCTATTCCCTTACTTTTTTTGTAATGGTCTGCATATCCACACAGGGAACCTTCGAGGCATTCCAAATTACTTAGCTTTGCAATTTCCTTGGGCAAACATATGACCTCTGTTCCTTCAAAATCAAACACCTTGAGATTCTTAAGCGCACCGATTTCACGAGGCAGTTCCATCAAGAGTGCACATCCTCTCAGGAAAAATTCTCGGAGTGCAACCAAACTAGAAATGAATGCTGACAAAGATTTTATGCTTGTATTGGACAGATCTAGAATTTCAAGTCAAATGAAGGAGATATCATCTGGAAATCCTAAACCCATCTGCTTACTATGTGATAAACCATCTCTCTTTAAACCCTTCTCATTATTGAAGAACGGTCTCAATAACTTCTCTCTTTGAACCCTTCTCTATATTGACCAACAGGCTGGTGAGTCTCAAGAGCCACTTAGATACTTTGACCACAAATTCCAATCTTCCACCTTATCTCTGGTGCTTACCAATTAGAGTCATCTGCCACTCGTCAAGCCTAGTCCTTTGTTGACCTTTATCTTGTACAATGTGTACCACCTCCTTCCATCTCGGCCAGCCGATAGTTAAAACTGTAAGGCTTTTTCTTTCTTATTAACAAAATGAGAAAAAAGAGAGCTGTCATTAAACGGATTAAGATAACACATTCACAATTTGCAAACATAGTCACACACTTGAACACCCAAAACCCATTTCCTTCTTGTCTCTTCCACAAGCACAAAAACACCCTTTTATTTCCCCACTCAGTGACCAAGTGACCATGCACACGCAAAACCAGAAATATATGGTACCGACACACATGCACGCCACACATTCTCACGGCACACAGCTTACACACACCCACACAGGACACACACACACATAACGCACACGGTCACACAGGTCCACGCACACAAAGTCCACACATGCAAGTACTCATCACACATGGGCTGCCTCTTGGCAGCATCACCATGCACACAACACACACAATGCACTCATACACACTGAAATTTCACATACCCAAAACACGCACACACCTACATATGGGGCTGTTTGGCAGACCCTCTTTTACCTCACTTACACTGCCACACACCCCAATACAAACACATTCACGCACAAGCTGCCTCGGCAGCCCCAACCACACACACACACACATACGAGCACACATACACACACACACGACATGCAAACACAAACACAGTTCACTGGCCTACTCACCCATGACACACAACATCTCTACAACCTCACGCATACATCCATCGCAGCACACCTCCCTCTACACCAACGGCCTTTCACGGTTGTCTCTCTCTTCCAACACAACAGTCCCATTACACTAATTTACACAGGTTACCCGATCACACTTACACCTACATAACACATACATGACATGATCCACACCTAAATATACACAACACTCACATCTTACTCTCTCTCTCTCACACAGCCCCTAAAATCCATAAATTCCGTGAATGATTTAAAGAGGAAAGGGTTAGAATATCTTACCGAAAAACCACCTCGCACTTGCCTAATTCCCTTCGATCCCTTCCCTTGTTCACTCTCTCCCTCTCTGACTCTCTATGTCTCTCTGCCGTATTGAGTCTCCAACAAAGCCAAGGACGGGTGACCCTATAGTTAGTTGATATATAAAACCCTAAGTTGGCAATTTACGAAAAATTCACCCTAACTTTCGTTAAGTATTATAATTTACCCACAACTTTCTATTATTGCAAACAGGTCCAAAATTAAACATTTATGACAATTTATGCGCTACGAAAAATTGTTAACGGGTTATTATGCTACCCCGCTTCACTATTCGTCGCTAAAAGTATAACGATGTAAAAAAAATATTGTCGCTAATAAAAATACTGATGCTAAGTTAAAAGTACTGTTGCTAAAAAGTTATCGATAAAATTTCACTCATTGCAATAGACGTTAAATCTTTCGCATTAAAATCGCTACTAAGTACATTAATGCTAAGAAAATAAATTACCATTTAAAAATCAAAATTAATCTGTTAAATTATATCGGGATGTTACAGTACCGGCTTCTTTCCATCTCGACCAGCCAATAGTCAAAACTGTAAGGCTTTTTCTTTCTTATTATTAACAAAATGAGAAAAAAGCGCCGTCATTAAACGGATTAAGAGAAAAAAAGGACATAAATTGTTGGGTAAACATTTTAAGGGTAAAGAAGTGCATAGCGCATTTGATCCCCTTTGGTTTCTTGCAAGCTCCTTTAATTTTGGAATTAAATTTACTTACTCAAACAAAATTAATGATTGGCGACCAAAATTCCAAATCTTTGTTTTATTCACAAATTAAGCATAAACTGACATGCGAATGCAGTCAGAACACCCAACTTAAACCAGGGTCTTTTACTTCTTCATAAAAATTGACAATTGCATATAGCTAGCCCCCATGTAACATCCCAGTCTCTAGCTCCAATTGCGGCGTATTAGCTTTTAAGGCGTCTGATAACGGTGTTAATTGCAATGACCAAGGTTTCCATTATTGTATTTGACACCTGATTCAATCTAATTAAGTGGCCTCATAGGTCATACGAATTTTGACTTTTTATTCGACTTGAACATAAATTAATTAAATACATAATATTATGGACCTATCTAATTTTAGCATCAAATGCATCTAATTAAGTGGCCTCATAGGTCATACTAATTTTGGCTTTTTATTCGACTTGAACATAAATTAATTAAATACATAATATTATGGACCTATCTAATTTTAGCATCAAATGCACTAATTGATTAAAATGAACTTATTTATGATGGCGGCCTACACCGGTAGGCGGCAATAGCCGGTGCTAGTGATGGGCCAGAAGTGGTGACAACGATGGCCAGTGAGCAGATGCGAGGCAGGGTGGTGGTGAAGATGGGTTAGGGGATGGCGGCAAGCAGCGGCGACATCGGCAGCGGCAGAACAACAGTGACAGTCAGTGGTGGCACTGTCGTGGTGGCTAGCTACTGGCAGTACTATTGGCAGTAGGTGCTGAGGGCGATGGTCAACATTGGAGGCGGCTGTTGGAGGTAGAGATGGAGGCAGTCGATGGTAGAGTCGGCTACCTGTTGTAGAGTTGGCTGCTGGCGGTGGATGTGGCGGCTGGCATAAAAGACGACTAGCAGCGGTGGATGTGGCAGCTGACGTGGAGGCTGCTAGCAATTGAGGTGGCAACCGACCATAGAGGTAGTGGCCGGCGGTGGCCCACGGCAAGATGAAAATACACTATGAGTGTGTTTGGATGAGGTAATTGAACTGGAAATTTCACTTTCATAGAGGATTTTGAAATACATCGTATAAAAGTTTTTGTTTAAATACTGATAAGATGGATTTACCAAATTCTCGGAGGGATTTGGAAAGGAAATTTGGTGTGCTAAAATCCCCTCTAGAAATAACTAGTTCAGACTAGTTATTTGTCAAATCCCTTCTACAGAAAGAGTCACCATTATTTTAGGTAACTTATTCCATAAAAAATAAAAAATAAAAGATGCTCTCTCTCCTTAGTTTATATACACCATTAAATTATCTATATTCAAATTTTCAAATGTAAATCCACATATAAAATACTTAATCTACAAAATTAGCCAAACACACTATTTGCAATTCCATAAATTTGTAAATCAACGAATTTTAAAATGAATGGATTTTGAAATATAAGGTAATTTGAAATTATTCATCCAAACACACTCTATTTGCCATGTATCTAGGTTTACCCAGTTGACTAGAGGGAACCAAATTTTAACTAAGTTGTCAACACAAAGGGTCCACAGCAAGAAGAGAATCATTATTTGCCACACATCTAGGTTTACCGAGCTAAGATCCTTTTCCTCAGGTTGCTTTCAAATAGAAATAGAGAATGTAGTAACTAATAAATATTGTTATAGTTACCCTCTTCTAGAGGGATCATCAAGACAGGAATAACATCACTCCAATGAAAAGGTCAAGAACATCACTCCAATGAAAAGGCCAAGACAGGAATAACATCACAGGACCCACATCAAAGAAGCCCGTATCCTCTAAAAACTGCTAGGCGCTAGCACTGCCATTCTTGATCGGACGAAACAGAGGACTATTGGTTAAACTTATATAAGTCTAAAGCCTACATTAATGACATACATACTCACTGCTGTCAAAGGTGAAAGGCGGTCTTAAGGCGCTAATGTCTCCAATTGCCAGAGAGAGGCTAAAAAAAGAGGCAAGAAGCAAGGCGCTCGCTAAGCGAAGTAAGGCAATCTTTGTAGAAAAAGTGCAAAAATATACGTGTATAACAAAAATAAATCAAAAGTGTTCGACACCAGCAGAAGAAAGAAAGATAATAATATAGAATATTAAAACATCGATCAGATGATCACTATAAATATTGAAAGTCGACAGGGTAACAGAGCAACGGCAAATGGTGATTAAAATAACATCCTCATCATCCAAAAAGTGACCATCTTTTTCATAACCTGAAGGAACGTCTTCCTCTGCACATTCTTCCTCCTTTTCTTCATCATTTGTTTCATCTATAAGGTTAACAGTAGGAACATGACTCTTCTTCTTCGCCTCCTCTGCTAGTGGCTGCAGCTTCTTCGTTTTCTCTTAAAGGCAGTGGCTACTACTTTGGGTTTGGCCGATCTAGGGTTAGGAGTCTGACTTATTGCCTTTTTCTTTCCTTTTTTTAGATGTTTGACCCTTTGACGTTCGGTTAAAAACCCATTCACCCTTTAAGTTACGGTTTCTCCCCTGGCGTGCCTTTTTGCCGCCTTAAGCCTGGAGTCGACTCATGCCTCTTCCAGAAAGACGTTCGCCTTTTTGAACTTGCCTCGCCTCTGGCTGGGCGAGGCGCTACAGTGTCATCAGAAATCACCACCTTGGACGCCTTTGACAACAATGAACATATGATTATCATATGCGGATTTTAAATTAAACCTAAATCAGTTTTGCCTTTTGGCATAACTCCTGAATGCCAGCCAAAAACTGTAGAGGGTGTTGCCTTTTGGCATAACTCGCTAAATGCCAGCTAAAAGCTATAGAGGATGTTAGTATTAAAGCTGTTGAAAGCAGTTTAACTGGGGCAAAAAGAGGAAGGAAACAAATTCCTGAAATTTGTCTTCGTTTTTGTTGTCCATTGGGTGTATGGGCTACACAATGGGGGGTAGCCCTCCTGGCCTCCCCCTTTACCCCAAATATCCGGTCCCTACGAGACTCAAACCTGTGACCCTAGACAGGAAAGGGAGAGGCCCTCACCACTGGACTATTACCTTAATCTGTTTAAGATGTCCGATTTCTTTAAGCAATTTTGTTCTTATAGACCATCTAGGATGTACAATACATAATATTATACTGTAATAATAATTATCAGGAGCACATCTTACTTAGGATCAAAGTGGCAATTATGTTCTGGTACTCCGTTTGGTTTATAAATCAAGGGCTTTGAGCTCATTTCCTAAGTGGGGACCGAAAGGACAAAAACAAACAGGGATTGGACTTTCGATCTATTCTAGTGGACCTCGAATCTGACAATTGCGAACACATTGAACACTCTGGTAAGCAGCTGCATGAATCATATATGTGACTACATATCTCCCAATAGAGAAACTTAGATAGTACCTTCCGACTGTCAATTGGAATGATTATTCACGAGACTAAGAAAGAAACAATACAGCATTGAGATCAGGAGAGAAAGATGGAGGAGAGGAGGAGCTTAGATTGGTAAGGATGGAACATAGTAAAGCATTAGCCCCTGAGAGCGTGCTCTCTGTCTAGAAACCTAAAGCCCTAGCCTATATACCAGAATAAGTGGGCAATTTCTTTAATCTAACCTAACTATGGAAAACAGAGATAAACTTCATACTAATGCAACATCACAAGCATAAATGTAGATCCAAATTACCCATACCTGAAGTCCTATACAGGAAATATGCCTCTGCTGTGAACAGAAAATGAAATGCATTATCAGAAACTGTTGACTTACCGTTTAAACCGGCTGTAACGAGAATAACAGGATATTTTCGTGCAGCAATCTGTTGAAAGCACAAAATAAGTACATTAATCTTTAAACAATCTTCATATTACGTTAAACTACGGAATCAATTCCAAGGGTATGAACTGCTGGTCAACGTTAGCTTGCTGGATTGTGGAACTCTAGTTAAAATGAAAGAGGAAAAAGTAGTCTGGTGCTCACATTATCAACAGGAGAATACGATTTCATATAGAAGTAGTATTCTTCTTTACGAGGATCGCCCCATTCCTGCAGTAGCAAAGTGAAAGCAGGTTCAGGAAAAAAAGTGTCAATCCATGATGTTCCTGTTTCGCCTAAGAAAGTTTCGGTATATCGAATGCCTCAATTGCAAGCACGATATAACCTCACAGGTTATTATTACTCCAGAAAAGGGCCAAAGCATAAGTCAGAATACCTTTTAGACAACATGCCCTTTTATGCACTTGGGCCTCGGGTTAACTAAGACACCTGGATGAAGTAAACCTGTGGGTCTTCTAATGTTTGCTATCATTACAGTGTTATCAAGTTGCATCAATTACATCTAACCAAGTCTTTTTTTCTTTTATGGAGGTCGGCTTGTTAAACGATATTTCCCGAAGCACAAGATGCAATGATGTTAGAAGAAAAGCTCGTATGTCCTCGTATGCTATTCAAAAGCTCGCTTTTACCAGCTTTACTTATGTCCTCTGTCATCATTTGACACTCGCTTTTACCAGCTTTACTCAAATCAGAAGTGCAAATAAATCACCCTTTTTGTCGAGAACCCATTTCAAAATATTATCAAATTCAACTTCCCACACTCGTCAGGAATGTGGTGCCACGCTGCCACAATAGAGAAACTGCAAATACTGTAGCGCCTTGTTGAATTGCTGCCATAACAGGTGATGGCTAGGTGCGTATACGTGTGGATGGCCATACTTGTAGGGGATCCTAATCCATACTTGTAATGTTTTTCAAAACAACAAGGATGACCCAACTACAGGAAATGACTGATGATCAACGACTTGTGTCATGGTTCACCTAGTCTGAGGTATGAACCCGCAACTCTTCGATTTAAATAAGAAGTTTGAACATTTAACAGCCAAATTCATCTTAGGAGGTCACACGCGCATAACTTTTGTCCCCTTTGACTATTTGCGGATCTGCTAGAGAGGATTCAAATATCTAGACATCAAATTGAACTAAAATTAGTAACTACATATCAAATAAGTACTAGTGACAAGCCAAAGAAGACAACAACAACATGTACTATTCTAGCACTTAGCAAAAAGTTATAGAGAACAGAAATTACGTAATGGGGGAATTGTGAAACAAGAATAAATCAAGTAACAGAAACCTTTAGAACGGAAATATGTAACTTCGCTTTGACAAGCCAAACTTGGGCAGCAACAACGATTAAAGTCAGTTCTCAAATTATATTCTCTAAGGAACTCGCAAAAGAAAAAGGGAAAAAAGATAGGAAAAATAACGGAAACGGAGCGACATTGGAAAGCGAAGAGAAAGAGAAGGAATTTTTCCTCACCGGACATGACGGAATCGGTGTAAGCGTTTTCCTGGTGGAGGTAAGAGAGGACCTCGGGATCGGAGCGGGAGTCGTCGCGGAGCCAGTAGTAGTCGTCGATCCTGACGTCTCCGAACATCTCCATCTCGTGCCTCACCTTCTTCGCCACCGGCGGGGGCATTGACGGCTTCGTTCCGGCGGAAGTCATGGCCGGCGGTGAGTGTGCTGAACGGAGAGGGAGAGAGTGCGAGCGTGAGCTGCAGTTACTTCTGGAGGGAGATGGTAATGCAGTGGTCGAGTAAGAGGAGTAAGTGGCGGAGTCAGAATCTTTTAGGGTGGGTATCAAAATCCCAATCCAAAATTAACATTCTCACTCACAATTGATAAATTCTACCGATTTCTAATTGCATAGTGTAACTTTTAAAACTCAATTGTTACATATTGATACAGAAAAAGAAGGGTTTTTAGAAGTAAAAAATTTAAGAATTAATTACCGGATATTTCCTTACTTTCACATACTGTCGTGACCATTAGTATCATCGTCGAGAAAATTGACATGCCGACAATCGTCTGTGTGACTCGCCCCTGGCCTTGTCCGTGAGCACCGTCACCACTATGACTCGTCCCTGAGGCCATGCCTAAGCCCTAGACCTACCGGTAGACCTGGCAAACGGATAAATTCGCGCGAGTACGGATAAAAAAGAGCCGGATAAAATTACCCTGATTTTTAGGGGTAGCCATTTTTTAAACTGGTACCCTACTTAGTCGGTTCGGGTATTACCCGCAAGTAAACAGATTATTTTTTAAAAAAAAATAAAAAAACCTTTTTAAATTTTTTTAAACTTCATATGTACATGAATAGAAATACAATCTTCCTCTATACTTCACTCTTCTCCCCTGATGCATTTGCCTAATGTTTATTTACAAGAGAACAGTTTTATCAATCTTCCAAGTCTCACAAAGAACATTATTCCCATGAGTAGCAGGAGCTTTCTTCCAGCTATAAGTTTTTTGTCTCACCCATTGTTGAATCACCTCAAAGCATCCTTGTACAGAAGCTCCTTGCTTCCTGAAGATTCTGTTATTTCGTTCTTGCCAAATTCCATAAAGTGTAAGAGTCCATAGCAATTTACACAACCTTGCCTTAAAACTTTTACCTCTAAAGTTTTGGCAAGCATATTGCAAAGCTTGATCCCAGGATGTAAAAGTGTCATCTACCTGCAATTTTCTCAATATTAATCCCCACAATTCCTTTGAGTATGAGCATTGCACCAATAGGTGATTGATGGTTTCCGGCAGTGCTTGACAAAGTTCACAAGTGTCTTCTTGAATCAAGTTCCAATTCTTCAACCTTGTCTTTGTCCTTAGTCCCTTGTGGCAGATCATCCAGGCCAGCACTGAACACCTGGGAATATGCCCAGGAAACCATAATAGTTTCCACTAGGGGGCTATAGCAGCCCTTGTTCTGATACCTTCCCATGCAGATTTAATTGTAAATTTCCCAGTCGCATTTAAATTCCACAAGATCTCATCTTGATTGAGAACATCTTTTTTAAATTATATTCACTTGCTTATTTTCTTTAGTGTATTTTTTTTCCTTCTTTTTGGTTACACAATTATCACTTCTAATTTCCATAACTCCGAAAAAATCACACAACAAAACCTAACAATCATATCAGATCTCCATTCTTAAATCTCAAATCCCAACCATATATCTTTAAAAACAGAAAATCACCTCAAATATATATATATATATATATATATATATATATATGGGGCCGATCCACACCCACCGGTGGGAAAATAACAATTTTCCCACCGAACCGCATGTAAGAGCAGCGGTTGGGAAAAAGGCGTACGGACACTGCATTAATGGCGAAAAAGGCACGAGAAAATCGTGAAAAGGTGAGAAAATGATGGTGAAAATGCCATGGGAGGAGAAAAAGGACACCAACCGCAACTCCTACATGCGGTTGGTTGACATTATTGATGTCCTTCTTGTTTCCTTTTTTTTTTCTTTCCTTTTTTTTTCTTTCCTCTTTCTTTCTTTCTTCTTTCCTTTCTTTTTCTTTCCTTTTTCTTTCCCCCAACCGCAACTAAGAGTTGCGGTTGGCAATGAGTGTGTCCCCCACCCCCCTCCCCCCGTGGCCCCCACCCTTCCGTGAGTGTGTCCTTCTTTCCCCCAACCGTTAAAATGACAGTTTTTTCACGAATTTATAAAAAATAGCTAGAGTACGATTTTGTCAAAGTGCAAAAAAGAGACCCTAGGTATTTTCAAAATATCTGTATCAGGTAAAAATTTCAGATTTTTCCAAAGACTGTAAAGGGGCTAACTGATACGGGGAACCTTGTACCTTCGCAGTCTAATTTAAAATACCAAGCTAGCGCGATTTCGCGCGAAACTTTTATGAGAACCCTAGGATGTTGGGAAGTTCCATTCCGCAGGAATTCGCGCCATTCCGAAGCCGTTAGCTATTTTTTTGGCCGAACGGTCTTTTAAGCGCTCGATTCGGACACCGATTCACGATTTTTGCGCGAAAGATCCGTAAAATACTTTTTAGATTAAGGATGAACTCAGGAAGCGTAAAATAGCATTTTGAGGCACTTTTTAGATTTTTCCTGATGCCAGGGGTATTTTGGTAATTTGCCACCCCGCGAGGGGTGTTTTGGTAATTTTCCCGCGCCAAGTTTTCCGAACGACTTTTTAGTCCAGAAATGTAAGTAAACCACCTGAAATGTTGTTTTTGAAGCTGGTTCGGGGGCGTTGGGGTGATAGTGAACCCCCATGGGCATTTCGGTAATTTGCCGCTCATCGGGGGCTATTTTGCTATGAAGGATCCAGCTTAAAATTCATACCTTAAACTAACTTTTAGTTCAGGAAAGGGTGTGAGACACCCAAAAACTTATTTTAAAGAGTGAATTCAGGAAGCTTAAAATCCCGTTTCAAAGCACTTTTCAGATTTTTTGATGCCAGAGGGCATTTTGGTAATTCGCAGCCCCGAGGGGGGTATTTTTGTAATTTTGCAGCGTTAAGTTTTTCAAAGGGCTTCTTAGTCCAGAAATGTAAGCAAAGCACCTGAAAGGTTCGACCAGAAATGTAAGCAAAGCACTTAGAGAAATTCACCAATCGCTACACTTTGTAGCGGTTGGTCAACATTTCTTTTTTTTTGCCCTTTCTCTCCCCCAACCGCTCCTCTTATAAGCGGTTGGGTAACATTTTTTTTTTTGAGAATGCAATGGGGCCCACAAAAAGCACAAAAAAATACATGCTCCCCCCAACCGCTTCTCTTATATGCGGTTGGGTAACATTTTTTTTTTCCGAGCACAAAGACACAAAGAGCGAAAATGCAGTGGGGCCCACAAAACACAAAAATCCCCCCAACCGCTTCTCTTATATGCGGTAAGGTACCAAAAGAGTCAAAATGCAGTGGGGCCCACAAAATACAAAAATCCTGGGAGGACGAGCCTGGACAGCTGCTGGCACATATGTACAACGAGTACATCACTTTAGTGGTTAGTTTTTATTTTTTGACCTTGGCTCATAGTATATTGTTCTTGTTTCATAGGCTTGATTCTCGTTTTTATTGTTGGATGCAAACTATTGTCCTCTCGCTAGCGTGTGAACGGCCACAGGAGGACCCTTGGACGGTCATGATGATAAAGGACCGACCAAAGCAATATAACGGTCACGATTGCGGGATTTACGTCCTCAAGTACATGGACTACATTGCTCGCTTGGAAGTGCTCAAACACTCCTCGTGGACTAGGAAGGATGCCTTGACGTTTAGGTATAGGATAGCCTGGGAGCTGAAAAAGAATGAAGCTAGACGCCTTCATTACCATTATCTTGACGTGCGTGGCTAGCTGCTATGATGTTACAAAAAACTGTACCAAAAAGAAATGTACATAATTTTTCGCATGCTATGAATTTGGCGCTAAAATGTGCGCGAATATACCTTTCATATGACGCATTCGAAAAAATTACGTCTCGCTTTTCGCCGAAATTCATAGAAATGGGCTAACTAGCGTGCATGAGGTGCAATGAGAGAAAAAAAAAGTGACAAAAAAATTATAACTTTTTTCGCAAGCTAAGAATTGGGCCTTAAAGTGCGCGCGAATAGGGGCGTCGTAAGAAAACTCAAAAAATAATTTGTTTCATTTTTCGTCGAAATTCATAGAAATTGGCTAACTAGCATGCCTCATGTGCAATGAGCGAAAAAAAAGTGACAAAAAAAATTACAAGATTTTTCGAACGTTATGAATTGGCCCCGAAAGTGTGCCCGAATAGGCCCTTCATAGGAAAACCCAAAAAATAACGTGTCTCGTTTTTCGCCGAAATACATAAGAATGGGCTAACTAGCATGCCTCATGTGCAATGAGCGAAAAAAAAAGTGACAAAAAAATTACAAGATTTTTCGAACGTTATGAATTGGCCCCTAAAGTGTTCCCGAATAGGCCCTTCATAGGAAAACCCAAAAAATAACGTGTCTCGTTTTTCACCGAAATACATAAGAATGGGCTAACTAGCGTGCCTCATGTGCAATGAGCGAAAAAAAATGACAAAAAAAATTACAAGATTTTCCGAACGTTATGAATTGGCCCCTAAAGTGTGCCTGAATAGGCCCTTCATAGGAAAACCCAAAAAATAACGTGTCTCGTTTTTCGCCGAAATACATAAGAATGGGCTAACTAGCGTGCCTCATGTGCAATGAGCGAAAAAAAGTGACAAAAAAAATTACAAGATTTTTCGAACGTTATGAATTGGCCCCTAAAGTGTGCCCGAATAGGCCCTTCATAGGAAAACCCAAAAAATAACGTGTCTCGTTTTTCCCCGAAATACATAAGAATTGGCTAACTAGCGTGCCTCATGTGCAATGAGCGAAAAAAAAGTGACAAAAAAAATTACAAGATTTTTCGAACGTTATGAATTGGCCCATAAAGTGTGCCCAGTGTTATCAAAAGTGCGCCTAGGCGCAAGGCGCAGTCAGGCTCACTATCTGCGCCTCGCCTAGGCCTAGGCGCAGCGCGTTCAATTAGGCGCGCGCCTCGCGCGTTCAATTAGGCGCGCGCCTCGCGCGCCCAGGCGCACAGGCGCAAGGCGCAAACGGCGGTGGAGGCTCGAAGCTAGGCCCATAACTTCTGGCCATTGGATGTTCTGCAAAATCCCAAATCAATTTCACGAACGACTCACTGTCACTCACTCCTCGTCACTGCGATTTTTTTTGTTCCTTCCATCCCTTCCTCCTGTCGTCGCCATTGCATGTTCCCTCGCCGCCAGTCGTCTACTGCTCCGCTGCCTCAGTCGCCATCGTGGCGCTCGTCCTCTCTGCCGCTGCTACTTCGCTGCTCCAGTCACAGGTGATAAGTGTTTATGTTTGAGTAATCAAGATGGGTAGGGGTAGGGATATATCGAGGTCACCGTCTTACAGCCGGCGGAGGTACCCGCGGTCTTCGTCGCCGGTAGTGCGCAGACGCAGAAGCAGGAGAGATCGAAGTCGATCTCTTTATTCTTATAGCAGGTGATACCAGATTACTTATAACCACAACACACGTCCGTTTTTCTATGGTTTTAATTTGTGTTGAGATGATTGTGTTTGTTTAGTCGGTGTTATGTTTAACTCAAAGGGGAAGAGGTTGATGTCACCCGCCCCGCATGTAATTAGTTGAAAGGAATGGGCACAAGATGTTTTGGTAATATTGCCGCTCAAAATTTGTCTTGATAAAAACTCTTGCAGTTACCTTGATCTCGCAACACATCCATTTCTACTGGGAAGTTAGACAAAGTTGATCAGTAGAAACTAGATAATATATTGAGGCTCATAAGAATCCACAACCCCTTTGTTAATTGTTATGTTCTTATTTTTTTTAAATGTAATTTTATTCTTTTAATGTACTATTATTTATTTATTTTAATTTTGCGCCTCGCTTCGAAAAGGCGCGCGCCTGCGCCTTGCGCCTAGGCTCCAGAAACCTTTTGCGCCTTAGGTGCGCCTGCGCCTTTTTCTTTCTTCTTTCCTTTTTCTTTCTTTCTTCTTTCCCTTTTACCAATTGATTGTCTAAATTGTGTTATCTTAAATTATTCTTACCACAGTATAACATTCGTGTTTAGGGCGTCAAAATTACGTTTTTACAAATCGATGTATTACACTCGAAAGATTCCACAATAGCGATTTTTTATGGCGTTAAAATGACAGTTTTTCACGAATTTATAAAAAATAGCTACAACATGATTTTTCCAAAGTACAAAAAAGAGACCCTAGGTATTTTCAAAAGATCTGTATCAGGTAAAATTTTTAGATTTTTTCAAAGACTGTAAAGGGGCTAACTGATACGGGGAACCTTGTAACTTCGCAGTCTAATTTAAAATACCAAGCTAGCGCGATTTCGCGCGAAACTTTTATGAGAACCCTAGGATGTTGGTAAGTTCCATTCCCCTACAATTCGTGCCATTCTGAAGCCGTTAGCTATTTTTTGGCCGAACGGCCTTTTAAGCGCTCGATCCGGACACCGGTTCGCGATTTTTGCGCGAAAGATCAGTAAAATACTTTTAGATCAAGGATGAACTCAGGAAGCGTAAAATAGCATTTTTAGGCACTTTTGAGATTTTTCCTGATGCCAGGGGCATTTTGGTAATTTGCCACCCCGCGAGGGGTGTTTAGGTAATTTTCTCGCGCCAAGTTTTTCAAATGACTTTTTAGTCCATAAATGTAAGTAAACCACCTGAAATGTTGTTTTGAAGCTGGTTCGGGGGCGTAATTGTCCCTAGGGGTGAAAACTTAATTAGACAGGTTTTTCACGAATTTATAAAAAATAGCTAGAGCGTGATTTTGCCAAAGTGCAAAACAAAGACACTAGTTATTTTCAAAAGATCTGTATCAGATAAAAATTTCAGATTTTTCCAAAGACTGTAAAGGGGCTAACTGATATGGGGAACCTTGTACCTTCGTAGTTTAATTTAAAATACCAAGCTAGCGCGATTTCTCCCGAAACTTTTATGAGAACCCTAGGATGTTGGGAAGTTCCATTCCCCAGGAATTCGCGCCATTCCGAAGCCGTTAGCTATTTTTTTGGCCGAAGGGCCTTTTAAACGCTCGATCCGGACACTGTTTCGCGATTTTTGTGCGAAAGATCCATAAAAAACTTTTTAGATCAAGGATGAACTCTAGAAGCGTAAAATAGCATTTTGAGACACTTTTTAGATTTTTCCTGTATAAAATCCCATTTCAAAGCACTTTTCAGATTTTACGATGCCAGGGGCATTTTGGTAATTCGCAGCCCCGAGGGGGGTATTTTCGTAATTTTGCAGCGTTAAATTTTTCAAAGGACTTCTTAGTCCAGAAATGTAAGCAAAGCACCTGAAAGGTTGTTTTCAAGCTGATTTGGGACGTTAGGGTGATAATGAACCTCCGGGGGCATTTCGGTTATTTGCCGCTCGTCGGGGGGCTATTTTGATAATTTTACCTGCCTACAAATTTTTCCCGCAATTAACTTTTAGATAATTTTTATTCTTCTTTTATTTAATTCTATGACTTGTTGAGAATGATATAATTTTTATTTTTTAGATTTCAGTATAAATATGAATGCAACTGGAGGAAATAATTTTTGTGAAGGTTCTGATCCACCTTACTTGGGTCAAGTTTTTCAAACACTGGATGAAGTTGAAGCATACTATAGAGCATATTCGAAAACGATAGGTTTCGGTATTAGAATTAAGACGACTAGAAAACGGGCGAATACAGATCAAATTTGTGGAAGACTATTTGAGTGTCATAGAGGAGCACCGCATGTACCCCCGGTCGTTCGGATTAGTGACGAAGGGACAACAAGACAAAGAAAACGGGACACATTTCCGGGTACCGGCTGCAAAGCCCATGTGTATGCAGTACACCGGAAAAATGAAAACCATTGGGTTGTGACGGGAGTGGAGTTGATCCATAATCATCAGTTGATGACCCCTAGTAAGATTGGTCAAATTCATCAACACCGAGAAATAAGCGCGGCACACAGACAACTGATTTTTACAATGGCCGAGGCTAAAATTCCACCTTCTAAGATGATGGGGGTTTTCTCAAGCCAGGCTGGGGGGATTGACAAGTTGAGTTTCAACGAAGTAGACCTTCGAAATGAACTCTGTGCTCAAAAGAGAGAGTCTTTCGGTCAGATCAATTCTCAAGCTACACTTGATATCTTCAGGTGCCTTCAGAGTGAGAATTCTAGATTTTTCTACAGTCTCCAACTGGATGATGAGAATCGCATTAGTACTATATTTTGGGCGGACCCCCGTTGTAGAGCTGCTTACCAAATTTTTGGGGATGTTGTGACGTTTGACACCACATACCGCACCAATAAGTACTCTATGCCTTTTGCTCCGTTCACCGGGGTGAACCACCACTATCAGTCAATCTCGTTTGGCTTTGCCCTGCTTAGGGATGAGACGGAGGAGTCATTTACGTGGTTATTTGAAACGTGGCTTCAAGCAATGTATCATATTCCTCCAAAGACCGAAAATACCGACCAAGATCTGGCAATGAAAAATGCAATCGCTAAGGTCCTTCCAGATACTCACCATGGCCTGTGCACATGACACATAAGCAACAAATATCCCGAACGGCTTCACAATGTATATGCAAACCATCCGTCATTCAAGACTGACTTTAATACATGTGTGAAGAAATCGTTGACGGTAGACGTGTTTGAGGAGAGGAGGACGACATTTTTTATCCAATTATTTCTCAAACAAAAGGGCGAAAACGAGAAATACGCATGAAGAATCCGATTGAAAAAGCAACAGGTCAAAAAAATTTGCGAAAGTGTGCGTTGTGTAATAAAATGACTGATCATGACAAGAGAAACCATTATAAAGTGTTAGGTATCGAACCTGGCAGTATGGTCGAGGAGGACGATGATGAGGAAGAGTGCTAGGGTTAATGTTTCAGTTGTATAACGAATAACTTTTATAATGTTTAAAATTTGTGATTTGGTTTGTTGAATCTTTAATTTGTGATTTGGTTTGTGGATTATTGATATTTTTTGAATGGCATATTCGCGCACACTTTAGCGCCCAATTCATAGCGCCCGAAAAATCCTGTAATTTGTTTTGTTCATTGCACTTTAGGCACGCTAGTTAGCCCATTTTTATGAGCATATTCAAAAAATTAGACTCGTTAATCTCAGGGTTTTCCAATGAAGGGCCTATTCACGCACACTTTAGCGCTCAATTCATATATATATATAAATCTTGTAATTTTTTTTGTCACTTTTTTTTCGCTCATTGCACATGAGGCACACTAGTTAGCCCATTCTTATGTATTTCGGCGAAAAACGAGACACGTTATTTTTTGGGTTTTCCTATGAATGGCCTATTCGGGCACACTTTAGGGGCCAATTCATAACGTTCGAAAAATCTTGTAATTTTTTGTCACTTTTTTTCGCTCATTGCACATGAGGCATGCTAGTTAGCTCATTCGTATGTATTTCGGCGAAAAACGAGACACATTATTTTTTGGGTTTTCCTATGAAGGGCCTATTCGGGCACACTTTAGGGGCCAATTCATAACGTTCGAAAAATCTTTTAATTTTTTTTGTCACTTTTTTTTCGCTCATTGCACATGAGGCACGCTAGTTAGCCCATTCTTATGTATTTCGGTGAAAAACGAGACACGTTATTTTTTGGATTTTCCTATGAAGGGCCTATTCGGGCACACTTTAGGGGCCAATTCATAACGTTCGAAAAATCTTGTAATTTTTTTTGTCACTTTTTTTTCGCTCATTGCACATGAGGCACGCTAGTTATCCCATAAAGAAAAAAGGAAAGAAGAAAGAAAGAAAAAAAAAGGGAAAGAAGAAAGAAAGAAAAAAAAAGGGAAAGAAGAGAGAAAGAAAAAGGAAAGTGGGGGCCACGGGGTGGGGGGCAAGGGGGGTGGGGGCAAGGGGGGTGGGGGTCACGAAGGCAATAATGCGAACCGCACGTAGGAGTTGACGTTTGGGCATTAATACCCATTTTCTCGCGAGATTTTCATTTTCTCGTGATATTTTGGTGAATTTCTCGTGCCATTTTTGTCCTTTTTGTCCTTTTTCCGTCCACGTGGCCCAACTGCGGCTCTTACCTGCGGTTCGGTGGGAAAATTGTTATTTTCCCACCGGTTGATGGGTATATATATATATATATTTATATATATATATATATATATATATATACACACACACACACACAAGTAAACAAATTAACAAAAAAATATACAAGTAAATCAAATCGATTTGATAATGAGATGACTTTGTAGATCAAGATAGATCTGTCACGAAATCAGCCTTCATCAGCGACGACGGTGAATCTGTGGCCGGCGAGTGGCGAAGGTGAGGGTTTGGCGGTGACCGTGGAAGAGAATCGGGTTTCTAGTAGCAAATCTGACTTTTGGTTCAAAGATTGAATCCGTGGTCAGCCTGCACTTGAACGATGGTGGTGACGGATTGACGATGACTGATGGCGGAGCTGCTGCGAAGCTATGTCTCAAGATGGCGGTGACGGATTGAGCGACGAGCGACAAGTGATGGAGCGACCATGACGCCGTCGAGTTGACTTGACGTGCACAACGATCGTCGGTGGATCTGACGTTGCGGGGAAGAGAGAGAGATGTGTTGTGCGGTGTGGGTGGATCTGATTTTAGGGGGAAGAGAGAGAGACGAGCTGTGGGCGAGAGAGTTTAGAGAGGGAGGTGATGAGCGGCGAGAAAGAAATGTGAGTGAGTAGAGAAAGTGAACCATAATGGTTATATACTGAACAAACGCGGGTAGCCCGTACCCGACTCGGACTGAACCGGAATTTACGTGTCGGATCGGGTACTGGTAACATTTTAACGGATCTGTAATTCTTGTACCCGGGTTTTTTGGACGGGTACGGGTCCTTTTTGCCGGGTCTACCTGCTGAAAATGGACCGACCCGTGGATATAGTGGCGTTGGCCGTTGAGGACGTGCCGGCAGGAGGTAAGACCGGTGGGTAGTGAGAGAACCGAGGAAGAGGCGGTGCTCTCCTGTCCGCATATGTGCCTTTAAGGCTTTAAAAATATTTGAGGCTTTGGAAACCGTAAGAATGAGAGTAAAAATCATTTTTTGGTTGACTTTATGCGTAGATTAAGTTTTTATTTCTATTTTTTTGGTTTATTTGTTCAAGTTTAACATTTTAAATGACTGAAAGGAATTTTTTTTTTAACCATCTTTGAAACTTTTAGATATATTAACATGTAAAATGGTCACAAATGCATCTCCTTTACGCATTGTTTCAAAATTTTAGGTGTACACTTTCACCATTAAGGATAAAACATTTCATCTAAAAAGGAAATATTCTGGAGAAGCAGGTGGGCACCGGCCCACCAGTGCCCCTCGCTCCCTCCGCCACTGGGAAGAGTGTTGTCTTGATGTTGTTGGTGGTGGTCGCTTTTGGGTGAAAGCGGCTGAAAGACGTACAACTCCGTCGATGCTACAACTCTGGCGGGCAACCAATTCCAAATGCCTTGGAAGCCCTCTCGCTCTCACTTTCATTTCTTTTTTTGTTATTTTCATTCATGCGAATTTGCTCGTATTTGTGTTTGCTTTTTGTTGGATGTATGTGGAACTAGTTTACTTAAAAGTTTCCTTTTAAAGTATTATTATTATTATTATTCTTGTTCAGGGTTCACTATTTAACAAATTATACAATAAATTATAATCCAAATAATTTAAATTTACTTGACTTCAACAATTGGCTGGTCAAATACAGTTGTAATCTTTTTTACGTCTTTAATATGCTTAAGAAATTCCATAGCTATATATTATTTTCTTAAGCATGCTAGTTTACTGCTTCGAGTTCTCGTGGGCTAAACTTTAAACACAAGTTCAAATCCAAACAAATACACATACCGCATGTGTATTTGGTCATTATTATGATTTATTTATATGTTATGGATGAAGCAGTATTTGGTGAAAGATACTTTCATAAGTTGTATTGCGAGACGACTTGAAGAAATATTACGTATGATGTTGGATTGAAGTTTCGGAACAAAACCTTATATACGGAGTATACTATTATCTAATGTTGTTTGTATCTTCGGTGTTGGACCATTTCGGGATAGGATTCGTGCTATTTTCTAAACTAGTAGAATGCACGTGTGATGCACGTGAGTATCAACATGTAACAAAATGAGATTATATCTAGGTTAGGAAAGTCATGATATCATGTTCTCTCGAACCTATCATAATTAATTAAGGAGTTCGAGTGAACCTGTTAGGTTTAATTGAAATCCAAAGTCACTTTTTTTTTTGAACTCTCTTCGACAAGCTAATATGTCGTTATTCACTGATCACATCTCACAAATCATGCGATTTGAGATAATATTAGCACAACACTTATCATAGAATGCGAGAACATCAATTTTTCACGACTGAAAAATTCATTTTGGATAATTTTCATAACAGAGCCCCGTTCACTTACATCTAATTTCAAATACTATAGCATCCTTCCTCAAGCAAATGGCAAAACTATAGTGGAATGACTTCATTGCTCCAATAGGACATGGTGGAGATTAATCGAAGTTGTGATCGATACTTCTTTACGGACAGCATTGCAATTACAAATAAGATGCATGAGGAAAGTAACAAAAACTCAAATGGACCAGTATAATGAACCATTTGGTAATACTTCCTCAAATTTGTTATCGTTTTCCTTTAATTTTATTAACTTTTTATTTGTTTCATTAGTATCCTCTTCAACTTATTTTCTTGTTCTTTGGTCTTTTCCCTTAACCCCTCTTTTTTTCTATACAAGTTGTTCAGAGTAGCTTACAGTACGATGATTTTCACCTGGGGTTTTCCTCTTAAGCTCTATATTTGCAAGTGAGATTATAAAGATTTTTTACCTAGAACCTTCACACGAGCTTTTGTCACGAGCCATTACTCCAAAATATTACGCACCTTTGCGTACAATGCATATAGGATTTAAATGAAAAAGAACCTATCGACTGAAAGATTGCATTAGAACCCAAGCTTTAAAAAAGGTTAAAACTCGTTTAGATAATAGCATACAAGCATCACAAGATTCATACAACTCACATGGTCAATAGCCTCCACATCAACTCCATATTCATCCTCTTCATGGTCCTGGAATGCATTCGTAGTTTACTATTACAAATTATTGTCCACCCAATAGCCAGATAATTCTAATGAACTTACAAGCACCCAAGAAGATTATTCATTGTTGTCTTTTCTTTGTAGATGATTCTTCAGTACTTATCTCTATACTAATATATAAATTGGAATCTCTTGTAAAAGGTACCCAAACCCCCCCCCCCCCCCACCCCTAACACACAAAAACCCCCACACTACCCCCTCTCTAATTTTGGTGTTGCTTTCCTAGTTAAGAAACAAACTTACAACCTGTATAGTCACAATCACGTAGAGTTAATTCTAATATCTTTATTCTTTGGAAATTTTTAATTCATAGATGCATGTTCGTTCCATGTAAGAAGGCTTTTGTAATTAATTCTTATAACTCCACAGATTGTGTGTTAAAGTAAAAATGTTGAAATATTTGTTGTACGGGCTTGATTGAAGTTTGCACTAAGAAAATTAAAGTTTGCACTAAGCCAATAAAGCTATTTAAGACAAGTTTAACAGGGAATTGTGTTGATGATATTGTACTCTTAAGGTCGAGAAGAAGAGGGAACACCCTTCTTCATGACTCAGAGAGAAGTGCAGTAGCGCGGACGGTGCCAGAGGTGGATGAATAGAGACTACTCTCGGTCAAGGAGTGGAAAATTTCATTTTCTAAGAGACGGAGTCGCAAAGATGGTCCTCTTACTTGTTATATCGTGCAACAATTGCGTTAAAAATTTTCCCTGGAGCTAATGGAAAACCATGTACAAGAATTTATTACCATATTTTGACTGCTAGTAAGTAGCAAAGATTGGCCGTTGTAATTAATTAAGAAAAAAAAAAAGAACCAAGAGGCAATTTGCATAATGGTATACATAGTACAACAAATGAGGAATCTTTAATGGAGGAGCACTAAGACAGAGAACGTGACTTTAGATACCTGACTATTATTTTATATCAACTGAAAGTATACATAAACCCACCCATTGTAACTTGCATGCCTTAATTATGAGGTAGAGAGCTCACCTTAATGGAGACAGAACTGGTTGAGACTCCGGAAACACAGACCTACATGAGGGAGGAGAAAAACAGCTCCTATGAGTTGTCCACTATGAACACTACAATTAGAAATACTATTGCACCTCTTTGTGATGGTAGCCTTGGATCCAAAAAAATAAATATACCAATACTTTCACGCCATAAACTTTAAGCTAGCTAAACTGCCACATTAATAAATTGTTCCTTGAAGAAATTCAAAACTTTTAACTGTAACTACAAGACTCGAAATTGTTGTTGTCCTTATGCTCGCTACCACAAGTAAATGGTTGTTTGGACATATTTGTCTAAGATTCTGCTATAATACATACGAATATGAGGGATACACTCGCAAAATAGATGTGAGATATGTACATGAAGAATGTATGCTTAGACATGGACATTTATAGAACTGTTGGGCAGCTTTTGCAAACTACAACATATGAAAATAGATCAATGCGGCAACACATTACAAACTGCATCAGTAAGGGTGATCACACTACAATGAGATGAACAACAATGACCAAGAAACAAACTCTGATAAACTTTCTTCCCTCTATTGCGAATCAAATCCAAAAAAATAAAATAATAAATAACTGCTACATTTTGAAATAAAGCCATCCCCCTTCCCGAACCACCACCACCAGACACAGACACCCCTCATTGATTGGTTGTAGTGTATTCCAAAGGAGAGGCATGTTCTAGAAGATTTTGCTGCTAACATGTCATGTTATTAATATTTAGTGTATTGCTTAACTCTGGTTTTACTCTAGAAGGTTATTTTGCTATTTCATGAAATGCAAGCTAACAACTTGGTTCTAACAACAGACATGTACAATTTTTGCAGACACACATACACACATGTACGTAGTATATTTAATACACATGTTGGAAGATTTTGGTAACATGAAATCCTATTTTCATGATCGTGCATGCCAAAACTTTGTTTTAGTAAGTTGAGATTAAGTATTGTGAACCAACGTGCAGCTCAGAAAATGAAAGCATTGTGAATCCAAATCGGAGGTCAATTCTTTTCGTAACCCTGAAAACAAATATGCTTGAAATAAATATAGAGTTGTAAACTGAAGCTAACTTGCATCATATGAGACAAAAAAATTGTTCATTCAGGCATGTAAACCTGGCATTCAAGTTTTATGAAGCTATATCGCAAATTAGTTATGCACATATCAACCAGAACAATACAAATCAACAGAAAATGTCACTGAGTTATGCAGTTGAGATTTTAGTGACTTGCATACGGAAATTTTTGTGTTTAGCTAATATAAAGTTCCTAATGAGTCATAAGAATGGAGAAACTCACCTTTGAAGCATAGACCTGCATAAACTGAAAATGTAAAATTACAATTAGGCAATATTCAACTACCTAAAAGGGCCAGCTATAACTAAAAAAACGAATCAGCTAGGTTATTATGGAAACAAGTCAAAGAGTACAATAACTATTCCACTAAAACATTTTAAAAAATTGAATTGTCACTAAAACATTTTCAAAAATTGAATTGTCAAATTTGTGCAATCTGTTTCATAACTATAGGCTTTTGCCTAAAGGCATTGTCAAACCCATTGGAGCAGCCATAGACCATAGAAATGTAACAAGAATCATAGTAGAAAATATAAAACCAAACAAGCAGATGAATACAAATTAGAAAGCAGTGCACCATTCAAAACAAAAGATAATTTCAATAATGAATCCTAAATAAGTCATGAGAATGGACAAACCTGCATTTAAAGGATTAGAAGTTGGTATTGCCTGCATGGATGGAAACGTAAAAATGGATACTTCTTCAAACCCGAGCAATCGGGGCGATGGAACCAAGAAACTACATCTGCTAATCATTCCTAAATTAAAAAAACAAAGTGTGATTTTTCTGTTTACCTCTAATTATAAGAATGGTAAGCAAAGCTGTACATGTTTGGAGGTGAATAGAACAATTACATGGTGGGAAGCTCTCCAATTATCTGGGTCCTTGTTGCTGTGGAAATTGAGTTTTGTTCGTTCAAAGAAATTGTTGTAATTAGTTCATGAAATATGCATATAGTCGTTTGCGATAGAATCGCAACTTGAAGAGGAAGAGTTTGTGAGACTTCATGCTATGGAGGTGGAGAGTCATCCTTTTGAAGAACTGTACCAATTAAATTCGAGAGGATATATCAGAACACTTTTGCAGAGATTCAAAGTGGATGAAATTAGAGCATGAGGAGGAAGGGGAAGGGTTAGCGAGGAAGTTGAACCACAAAGCTTGAGATTGAAGGTTATTACGGAAATTTAAAATTCTTTAAGGGTATTTTCGTCAAAAAAATTATTAACATATATTCAGACTTTTATAGGTAGTATAGATAAATATGGTCACGTCATCACCAGCTCCGGTATAAGTTTTGGAACCACCAAACATCAATTACCAAGGACAAATACCAATATTCGTGGATGGAGTCTTCAAAGCAGGGTTTTGGATTATCGGCAAGGAAAAATTGATGACTGTGCTTTTGTGGAACAAATAAGTAAATAATAATAATAATAATAATAATAACATAATAGACTGAAGCAACATTCCATTTAGCATACAATTTATCCAACCATCGGATACAACTATCACAGTAAGGCAACATATAGCTCTTAAGTGTTAATGCAGTTGAATAAAGAGGTAAATATAGCTTCTTCATTTGGCAGTAGTTACATTTTCTTTTAGTACAATATTATTATTATTATTAAAGTAGTATATCGACAGCTCAAAGTTTTGATCATTCCAATGTGAAGGCAAATTGCCAAGCGATTACTCCACGACTGACACATGTAACTTTAAAGGCTTCCTAGACGAGGTGGCATCATCACTTGTGTGGCTTGGTCTAGTAATCCTTGATAGCTTAAAAATCCCATTGGTGCAATATTTCAAGGGATAATATCATTTTACTCTCCTGAACTATCTCCGTTTTGTTATTTTGGTCCCTGCATTTTAAAATTCGTTAAATCAGTCCCTATACTTTGTGCCGTCATCAATTTAGTCCCTCCCATTAGCATTTCTGTTAAATAATGAAAAAATATGGGATAATACCATTTTAGTCCCTGAACTATCCCCGATTTTTTATTTTGGTCCCTGTACTTTAAAGTTCGTTAAATCAGTCCATTTACTTTGCATCGTCATTAATTTAGTCCCTCCGTTAGCATTTCTGTTAAAACTCGGGGGTATTTTAGTCAAATAGTGAAAAAATATTTCATATATCTTCCATTTCTGTCGTCCCCCAACCCACACCACCCCTCCCCCCGACTGCCTTTCCACCATTGCCACCACCACCATAAATCAACCATCACCACCAGCTGTTCGATCACCACCATTCTCAGCCACAAGAAGACATGTTCATCATACCTATCATTAACCCCCCACTCTCCCCCATTCTTCTTCCCCCACATCTGCTGCGACCACCGTAAATCAACCAGCACCGCTTCTGCCTTTTCTTTAGCAATTGGTGGAATGCATAAGCCCTCCATAGAGATGGGTGACCTTTCTGGGTTTCCTTTGCAGATTCTTGTCATTTTTCGTTACAGATCTGAGAATGGAAGGAATTAGGTGGGCTTCTTAGTTTCCTTTGCTGTAATTGGGGTGTTGGTGTTGAGAGGGAGGAGGAAGGGTATGTTAAATCAGGTAAGAGATGTTCCATGTAGTGAGTCATATGTAATTGTAGTGGAAGATGATTGATGGGTTTAGTTTTAAAGGGATGAAATTTGGAATTCATGATTTTGGTGGTGGTGGCTGCTAGGATGGAGAAGAGAGGGAGGAAAGGAAGATGGGGAAGGGAGAAGAGAGAGAAAGGTAAAGGGGAGAGGTTGAGGACTATAAGGTTAGGGCTTGACATAAATATCCCTAAATTTATAACAGAAATGCTAACGGAGGGACTAAATTAATGACGATGCAAAGTACATGGACTGATTTAACGAACTTTAAAGTACAGGGACCAAAATAAAAAATCGGGGATAGTTCAGGGACTAAAATGGTATTATCCCATATTTTTTCATTATTTAACAGAAATGCTAACGGGAGGGACTAAATTGATGACGGCACAAAGTACAGGGACTGATTTAACGAATTTTAAAATGCAGGGACCAAAATAACAAAACGGGGATAGTTCAGGGGAGTAAAATGATATTATCCCATATTTCAATTGTTAATAGAATTCCACCATTTTATCTCAAAATTTGGAGAGAATGTCATTGTCTTTGCTCTCGAATTTGTAAAAAATCTCCATAAAGAACTCACTTGGCCAAAGGACATTGCAAGTCTTTCTTATTTGAAAGGGGTTTATTTTTTTTACTATAGCCTTTGCTTTATACATATTAACCTTAATATATTTCCTATGTACTAGGAAACCTCAGAAGTATGTTACTCACGCAACCAGTAGCGGAGCCAGAAATATTGAGCGGGGTGAGCACTTGGAATTTTTTTATTATTCAGCGATAAGAATATTCCTAAACTCATGCTTTAATATGTTTATCAGTAACCTTAAATCTCATGGAACTAAGTCCATTGCCTAAACTACCGGAATAGTGGAACTCAATGTTAAATTCCCTTGGTTCTGTCTACTTGGCTCAAGCTGAAGCTCAACAGAAAATTTGGAATATTAAAAGCCCAATTGCTATAACCGTGAAATATGCAAATTATAAGTTTCAAATTTTCAATTGCCAAATTCTCAATCTGAAATTGGACAATCTCCAAATTTTTAATTACTAAAATCCAAAATTAGAAGTTAGTAATCCCATAATTATAAATTGAAAAAAGAAATTGTACCTATTACTAAAAAAAGATTTAAAGAATCAAACTATATAAGAATCAAAACAAAACTTATCGTGAAAATCAATGTTTTGACATTTGGGTTTTAAAAAACATACAAGGAGTCCACTGTGAAATTGCCGCCAGCCAACAAGCAGCACTTCAACTCTATTCAGGGCGTCTCAAAAACAAAATAGAAAAACCTCCTTCTATTGCAACACAAATTAAGGGAATCAATTTTTATCCTTAAGCCACCAGATGATTGGCTAGACGGATTGAATCTTATATCAGACTTGGGTTCACTATAGGAGGGATAGGAGAAAACAAGTGAGGGCAGAGGCAGAGATTGCGGTTTAGCAGCTAGAGCCCAGAGGCGGTGTGCTCTGTCACCCTTTAAAGTGTAACTTGTGTGGTTAAATATGTTGACTTTATGTCTTTATTTATTTGGAGTTTGAACTTTACCTTTTTTGTATTTATTTGTGTAAGTTTAGCATTTAAAATGACTAAAAGGGTTTTTTTTTAATACCGCTAAATTTTTTAGGTAATTTAACATGTAAAGTAACCTAAAAATAACCCCCTTAAGTATCTTAAAAAATTTTAGGTTGGCACTTTTATCATTGTGGGTTAAATATACCACATATAAGAGGGAATTTTTTTGGAGGAGTAGGTGGGTACCGGGCCACCAGTGCTGCCCACTAGCTCTGCTCTGCACGCAACATAACCATACCTTCGGGTCATCCACAACGTCTCATGCTTTCAAATGCTTATCTTAAATGCTGTAAATTTGCAGTTTTATTGTCGAATTTTATAAGCCAACGGCCCATTTAAAAGTTTCAGATGACTCAAGATGCGTAAATGCAGTTTTGTGCACATCGTCTTTATCACCAAATATAGTTTTATGCACCTTGTCTTTATTAATCAACTAATTTGACAAGATTTGTCATACATGAGTTTATGACCCCATATAGTAAGAGGAAATGATGAGAATTATGCTTTGCTCTTAAGTTCATCTTTTAGCTAAAGATGAACTTAAAATCATCTTACTAATGCTAAAGATGAACTTAGGATCAAAGCATGATTTAACAATTGAGTTAGGTAGAGTTTTGGTATGGTGCAATCATTCTTCTTGCTTCCTTCTTTCTTCCTTCATGTAAGAATGGTTTATTTACCGGTGCATCCCCCTTCTCCCCTTTTTGCTACAGAAAGGTTGGTTGTTTGGTTTTGGTGGTGGTAGATGCTGTTGTGGTGGTTTTCTCAGGCTCCGGGTGGTGGGCCTGTTGGCTGGGCACACGGTGTCACGTTCGTGTCGCGGAGCCATGGGTTGTGTCTTGGGGATGGTGGCTGAATTGAGGAGATCGTAAGGTTTGAAGGTGTGTCGGTGAGACGGTGGCATTTTGTGTGAATGTGGTGCTCTGTTGGTGGTGGGCAGCCTGGCGCTGCCGTCGGTGGCAGTGAAGTAGAAGAAGACGATGCAGTTTGGTTTTGCAACTGTGGTGGCGACATGCGTTGTTGCGCGTGGACGTTGTTGTATGAGCTACTCTGGGGTGGTAATGGCCTCGGGTACGGGCCTTGGTGTGGATGACGATCAGGTTTTCAAGGAATAAGGTTGACTAGTTCTTATCCTTGTAGTCTTTACCCTATGTTTGTGTGATTGTTTTTTTTTTTTTGGTTATTTATCTAGGGTAGTGCTTAATGTTAGTCTGTGTTAGTTTATTGTATGTTTGCAGTTTAGTTAGCTTTTACATAATGTTATTTAATTTGTGTTTTAGGTAGGTTAATTTTATATTGTGACGCCCACAGGATGGGGATGTCATCCGTGTACATGGGTTCAAATTTCCTTGCCTTTTATGGGGTGAGTGTAACATGACTGCTTTGCAGTCTTTTATCGGTAAATATTTCTATTATGTTCCAAAAAAATATATATATATTAGAAGGGTCGCATGAGGGGTCATATGGCATTAGTGAATAGTGACAATAAGTATGCCATCTCATATCATCTTTATAGTCATCCACCAGTGCGAACAAAGCGAAGGAGCAGGCTGAGGCAGAGTTTGTCTTCTCGGTCAAAGGGGCATGACATGTCTAATAGTGCCATCTCTCGTGAATGTTCAAAGAGATCGTTATCCTTTGGCTCTTACAAGGTGCCACATGGAGTCGTATGTGAGGATATTGCAGTATTTAGAGCTTAGGGAGGTTTTATTCTATGTCTGAACATAGCTCCCCGACGGTCGATCATAATTATATTTTTTAGTTCAAGTCTCCTTATCAATTATTTCCTCGAAGACCCATGAGATTCTGCCCTTCAGGGATTTAAGACGGTCTCAAAACTTGTCTCGAGACCTCATCCATACCCCTTGAGGGTAAACCCTAAAAACTTACTATATGATCACGAGAGCAACTTTGAACCTTGAGTATAAATAATTATTCCCCATGTTCTTACGGGCATTGTTTTCTTATGATCGCACTCGATACAGTGGTTAGGGGTCGACCCCTAGGTACCTGCTTCATTTTCATTTTTTATGCTCTATATGCCATTTTTTTTTACACTAGATGGATGGTGGATGCTAGTTGGTGCACGGTGGACGTTGGACAATGGACAGTGCACAATGGATGTTTGACGGTCAATAGTGGACCCATTCCCTTCTCCTATCAAAGTGGGTACAGTACACCATGTAACGGCTGCTACAGTCATGTGGTGAGCTAGGGAAAGTGAGCGAGCTAGAAGGAAGTGTGGCGGTGCCCGGCTACTAGTTAAAAATGGGGTTTTGGCTCAATGAGGGAGACCAGGGAGTGACTAGGAGGTGTGGCGGCAGATGCTGGTTTGTTAGTTTATTCTGCAAATATGAAGGTTAATCATTTAATAATATGACCTAAGTTCTAAACCAAAAAATTAAAAATCAAAACCAGTAAAACAACCTAAGAGGGTGGTGAATAGGATTTTTGAAAATTATAGGGGAAGTAAAAACTAATCACAAGCATATATCTTAATTAAGTGAATAAACAAATTTAACCAAATATACTAACTACAGATCTCAAGCAGTTGTATAAGGAAAGAGATTGTGTTTAGGATACTTGAAAAAGAGATTTAAATGGTCTTGACTAAAAGGTTTAAATGGTTCAGCTTAAACTATCATCGAGCCTACGTTCACCTCTTCAAAGAAGTCCATTGCAAGAGCCTAGAAACCGCTAGTATGGTCTACCTTTCGGTTAAGACTTAACCATTAAAATATTTCTTGGTTATATGCACAAATCATGAGCAAAGTTTTTATAATCTCAAAGCTCCAAAGCTTGACAACCCCAAGTTTTGTCACGAGTTTATGGAAATAAAATTTCTTGTACAGTTGAAGTTCTCTCTAAGAAGAAGATGTGTACAATTGAAGCTCTAATAAATGGAGAGATAAGAGAATTCATGACTTAAAGATGTTTACTCTCAATCAAATATTGCTTACAAATATGCTCTCCTTTAATGATGTGAAAGCATAGAGATGGAGAGAGAATATTTTAATCCTTAAGCCTTGATGTTTCCCTAGTAAGTAGTAAGTAGAGGCTTAGAATATGGCTTCTATATTGTATGATAAGCCGAAAATCATTTTTATAGGTTAGATTTAAAAAATATATAGCCGTTATCGGTAGATTAAGCATGAGTTTTAACAAAAGTAAGTGTTATTTTTAGATCGTAGAGCTTCCAGTCGATTATAATGGAGAAAGCAATCGACTGCATTGATTTTTGGGGAACAATGCCTTAATGCAATCAATTGCATTGTCATTTTGATCGACCACAATGGTATTTTCAGGAAAACCACCTCTCATATGGTGGGAGTAGCTTTTTGTATAATATCAAATTAAGGCACCCTTTTTTGTGTTAGAAAGCTAATGAAAAAATTTATAAAAATATAAAGCTATTAGCGCTGAAACATTTTTAAGAAAATCTGAGTTAACTCTAAAATTCACCCATTTTGGAGAAACTACTTGTGTGAAAGATTATAAAATCACATGCAACGCAAAAAGGATCCTAAGGTCTATCTAGGCCATAACCAAAATATCATACTGAGGGTTCGTTTGACAAAATTTTTTTTTTGGTTTTCAGTTTTTAAAGAGCAGTTTTTTAAAGAGCAGCTTAAATTTTTTTTTTTTTATAAAAACAAGTGGGTGTTTGATAACCCTTTTTTTTTTAGTTTTTTTTTTTGGGTGTTTGGTAACCCTTTTTTTTTTGTCTTTTTTTTTTTGGTAGTTTGCGGTGGCGGTGGTGGCCGGTGGTGGTGGCCGGCGGCCGGAGGTGGCTGCCGGCAGTTGCCGGCGGTGGTGGCCGGCGGCCAGAGGTGGCTGCCGGCAGTCGCCGGCGGTGGTGGCCGGCAGCGGGAGGTGGCTGCCGGCAGTGTGCGGCGGTGGTGGCCGGCGGCCGGCGGCCGGAGGTGGCTGCCGGAAGTCGCCGGCGGCCGGAGGTGGCAGCCGGCAGTTTCCGGCGGTGGTCACCGGCGGCCGGAGGTGGCTGCCGGCAGTCTCCGGCGGTGGTCGCCGGCGGCCGGCGGTGGTCGCCTGAGGTGGCTGCCGGCGGTGGGTGGGTGGTGGTGGTGGTCTAAGAAAAAAAAACCAAAAGTGAAAAAAAAAACCAGTTTCTGGAGTTTTTTTTTACTCTTACTCTTCAGTTTAAAAACTGGTTTTTAAACTGAAAAAATGGTTACCAAACTTTTTTTTTCAGTTTTTAAAAACTGAAAAAAGAGGAAATTTTTTTTGTCAAACCTAGCCTGAGACTTGTTAGATAATAGTAGAAAATACATAACAATTGAAAGTAACTTAACCTATGCATTTTTATTGCTATTTGACATTGTACTTGATGAGATTTGTTAAGGGATAATATCATTTTACTCCCTTGAACTATCCACGTTTTGTTATTTTGGTCCCTGAACTTTAAAAATCGTTAAATCAGTCCATGTACTTTGTGTCGTTATCAATTTAGTCCCTCCGTTGGGATTCCCGTCAAAAAAGACCACGTGACAGGCACGGGTCATTTTTTGAGGGGTATTTCCGGCAAGCGAAGAAGGTATTCTCGGGGTTGACCACCGCTTGCCGCTTGGCAATCTGCCCGACCAGCCGGTCCCCGTTCTTGGTCCACTCCACCACGGACGGCGTCGTATGTTGCCCCTCAACGTTGGTGATAATCATCGGCTTGCCGCCCTCCATGGCCCCCACGGCCGAGTTGGTGGTCCCTAGATCGATCCCCACCACCTTCTCGGCCACCATCCGGAGCGGGCCCGTGGCGCCGCATCCCCGTCGACCAAAACCTTTAACGACATCATCAACCAATCGTAGTCACCACTGTCATCAGCCTGTCAAGCCCTCCTCAATCACCACTACCAACCAACCCAAACCCCCAACTGTCGGCACTTCTACGTCAACCGTTCGGGGCGCGCGACTTGATCCATGAGACGGTGGTCCATGCCCACCCCTGCCCTTTCTTCGGCCACCCTTCCCTTGCCCTCTCCGCCAGGTCTGGGGTAGCCTCGACGCCCTCATCGGCCGCCTCCGCGTCGCCTTAGAGGAGAACGGAGGCAAGCCCGAGTTGACACCCGTTCAGGGCGCGCAGCTTTACCTTCACGATTCGCAGTCCAAAGCACAGGGGGGTCAACTACGAGAAGAAGAAGCGGAAGCGGCCGACTCAGCTGCAGCTGCAGCAACAGCCTCCACAGTTGCCGCCTCCGAGTTGAGGATCTCAACTTTCTCAAGATCCGGGTTACTCAAAGGGAGAGGGAGAGAAACAAGCAGATAGAGAGAGAGAGAGAGAAGGGGGGGAATAATTACTGGGTGGGACTCAGTCCATTTCCGGAAATACCCCTCAAAAAACGACCCGTGCCTGTCACGTGGTCTTTTTTGACGGGAAATCCCAACGGAGGGACTAAATTGATAACGGCACAAAGTACAGGGACTGATTTAACGACTTTTAAAGTTCAGGGACCAAAATAACCAAACGTGGATAGTTCAGGGGAGTAAAATGGTATTATCCCATTTGTTAATATCTCCGGTATAACTTTCAGCTCCCTTGATCCAAATTGTGTCTTCATGAATGTGTATATTTATAACTGCTAAGTATCCATGCAAAGCACACATTGAAAAGTAATTAATGTGTTATAACCTGGTATTCTAATGGGCTTTTGCCCGAGTGTGTTCTCTTGGTTACTCGACCTTGTTGACTTTAGTCAATAGTCATCGAGCTTGACAAGATTTAAGTGATAGTTCAGTCATCGTTTCTTGCTGCCCCTTTGACATGAATTAGGATGCCATATCCGTTTTGGCAGATGACCCTGAGCAATAGCATGCTTGAATGTTGAACCAATTAAAGAGTATATATTGTAGAAATGGTATATTAATCTTTAAGCATTGCAATACTTAGGCTACTAAAAGTCAATGCATATTTTAAGATTACCGTTTTTCTACAATATCGGAGTTACATTCCATATAAGACCCTTCCATAGCATCAACAAAATATGCTCCCTCTGCTACAGAGCTTTTGTTGCCTTAAAATTTTTGCAAAGATACGGGATAGAAGTGGAATAACTAATATTGGATTAAGCTTCACTAGTACTCATAGATCAAGCATTTTATGCTTTGAAAAGCCAAACTAGCACGTAATGATGAGTAAAGTAAAAAAGAACATATATTAATCAACGAGTACTTGAAAGTGAATTAAGCAAGTAACACAAATCTTAAGAATGAGAATGTCATGTGCCGTGCATGATGGCATTTGTGTACACATTTTCCCAATTGGGTAAGAGAGCATTTGGGCATCAGAGCAACGCTGAGTTTTGCCTTCAAACCAGACAACACAAAATGGGGTAATCTCCTTCATGATACTAAAATCATTGGTAAAAATGGGGTCGAGTACCAAACCTCTGCTGGAGCCGAATGCACACAGAGATATGTTAGGTGTAGGATTGGAACATCACTAACACTAAACACTATAACATGTCATCTTCAAAGTAGGGAGCTCGTCGCCAATGATCCAACTTTGTTACCAAGTGGGCTTTTGTTACTAAAAAGTATGGAATCTTTGTTAGAACCCATTGTTGGAAAATATTGTTTTGCGCATACTTGTGCAGAAAACAAGTACGGCAAATTATACTTAGCAAACAGAATCATAACGCTTCTGAAATTAAGAACCAACAGAATTCAAAATTGAATAATAAAACTATGTCTAATAACTCACAGCATAAAATATAGAACAACAAATAGAGAACCGAAGCGTAAATTTGATCCACTGTACTTAAGACTTTATTCGTCCCGCGATGGTGCTAACGGACTTTTGACGAAAGTCTCCCAGGATACAACTGTAGTATGTCTGAAAATAGAAGCACTTCAAATTCGCATACCCGGAGAACCAAAACAATAACATAACTCTTTCTTACACAGACACAGGAACAGAAAAAACGAAGGACAGACATAATTTCGGGATTGAATTAAAATTTTCAGTAACCGATTCGTTTTTATACAGTGAATATTCACCGTTGGTTGCAACTCTTCACGGCTATTGGAAAGGTTGCTACTTTCTGGAAAAGAAAATAAATAAATAATTATTTCTTTAAAATGTTTTTGTCCCGATAAGAATAAATCATGATGGGCCCAAGCCCAATCCACAACCACCGACTAAACAGGGATGGGACGGGTGGGCGGCGCGCGCGCGTGTTGCTAGGTTTGCAATATTATAAAATAAATTGTATTCTGATAATATAATTGTTTCCATTTTGATCAATACTAAGGAGTATCCGGTTAAAACTAGTATAGCTTGGACCGAGGTAAGGAATTTTTCTCTGAACCTAACTCTTCTAATTGATTCGTATGTTATTCTGATTTGCTATCGTTATTTCTTTGAACTCAATTACATTGATACACGAATGTTTTATCGCCTTTAAACCCTTCCTTTGAGCCTTAAGCGTTGTTATAATAAATTCTTATCGATGCTCATTATTCATCACTCACTGAGCATCGATTTTATTCATTGAAGTAGCGATTATTGTACTATGTATTTTAATATGAGTTAGTGTATTGAGGCATTATAAGGATGGTCTGTGTCGGGGTGATATAAGGTTGGTGTGTTATTGCGAGAGATGCTAGTACTTTAAGGGTCTAGCTAGTGTTCATATGCATATGTAACCACATTGTTAGTGAGCACTGTCTTGTGGCTTTGCTAAGTGATTACCCTCCACTGCCTGTGTGACTTTGCAAATTTACTCATGTTTAATATATCAATCTGCATTGTTTATAATGTAATCAAGATTGTTTTTATTGATTTCTGATTTGAGAGATTGAGTTAAATCTTTTCCTATATTGCCATTGAAATAAATTCTCTAAATTATTTGTATTCCTTTCTGGATTTTTGAGCGACCTTACTGAGCTTTCGAAAGCTCACCCCTTCTTCTATTCCCTTCTGTAGGAAACAATCGTCAATAATATTCCGGAACTAGTGAGCCTGATTATGGAGTTAGCTTAGTATTTTTCATTATTTGTTTATTTATGCCCCTGCGACGGAACCTGTGTAACTTAATAATTTAAGCACTTTGAATTCGTCTTGTGTTGAGAACGGTTTGCCGAGAAATTTAAGTTATTGTACAGCTCTAATATGGATATTATTGGGGTTTCCTTAGTGGTATTCACTACAAGAAAAAAGGCTTTTAGCGACGGGTAAATCCGTCGCTAAAAGCCTAAAATTCGTCGCTAAAACTTTTAGCGACAGATTCACCATCGCTAAAAGTCCCTCGTATAAAAGGCCGTCACTAATAGTTTAGCGACGGAATTTTTCAATCCGTCACTAAATATGTAAGTTTTTGCAACAGAGTTATTTTTAATTAGCGACGGAATATCCGTCGCTAATTATATTTTTAGTATTTGAGTATTTTTTTGTCAAATTAGCGATGGAATAAGCTTTTTAGCGACGGAATATTCCGTCGCTAAAAAGCTTATTTAGCGACAGAATATTCCATCGCTAATTAACTGATTCTAGGAACACTTTTAGCGACGGAATTATTCCGTCGCCAAAAGTCAATTCTTTTTTGAAATTTTCAATTACCCAGACATGTAATACAATTTTCATTTCTCAACAACAACGCGCAATAATCAATACACAAAGAAATATATATAATCAATCATAAAAAAATGTTTATTATAAAAAAGACTCATTATGTACAAGCCGGGAACTAGATACAGCCGGTTAGGGGAGGGGAGAAGAGTACAAGCCGGGCGCGGGGGGGGGGGGGGGGGAGGGAAGCTAGGAACGGGCACGAGAAGGGGCTCATCAGGGGTTGCCAAGTCCTGGATCTGGATCCTGCTGATTCGGGGTCGGCTCGGCATGTCCAGCAGCGCCCTGCTCCTTGATCATCCTCACCACCACTGTAGCAATGTGATGGATCTCCTCGTCGTCCAACTGACGCTGAGGAGCCGGTGTCTGCGGAGGGGCAACAGGGGGTGAGGATGTTCCTATCACGACACGAGCAGTCGTGCTAGGCAGGCCGCGTATGCGGCCTTTCGGCCGATTGACGACCTCTAGCGTATCCAGCCATTGCTTCAACCCCCCAGTACTCGCAGCCGTACTAGTGGACGTTGATGGCTGTTTGGACTACTGCTCGGACCCCTTAGCTGTTCATACGAGGCCTGAAAAAACAGTGGTTTAACGATATGTTAGGGCATTAATTAACGAAACGGAGATTGAGGATAGAAAGACAAAACATTAACAACTTAAACAAATTGACTCACATCGATCCACTGGGCAATATCTGAAATATAGTCACCCACCCAGTGCACCTTGTCCTTCTTTCGCACGTGTGCATCTGACTATAGGTCAGAGCTATGACCTCATCCTCCTCCAGATCTGGGTGCTTGACTGCGTTCATGTGTCGGATGATGTCGTGTGGCACCGACCCCCCCGTGTGTGTCGGATCTCTGTTCTGTCTGTTCTCGGCCCCGCTCTTACTCTTGGCGTCCCAGCCTGGATCCACAGCCCACCGATCTATCATCTCCCCCCATACACGGTGAGATATCCATTGTGGGGGATATCTCATCATCTCCGTCATCGGGGCACCCTCGGGCAGCATCTTCTTCACCCGGTCCCGTGCGTCGTGGAGCCATCGGCGGTAATTCTTACCGATGTAGGCAAAGAAGGCATGCTGCCCCGGTGCCTGCTGCTGAGGCGTGTCAAACATGAACCCCTCCTGTAAGGCATTCAATAACATAAATTAACAACATAAAACAAACTCTAATTAAACATATACTAATGTTGAAAAAAATACTTCAACGTACTAGCCACTATTCCCATATGGCCTCCCTCGCAGCGGCATCCCAGTCCTTCCAGTACAGGCGTGGCTCGAAGAATCGGCCCTTCACAAGAACGCCGATCTTCGTCCTCGCCCGATTCTCCAGGATCCTTCCAAAGAAGTAAATAAATAAATTAATACAGTTCAAATATAAATTAACACCCCAAAATTTTAAATATAAGGCATGAGGTGATATTTTTAGTACTTACAGGCCCTCATGCGTGAGCGTAACTCTATGTTTACGTTGGGGGTTGATGCGTACCCTGCGTGTCGGACCACGGCCTCGTCGAGATCCTACAAAACACAGACATTAATACAGTTCAAATATACTTTAAATATAATGCTAGCGAAAATGTACTAAACACCGTTATCAACTATACCTGAGGTAGAACCCACGGAAGATGGAGAATGCACGCGCGTGTTGGATGAATCTGTGTCGGGCTGGGGTGATAGCTGGGGCTGGGGCTGGCACCCCATCTGTTGTCCGCGATCACTCTGTGCCTCGTCATCAGTAGGCAATGACGAGGTGGGACCCACCGGGGAGGAAGCAGCTCAGCGTCCAGCCCGGCCACGAATAGCCCGTATCCTATCCATATCTGACTTCATATAGATAAATTACAAAGACATTAACACGTTAAAAACAATAATTTGGCAAAAATCATCATCATCGACACTATATATATATATATATATATATATATATATATATATATATATATATATATATATATATATGGGAGCTGATCCGTTGAGAGCGTGGGCAAAATAGGAGAAGTTGCAAGCGCGATCTGACCGTCCATCCCGAAAGATGGACGAGCCAGATCGCGCCTTTTTTGAAAGCTGTCAGTCGTCCGCCATACAGTATGTCGGACGAGTTTTTTTACCAAATTGCCCCTCCGCTCCTGTCCGCTAAACTGTATGGCGGAAGACATTAAGGTCGTGATGGGAGACAGCCAAAAAGACGTCCGCGATACTGTGTACCGGACGTCCCTAGGCTGACATCTATCCTTAGGCTGACACCTTTTTGCCCCAACACTTAATTTTTTTTTTCGGCCCTATGTACGTCCGCTAAACTATATGGCGGACAGTCAAGGAGAAGGAAGGCTTCCTTCTGCTTGACTGTCCGCTATATATTTTAGCGGACGTACATAGGGCCGAAAAAAAACTAAGTGTTGGGGAGGCTTCCTTCTCCTTGACTGTCCGCCATATAGTTTAGCGGACGTACATAGGGCCGAAAAAAAAAAATAAGTGTTGGGGCAAAAAGGTGTCAGCCTAAGGACAGGTGTCAGCCCAGGGACGTCCGGTACACAGTATCGCAGACGTCTTTGGCTGTCTCCCATCAAGACTTAATGTCCTCCGCCATACAATTTACGGACAGGCGCGGAGGGGCAATTTGGTAAAAAAACTCGTCCGCCATACTGATATTGTATGACGGTAAACTGAAGGCTAAAAAAGGGCGATCTGGCCACGTCCATCTTTATAAGACATGGACGGTTGAGATCGCGACTACAACTTCTCCTATTTTGCCACGCTCTCAACGGATCAGCTCCATATATATATATATATATATATATATATATATATGAACGGATGTGCAAAAACACATCAATAAACACCAAGTTCTAAAATGTTACTACATTTTTCCCGTGATGTTATAACATTACAAGTCAATCATTTTCAGTTTGCGAATCATTTTCAGTTTGCGAATCATCTTCATCACTTTCCTCGTCGTCCTCTTCTTCGTGGGACTCGTCGTCCTCTTCATCTTGTAATTCGTCATCTTCATCAGTAGACTCGGTCACATCATCTCCAACACTTTCCACGTCTTCCGCGTTATCATCTACAACTTCTTCTCCTATAAGAAGTGTTGTTGGAAGAGGAAGATCGTCCTCCTCGTTGTTGACCTCAACAGGGAACAAGACATGTGGTTGGTCGGCTTGAAAGGAGTCTAGCTCACTGTCATATGTCACGGGCATTTTTTTGGTCTTGATAATTGTATACCAATAAGATTTGGGATTGGCAACGTCCTCCGCGTAAAAGACTTGTACAACATGACTAGCAAACACAAAGGGCTTGTCTGATGCAAGTCTTGACTTGACATTGACATCTACAATCCCTTGAGAGCTAACACAGATTCCTCTACTGCATGTGATATCGAACCACGTACACTTGAACATTACTAGGCGGTTTTGGGAACCCAAATATGTTAGCTCAACAATCTCTTCTAGCTCTCCGTAAAAGTCCATGCAATTCTCGGCATAACAGTCGCCGTTGACTTAGACTCCACTGTTTTGGGTTTGTTTTTTTCGGTCATCATCTTTTATGTTAAACCTAAACTCGTTGATGATATAGCCTACGTAACATGATGTTTGTTTGTTAGGACCTTCAGCTAGTAATTTCAAGCAGGAGGCCACTGGTTTATCCATTGACTGAACCAATTGTAGATGACGGTAAAAATTAAGGATAAATCAGT
>JAVXUO010001367.1:0-64965 GCA_033065855.1 Escallonia rubra
AGCCACCCTTTAAGTTGTTGAAGAAAGATTTAACCAAGGAGTGGAATCCCATCTACGAGGAAAGATTTGATAAGATTAACCAATACTTGTGTAACCCCCCCCCCCAATCTTGAGCCCTTTTGTACTTGTTACTTCTTTATTGCTTTACCTAATCGTGACCGATACAACAGTCGAAACAATGTTGGCTCAACATCTAGAGAATTCACTGATATAGAGAGTCATCTACCATGTCAGTAAAATGTTTACCCAGAGAGAGATGAACTATTCAGCTTTAGAGAAGACATACGTGTCACTAGTCCGGATAACACATAGATTATGATATTTTGTGTTGGCTTACCCCATTAGATTGTTGGCTATGATGGACCCAGTGAAGTATTTACTTGACAAGCCGGTCTTATCTAACCCCACAGCAAAGTGGCTCTTGCTACTTTCCGAGTTTGACATCACATATGTCATTCAGAAATCTATAAAAGGAAAGGTCATGGCAGACATGCTCGCCTATTGTCCAGCAGAAGATACCAGTCATTAGAGGTGAGGTTTCCAGACGAAGATGTTTGTGTCGTAGAATCTGAGACCAGATGACAACTGTATTTTGATGGAGCCACGAAAAGAAAAATATTTAGGGTAGGGATACAGCTAATCTTATTGGACGGGGCCCGTACTCCTATAGCATTAAGTTGACCTTTGATGGTGCTAATAATACCATCAAATATAAATCATGCATCATTGGGTTGGAAATAATCTCAATGCCGGATTGAGAAAAGTTACATTGTACAATGATTCAAACTTGATCATCCATTAGATATAGGGGATGTGGAGAACTAGAAATAAATGTCTATAAGCATACCATGCCTGTTTAGAGAAGATTATAGACAAATGTGAAGATATAGAATTTCAGTGCTTGCCTCGACTCACGAATAATTTCATTGATGCTTTAGCGACCCTTACGTACCCAAAGAACAAGAAGTGGAGCGATTTATGATCAAGAAGAGGGATCGACCAGCTTATTATTTCATGGTTTGACCAATAGAAGAAATCGGGAAAGAAGAACCACGGTACACTGATATCTAAAATTTGATCCAAGCTGGTAAATATCCCGAAGGAGCTTCTGTGAAAGACCACGTGTTTCTAAAAAGATGGGCAGCGCAATTCATCATGTGCGATAAAAACCTTTACAAGAGACATTATGACGGGAAACACTTGATGTGTGCCACATAAAGAGAAGGTTATCAGATCATGGAAGATATACACTCAGACGAATGTGGACCTTACATGAATAACTAGATGTTAGCGAAGAAAGTACTTCGACAAGGATATTACTGGAGTACCATGGGACGAGATTACTTTACGAAGTGGGTAGAAGTCGCATCGTCATATGCCGTGTTGAATGCCTAAGAAAGTAGCTCAATTCACCCGGACCAACATTATTTGCCGATATGGAGTTCCTAATGAGTTAATTTCAGGCAATGTGTTGTACTTTGAAGGAGAGGTTACAGATTTGGTGTAAGAATATGGCATAGTTCGACATCAATCGTCACCATACCATCTACAGACCAATAGAGCTATAGAGGCCACTAACAAAAATACTAAGAATATCCTGTGAAAGATGAAGGACTCCTGAACTTCCCTATGCCCTCTGGGGCTATAGGACATCAGTGAGAACATCTCTCAGGGCTACACATACTCATTGGTTTACGACATGGAGGCAGTCGTCCCGGTAGAATTAGAGGTAGCCTCTCTCAGGGAACTATTGGAAAATCAAATAGCCGATGAAAATTGGCTGCGACATCATTTTTGAAGAATAAGCATTGGCAGACGAGAACATATTAAAAGGCCTTTATCATATTCAGGGTTATTAGAAACGAATTACCTGAGCATTCAATAAGCTGGTGGAGACACCATTTTTGTAGCCTTTTTTAATTAAAAAAATGGGCTTTATTATTTATTAAAATGCATTATTAAGTGTGGGCTTAGTAATGTAGTTTATTTAATTAATCCAGTCCAATGTTATTTTATTAATTTGGTCCAGTTTAATTGTCTAAGTCCAGTCCAGTCCATTTAGGTCAAATCCGGTCCATGATCTAGATCATTTTAATTGGTGTAATTTGTCTAGATAATTTGGAAAAATAATCCATTATTTATCCTTGTTATAAAGATCAAATAAATCTATTTGTTGGATAAGAAGTGACTTATTCTAAATCAGGTACATCCCATTTGTGATTTCAAAGATAATTATTGAAATTAGGTCCAAATAATGCCCCAAAATTTGGGAAAAAAATTACGATAATTAATGGGATGAACCTGATTTTCGACTAACCGGCCGGTTAGTTGACTTTTGTCGACTTGCAATTTTATCACTTATTCTTACTTATCTTTAACCATACAGATTGACATTGCCAATCTTATCACGTTCTGTGACCCTGAGCACTATAAAAGGGGTCTTGGCCTTCATTTTCAAAGGTTGATCTCTTATAAGTCCAGAAGCTTGTTCTCTTTAGAGTTTCCATGCCATTTCTTTGCGAAGTGACATCCAACCTCTCTCGAGAATCTTAGCCATCCAAATCACTCTAAAAACATAGATACCACATAGAACATTCCCGAGTCATCAAGGCAAGCTATAGTGTGAGGTAATCTTTACCAGCTTTTGTAGGGTAGAAATCATATAGACTATCTCCCATTTTCCATAGTCATATTTCATTTCAAAACCACAAAAAATAATATTTTTTCAGTTAGATTCGAATTGTAGACTACTTCTTGTAGGATCAATGTCGAACTACAGTGGTTTCCAATCCGATTAGTCCGATCAGGTACGTAGGCCACTTGACCCCTATTGTCGAGTTCAAGCCAAAACAATAAAGTTAACTTAAGGTGAGTCTTTGTTGTATTTTGTATGCTACTTGTTCTCTAGGCCAAAAATCATTAAAAATGAAGTAGAGACCGAAAGGGCATAGCTTCTTGTTGCATAACTTAGTCTCCGAACCCCTCTCCCGATTTTGATAGATCACTCGGCCTTTTGAACAATTTTGAGTCATTTTCAGGTTTTTTTCTTATTTTTCTTTATTAAATAAGATGGTGACTTCTAAAAAATCCATTCATGCGGATTTTTTCTCGAGGCAGTGCGCAATAACGGATAAGTTGAAGGAAGGTGATTTGGTTCTTAAAGAGAATATCAGACAAATCTGGGAACCACAATGAAAATTTGAGCCAAACTGGTCGTGACCCTGTGTGATCAAGCTAATCATGACGAGAGGTGCAGTGTGGTTAGTCGACTTAGATGGGATTGAATGATCACAGTTAATCAACATAGATCGACTAAAGAAATGTCATGCATGAATACATAAATTGTAAATTACTATGAATGACATGATCTTCCTTTAAGAACACTACTCAACACAAATTCTGGTGTAACATTTCAGATGGAGGTATGAATGCAGCCCGTAAAGATGCCTTAGGTGTGGGCAAATTTTAATAAAAGATCTTTATTCCATTTGCTATGATGTTGACTACATTCTCGATAAAAGAAAAATAAAAAGCCAACTAGATCGAAAACCCTGCAGAAAGTGGCTTAGGCAAAAGTTAGGGCCAAACAAAATATAAAAAAATAAAAATAAAAAGCCCGCTTGGTCTAAATCTCTGCAATGGGCGTATGTAACGCCTTGAATTTTCGGAGAGTTAATATTAAATAAGCAATGTCAGAAAACCTCAAAATATATAAAAGTCTCCCAAGTGGTCTTTCAGAGCATTTACCAATCAGCCTCCAAGATACATTAATAAATGTCGTAGTGGCCTAAAACAATTATATAATTTCAAATTACTCTAACACGGAGTTGCCAAAATGAAATCTAAACAAATTTGATTCGTCGTTATTATTATTTCTAAAAATGCTAATACTAACTTTGAAATTATAACTGCAAGCTCTCAATCACATGGTTAGCCCCTAATCAAGGCCCCTCTACTGATCACCTGAAAGCAAAATAATAATAGAGTTAGCCAAATGCCCAGTAAAGTCGCCCAACGAACCGACCAAAAGGAATACAAAAATATCCAAACAAACAGAATTGCAGACGTACAAACCAATAACGAAACAAATAAGAAACGTAAATTCAAGATACAAAGTATGTTTTCGCACAAAGACATAATTTTAAAATGCCAGAATATGCCCTTGTACAGAGACATATACTAAAGAGCTCTTAACCCTACGGTTAATTAACCTATGATTATATTTGGTTTTGATGATAACCAACATTGATGTTTATGATGTCTAACACGCATTGAGTTGATGAAGCAATATGAACAATCTCATATTCATGCAAACGGACTATTAGACGAGCAACACGGTCAAAGACTCTCAACGGAACGCATCAAAGAAGGAATTCGTCGATTGAATTTTACAATGCTTTTATTTCCTTCTTTGTAAACTAGACATAGAGAGATGATCGTTACGATGACTGTATATCTAGAACTTGCCCACAGGTTTCCCTTGCATGCATAAAAGTTTTTCATTCTTTGAAAACAAGGAAACTGCATTTTCTGGAATGCAGTAGACTGCAAGTTGGGCAGTGAGGTATTACAGTCGACTGCATTGGAATGCAGTCGACTGCAATACTTCCAGTAGTCGATTACAGTCGACTGCAAGTTAGAAATTTTGAATTTTCAACGGCTACTTTGGGAATACAGTCGACTGCATGGCACATTACAGTCGACTGTATTTACCGTTTGACACATTTAATGCTTCACCTAACTCCAAACGGTCATATTTATTCCCAACTCTATAAGTACTCATCTTGGGCATAGTTTTGATTCATCAATTGCATTCAAAGCTCTCTTATCTTTCATATTCTCAAAGATCAAAGCAATTGTTCAATCTCTCTTGGTTTTCATCATTTTCTCATCCATTTCAAGAGAGCATTTATTGTGAGCTTACATTTGAGAGATATACACTTTCATAAGTCATCATACACTCATCTCTCTTGTTCTAGAGCTTAAACTTGTACACATCTACTTCTTGAGAGTGAATCTTTGTACACAATTCTTCATATAAAGTTTCTTGTATCAAAGCTTGGGGTTGTCAAGCTTTGGAGCTTTGAGATTGTCAAAGCTTGTTCTTGATGTGGGCATAACATCAAGGGTTTGTAAGAGGTTCGATCTTGACCCGTAAGGAAGATCATACTAGTGAATTCTAGGGCCTTTCAAGGGACTTCCTTGAAGGGGTGGACGTAGGCTTGAGGGTATATCAAGCCGAACCATTTAAATCTCCTTGTCAAGTATCTCTAAACCCTTCTCTCTTTACATTATCGTTTTACATTTGTGTTGAGATTGGTTAGTTTGCTTATTTAAGATATTGTGTTTGTGGTTTGTTGTTTGTAGCTTTTTCAAGTGTCATTCATATCCTCTCTAAGTTTGTTGTATTTACTTGTTATTTTTAAAGTAGTCTTAAAACCTTATTCACCCCCCTCTAGGGTTATCTTTTTTGTTTCAAGAGTCATTCAGAATAAGGTCACACATGCCATCACTGATACGTGGGATAAGGTTCAAAAAATAAAATCGTGATCTCTAGCTCCTCCTGCTGAGCTAGCCTACATTCCAATTCGCATGGATAAGTTAGAAAAAGAAAAGTTATAAACACGTGACATGGCTCGCCGAAGTATACAAATAAATTAGATACTAGTAAATAGGCCAGATACCAATTAGTTGCCTATAAACAATGATTACGAATGAGCCACACTCAGTTGGCGGCCTAAGACGCTAGTTGAAGAATTACTCAAAAGTTAGACATTATTAGGTGACACAAAATACAAACAACGTGGGTATCGTTTATCGCAAGCCAGCTTGTGATTGATATTTTAATAGAAACAATAACAGTGGGATAGTAAAAAGTCGATATATACAATATTCAATGTCGAACGAAAATTACAGTGCACCGCAAACTAGAAAAGAAAGTTTTCTGAATGGTTAAAACAAGATTAATAATCAAAAGTGGGCATATGACAAGAGTATTGCCACTTTGATTAAAGTTTGTGCATAAATTATGTGGCATGATTCGAATCCCATATGAAGACAAAAAAAAAAGAAATGGAGAGATAATGGTGATCATGCATGCATGGTACATGAAGTGACTAAAAGTAAAGGAGCATGCATGGCACCTTCATGAAAGAATTCTACAGAAGGCATCAATTGGAAGCATGCTGTGAAGACAATGTATACATAAGGTGGGTTATTGCATGACATTGTGAAAACGAAAGACAAAATAGAAGTCAGTATAGTAGTACGGTTAGACAGCCAAACAGACGGTTTCACCATACGCACGGGAACCGAGATAGTATTAGACCACCAGAATTTTCAATCGACTACACGGGAACGAGAACAGCGACAGTAAGAAACAATATTTTCGTGATTAGACGATGACACCGAACATCAATTTTACAGAAAGTAAAGTCAATTCTCCTAATTCACCTATAACTATTAACTAGATCGAAGAATTTAAACTATTAGATAAATGATCGATCTAAGGGATTTTAAAAACGGCAAACTCTTAATTTTTATCGTGCAATTTAAATCTTGATCCTCTCAACAAAATGTATTAAAATCCTAACCTAATAATACCTAAATTTTCAATCAATCACAATAATTTATGTGGTTCCTACCCCAAACCTCAATTCTAAAATCAAAAATACATTTACTTCAAAGTAATAATCAAAATCTCCAAAATCTCTTCCTATGGATTCTATGTAGGCTTTTTCTGAACTTTGTGGTGTTCTTATGAATATCCTATAAGTATGTCATCAGAAGTCTTAAAAAGTATATTCTTATATTACTAAAACAACTACAATTCCAAAATACTCATTACATTCCTAACTTTTCTAATTTTAATTAATTAAAAAAATTTCTTTTCTTTTATTCTCTCTTTTAATAAGCATTTAAGTATGCTGCGTCTAACACCCCCAACACCCCCCCCCCCCCCACACACACACACACCCAAAAAAAAATTTCCATCCTCGGAATTAAAATGTACATGAGGCGCCAAAAAAAAAGGTGCAGATAAGTACGTCGCATATATTCTTCAGATTCCCAAGTGACCTCCTCAATTTCATGATTTTGGCCATAAAATTTTAACCAAAAGAATGACTTTCGTCCTTAACACCTGATGACGATACTCAAGAATCTCAACTGGTACCAACCGTAATACCCCGAATTTTCGAAGCGTTAATATCAAATAAACAAGGTCAGAAAACCTCAAAATATCTAAAAGTTTCTCAAGTAGTCATTCAGAGCATCTACCAATCAGTCTCCAAGATACATCAATAAATAGATACCAATAAATAGGACTTAGGCAAATCTCTAGCTTATCTCCATGAGCTAGCTCACATTCCAATTCACGTGGGTAAGTCAGAAATATAAAAGTCACAAACATGTGATATGGCTCGCCGAAGTATACAATAAATTAGATACCAATAAATATGGCTTAGGCAAAAGTTAGGGCCAAACAAAATATAAAAAAGTAAAAATAAAAATAAAAAGTCGGTAGGTTGAAAACCATGCAAAAAGCAGCCTAGGAAAAAATTAGGGTAAAAGAAAGAAAGAAAAATACTTCTACGTCCTAGCAGCAACCAAAGAGTTGATATTTTTATCATTTTATTGTCACATTTCTCTTTCCTTTCCCAAGGGAGGATGATTATCCCCATCCAGAAAAATAGTCGAACCAAGTTTCCGCTTATATTTCCTTTCGAAAGTAAGCCCTCTAGTACGGAAGTCCTCTCCTCTTGATTTCTTACTTCGGTCACCAAATTGCTCTCCACCTTTTAAATATGTACGCCTTCGATCAAACTTTCCCTAAGCATCTACACCATCTTCGGAACCCGGAATAACCTCAGTAGTCAAATGCTTTCTTCAATATTATCTCCAGTAGCTAGCAGGGATCATCTGATCTGATGTTCGTAGGAGTGTAAGGCCCGTATCGTATTTTCGTCCACACCAAACTTCTCTTCAAACATTAAAGAACCAAACCAGGATCACCGGATCCATATGATTCTTGTCTGCTCTTTTGTTTGAGATCGATAAAAGCCCTGAACTATGCTTTACAATGACTTGTAAGAGTCGTGGGAGTCGGGCGCTAAACCTTCTTGCGGATGAGCTTCTTCTTTAGCCTTTTCGAGCAATTTGATTTCTTGGCTACTCGGAAAGTCTCGGTCCAATTCAGCTTGCAATCTATTCTTAGTAGCCAAAACCGTATCCCGGACACAAGGCCAGCCTTTAATTTGTTCTCAATATGTGACAAGACTTGTTCTTGTGTAGTGTTCCACGTGTTTATGTTAAAACTAGCTTGTCTAGGGTTCTTGAACATAATATAGCATGTTGATTATATGCATGATGATCAGGTGCTACCTATTAGATTCAGGTAACACTTGATATGTAGTGTACAAAGCGGGAAGACTTTTCAAAATTAATGTGTGTGAAACAGAAAATTGCCAAATAAGAATGTGGATGGTGGGAATGCTGATGTTGACCTCAATCTTTGTGAAGATACCCGTGATGATGGGCACCAATGAACCTGTTTGACATTTATGTTTGATGTTTGCTCTTCCAGACTTTTGTTATCGTTCCTTTGTTGGAAGTTGGGACAACACATGAGTTCCTTCGTCCCTTCGTTGGGATAGTCCAATTATTTTTGGTAAATCTGATATTTCAACATGCAAGTAAATATTGATGATCAGATTTGGCTTCTTGCTGAATGACGAGAAAAGAAGAACAGGGGGGTTACCAAGAAAATAAGAAAAGGTTTTAGATCTTTTTGACTTTTACCGACCGATTTTTGTGTCAAAAATCTGTTTGTAAGGAGTGCGTAGTATCCATTCCCCTTTTTTCAGGGCTTTTCACTAAATATTCCGTTTGAAATAAGTCTACCGAAGGATTGTGCCAACGGATTTTCAATGGCCTATTTTAATTTTGTAATACAAAAAAAAAAAAAAAAAACAAAATTAGTAGTAATTAGGTAAATAAAAAATGATCTATCAACGGAAAATTCCGTTGGTTAAAAATAATGCCCCTTTGCTCAAAAATCATACATTTTTGTGGCCAATTTTACTCAGGAGAGAACTGCGCATGAATTTTTACCAACAAAAATTTTCGTGTGGAAATGCTTTATCCATGGACTATGGATATCTTTCTTTATAATTTTTTGTAGTTAACTGACCATTTTCTTATACTGGTAACCACTCTAACTTGCGACCAAGAGTTGAGAAAGGAAAGTGTGGCTATGCCAGAAAGAAAGAAAAAAACGGCGCGACCATAATTGTTGATATGATAGTGGTCATATCATCATGCCCTGGGGCTTCAAGCGGGCCAAATGATAGCTATAAATTTTCAACCGGTGCCAAAAATATCAGTCGGTTGTATCATTTTCTCCATCCACTACTACAAAGACACTATTGATATCGTAACAACCTAATACCGGGAAATACTAGACCTTCTGCCTGGTATGGGTGATACTTGGAAAAACTCGAGTATGAGCTGAGAAATGTCAATCTATATTGGGCTGTCAAAAAGAATTAGAATTATTGGTATGATAACAAGAATGAGATTTAGAATTACTGGTATGATAGCTACCATCATTCTCGCTTCTTCCTTTTCCCACTCCATCACCTCCTCCTCCGTTGCCCAACCACCATCACCGATATTGTATTTGTAACATATTCTTCCCCAGCACAACCATCAGGACCTCTTTACAAGTTTTGGTTGGATCTAAATGTTCTTCACATATCTGAGTTCCATCACTAACACAAAGAGAAATTAGGCCATACCGAATTTCAAATCAAATAAACTAATCAATTCCGAAGATCTTAGCCTGGCTTCCAAGCAACTATAACTCTGATAGCACTAAATGTCACACCCCCAGAAGGGGAAGTGCAATGCTAAACAGGCTAGTTAACACATATACCTCAAGGATAAACAGAGCTTTACTACAACCTCAAAAGAAACAGCGGAAGTATGCTTAAACATTACAGCCGTCCATAAGTGGAAAGATTGAACATAACATTATATTACAGACCACCTCTCTTCTATACAAGTACTACACTCTAAAATTAAAGAAGAACAACTAAAACGTTGCTCACCCAGCGTAATACTCTTGAGTCTCCCCAAGGTAATCCTCTTCGTCCCTTGACAAATACTCTGACTCCGAACCTAGAAAAAAAAAGTATCGGGAATGGGTCAGCCTAATGGCTTAGTAGGGTATCCGGTGCTTTTAAGTCCAAACATGACTTGATCATATTATGTAAAGTTAGTATGAACATGCAAGTCACTTGAACAGATGATACCTACGTACTTAAGAATAATTTAACATATCGAGTAACACATGCAAGCATCTGCTCACACTTGCCTTCAAAAGAAACGAGAATAATATATCGAGCAAGATTTAAAATCTTGTAGAACATACACGAGAATGACAAGCAAGACCTAAATATTAACTTGATCTCGCCAAGAATAACCAAACAGTACAAAAAAGTTCAAGACAAATATAAGCCAAGTACGAGAATATCAATATGCAAATATGCCCCTCATGCACGAGCCAACCTTCCCTGAGTGCGAGAGACTTTTCGTATCGCAATCAACTGATGTAGCGGGTTCGATAGAAGAAGTCCAACGTCATCACAGGCACGCCAATAATTTCTTTCGAGAATTAGTACGCATAGCTAGTGCGCACTATCAAGACATGAACGAGAATGAGAACCCTGGCCGGATAACTTTCAACCCCGGCAAATAACACCCTCAACTCACTTTTTTCCTCCTCCTCCTTCACGTGATATGCATAATCATGTACATACGTCAACATGAATGTCATCAAGTACCTCAAAAGAGGTTTAATCCCCTCTCGAGTCATATTTACCGTATTATCAACCATACATGCCAAACATGTAACCTAATCTGCCCAGTATTTCAAATGGCAGCAGGAGTAGTCTGTACTCCGAAAATCATAACAATTTAATTACAAGGCTTCTACAGTCAAACTATATATTTATGAAAACTATACTTAAAGAGCTACATCCCACTATTTTACTTGACATGAAAATATTGTTTTAAGATCATATTAAGCTCTTTAAAAAGACAAACTTCAGAATCTGCCTAGCAACAGTTTCACAAGATAAGTTCCAAGCAACGAATTTTAAACCATAGCAATAGTACTTGAAATAATATGAAATTTGGTATGTATACTCTATACATGTACTAGTGTAACATATAAAATAACCAAGTCCATATCTTAACTAAAAGTATACATTTCTAAGCATCAAAAGTACTCTAATCCCATGACTGTACAGTTTCACAGAATAGGTTTCAATCCACGAAACCATAGTAATAGTACTTGAAATAATCTGGAATTTGGTATGTATACTCTATACATGTACTAGTATAACATATAAAATAACCAGGTCCATATATCAACTAAAAGTATACCTTTCTAAGCACCAAAAAGTACCCTAATTCCATGACTGTTTTGTAGTTTTCAGCATACATGAACACACATCTCCTTGAATCATTTCAGGCAAATATGTATAAATATTTTACTACTACTCATAATAATTCTCATACATGTTTTGAAAACTTAAAGAAAACACAAGATAACCTACCAAGAAAATTAAGCTCAAGCCAATAGGAGAAAGTTGATGCAAATCCCCCTCCTTTACTCTTTGTTTTCTTCTTCTCTTCTTCCTTTCTCTCTTTTCTTTTCTTCCTTCTTCTTTCTCTCTTTTCTTTTCCCACTCTTTCCCTTCTCCTTCTTTCTATTTTTGGCCGAAACTAGGTCTTGCAACCCCACCTTCTCTTTTGTTTCTAAGTTATCCACTTAAGCTTCTTTCCATTTTTTTATTAGTTTCTTTTGATTACTCACCACCAAACATAGGTGGCATACCAAAATGCTATTAATCACACACCCCTTCATGTGACCCCTCATAGCTAACTTAGGGTATTTTGAAATTGACCCCAAAGTTTTGCATAATTACTTTTTTCAACCCTAAAGTTTTACATAATTACATTTTGGACCCACAACTTAATTTCAATATTTATTTTATGTAGACAAGTAATATAAAACAATCATAATATTTTAACCAAATTTAAATATGTTTAAACTTAATAAAATGATTAGAAGTTAATTAAGATCGGGGCCTCACACTCTCCCCTCCTTAAAAGAATTTAGTCCCTAAATTCATACATGATCACGTGAACAAGTGCGGGTACTTTGACCTAATCTAATTTTCACGCTCCCAGATAGCCTCTTCAATATCATGATATTGCCATCTAATCTTAACTAGTGGAATCACCTTATTCCTCAATACCTGATCCCGACGATTCAAAATCTCCACCGGCTGCTCAACGTAAGTCATATCTGCTTCTATGTGACCCGGTTGATCATGCAACACATGTGATGGATCTGGTTGATATTTACGCAACATAGATACATGAAAGACATTATGTACCCCAGATAACGAAGGCGACAAAGCAACCCGATATGCTAGATCACCAACCCGTTCCAAAATCTCATAAGGCCCAACAAACCTCGGAGATAGCTTACCTTTCTTACCAAATCTCATGACTCCTTTTGTTGGAGAAATTTTAATAAAAACAAAGTCTCGCACCGCAAATTCCAAACTGCGTCGATGAGTGTCGGAGTAGCTTTTTTGTCTACTCTGTGCTGTACGGATACGTTGTTGAATTACTTGTATCTTATAAGTGGTTTTACGAATAATATCAGATTTGATAAGCTTACCTTCCCCAACCTCTGACCAACAAACTGGAGATCTGCATTTTCTTCCATATAACGCCTCACAATGAGCCATATCAATACTAGAATGGTAGCTGTTATTATAAGAGAATTCAACAAGTGGTAAATGTGAATCCCAACTACCTTTCGAGTCTATCACACAAGCTCGTAACATATCCTCCAGGGTTTAAATAGTACGCTCACTCTGGCCATCTGTCTGAGGGTGAAAGGCTGTACTCAAGGCCAACTGTATACCCATAGCCTTCTGAAAAGCTTGCCAAAAGCTTGCCTCACCTACCCCACCCAGCCCGTCCCTTACCCAAGCCCACCGCCACTTCATCTCAAAAACACTGACTTTATCTCCACCTCCGCTTTTCTGTTAATCTAAAAAACGACGTCGATGGGAGATTTGAAGAGGATAAGTTTTTATTGGAGAAGAGCAAGAGCCTGCTCATGGTGGCGTCCAAATTGGCCACCTCCCACGAATTCGAAGGGGCTCTGAGATCCTCCACTGACCCGCCGCCCGACATGGTGGTTGATTTGACCGGAATCTAGGGTTCTGTGCTACGTTAAATCGAGCTCGGGTTTAGGATCGATGAGACCCAAAGTTCTTGGAATTCGGTAGGTGTCATTAGAGAGATTGTTTGCGAGCTGATGAGAAGGAATTACAGCAAGAAATCCATGAGAGAGAGGTAACCAAAAAGGAATTGATGCAGGAGAGAGAGAGAGAGAGAGATGAGATAAGTGGTTATACGAGGGGTTGCTTCTTGCGTGTGCTTTTCTGTCCCACGTGTCGTGCACGACCTCTTTATTGCATAGTTAGGGATTTTTTGCAATTGGGATGTTTGTGATTTTTTCTTGGTCAGACATTCCTCGGTGGACAAAGGAGAGGAGACCATAAGAACAGGGCGCAATCAGGGTGGGCCGATGATTACGGCACGGAGGAGGTCGATGTGCTGCTCGTACACGCGCACGTAGATCATGTCGGGGAGGTGATCTCGGAGGATTTGCCAATCCTTCACGATCTTCTTGTGGACCCCGGTGGAGGGGTTGGCGAAGCAATTGTGGCCGCTCTTCCTAGCAGCGGCGGCGTTGGTGCGGTACCAGTGGTCAAAGTTATTGTGGAGGAGTTGAATCAGCGAAAGGGGGCAGCGGCTTGTTGTGTCACAGTGGCCATTTGTGTGTGCAGTAGGGTAGGGGGGAGAGAGAGGATAACTGTCAACCCTTTTAGTGAAGGGTTTAATCAAGGGGAGAATTGTCAAAATCTCACATGTGGGTGAAGAATTAAAAAAGAGTACCGATTTTGCCCCTGACGGATTTATTCCAAAGTTAAAGAATTTGGATGGAAGTTCTCATTTATTGCGAATTTGAAACTACAGACCCTCATGTGTAAAAAATAAATTTTTGGACCCTCAAGTGAGATTTTGGGGTACTTTCAGGGTACTAACCTGTATTTAACCCAAGAAAATATCATTCTCATGTTAAAAGTATCCATATCAAAGTATAACTCCACGAAACTTAGCAAAATGTCTTAAAACAATCACATAATTGCACATTAATTTTTCGATTCCTATATAATAATCGTGTACTATATCAATGATTAAAACCATGTTCATATAGAATATTTGACACAAATATTAAAGGGTGACATAAATACTTTTTGCCATCAAAGAAAAAGTTACTATCAATTTTGCATTCTAAAATTAAACATATACATGAGCACTGTCGTTAGGAAGATCATTTCCACGTCAAAGAACAACGAACAAAAAGTTTCTACATTAGGAACCTGATAGTCATCAACAAAAATTTCAAGAATAGTGCTGCTACACATTGGAAAGTCAAACATTCTTAACGTCACTTTTACTTTTAAAGCCCTTTTATTTTCGGCATCAGATGATGCAACATATCAAAAGGCACTCGAGCATAAGCAAATTATATGGTTACAGTTGAAAACAGTCAACTACTTCCAAAGGCTACGTGTAAAGTAAAAGGATAGTTTTTTGTTAACAGATGGAGCATCTGAAATAAACAAGTAAAAAAGAGTTAAAAAAAAGGGGAAGTGGGGGGAGGGGGGGGGGGGGGGGTCTTAACCCGAGATTAACTCCATGAAAATTTTCATAATTTTACAAAGATTTTTGTTTTTTTTTTGTTTTTTGAAAAGGGGTAAGAACCCTACCACTAATAGAGAAAACATAGTTCAGGACCACGCGAGTAATACCATCATACAACATAAGTGAAACTAGCAACAGTAAATACATGACACCTATACACATCCCATAATCTGGGGACCACCCCAGCCTAGCATACAGATCTACGGAGGCCGAAAAAGTGACACATCTACTCGAGGTCGCAAAATAGCCTGATCTGGGAATGCAGTCCAGTCGGTGGAGACCAGCAGGCAACACCGGCCTGCAAAACAAGCTAATCTTCGAGCATAGGCCAAATGCACCTTACTCCCCCTGCTGATAGAACACCATTGTACACCCTCTAACCTGTAAAACAAATCAAAAAGGGCGGGGGAACTCGTTGTGGAGAGGTCAACCTTCCTCGACAACTATGCCATCAAAGATAAATCATTAGTAACTAACTGGATGTCTAAAAAATCATGAGCCAAAGCCCAGAATACAGTATAAGTGAGAGCAATGACAGTAGCAAGCAAACTATCAATACAATAAACAGAACGAGCAAATAAAGCCACCCAAGACCCTGTATGATCTACAGCTTCCATACCAATACCCACACATAATCGATCAGCCTTCCAAACCTTACTAAATCGAAATGCAACAGGCCTAACACGCAGAGCAATCAATATACAGGAGTAAAGAAGTATGTTGCTCTCAACATTCCTGTGGGGTCGATTACCTTGACCAGTCACAACAGCGCTAGGTGACCCAGACGACTGGGGAACCTTTGTATTTGTCAAGGCCGAACAATGTGATTGCCACAGACTATGAATATGACCATGGACACTAAGCGGGCAAAAGGAGGACTCGTGGAACACTAGATGGTTGCGTGCAATCCAAATGTACAAGAGGGTATATGCAACGATACTGAAGGTGTGGGAAGGATACTCCAAAGATCTCAAAGGCTTAAGAATCCAATTGACAAGCCAGGGTGAGAGAGAGCTTTCCTGAGCATCCTTTCGCAAGCCAAGTTATTCCCCAAACCAAATAGGTCGTACTGCCTCACATTGTAGGAACAAATGTGAGGCCGATTCGTACTACTGAAGACATAATGGGCATACTACAACATTGGTAAGGTTTCTACGATGCAAAGCTAATCGAGTAGGAAGGCGATTCCAAAGACATTGCCACAGGAAAACCAAAAGCTTATGCGGAAGATTCAGTTTCCACATACGGTGCTAGACAAGCATTGGATTATGTGGAAGAATAAGGTGTTGCTTAGCATCCATTGCCAGAATATGATAAGTAGACCAGACAGTGAATTCACTATGCACCTCAGATGCCTAATACCATTGCTCGGGGTATCCTAGCCGTGACACTTATAAGCCTCTAATGGACCGGACCATTGGCCCTAGCAAGTACCCTCCTAACTTTGCACGCAACCATCCCTGACACTGATCAAGGAAGTCTGATACTAACCAGTGTCGCGTGAATGCTGATCAGAGATGGCCAATCGATTGGGCAGAATAGCCCGGGATCCAATTAGTGTCCCAAAAATTAAAAGAGGATGTGATGGTGACCTGACGCCATAACTCTTTCAAGAGTAAGTCCCTTCCAAATAGAATACTTAGCCAATAGTATGAAGAGTTTCCCTCGACCTTACAGTGGAGAAAATTTGAATGCCGACAATACTTCCCTAATAAGACACGACTCACCAAGCTCTCCGACTCCCATAGCATTCGTGCCCCTACTTTGGCAAGGAGTGCCTGATTCATCCATTGAATCTAGTGCAAGCCCAACCCCCCTTCATGTAGGGGCTGGCATAAATGATTCCAACTTATCCAGTGTAGGTGGCCAGCACTATTTAAGCCAGACCAAAAAAAGTCCGTAAAAGTAGAGTGTACATGTAACACCCCGAACACCCAAACCTTGATATTACCTAGCTGTTAATTTATTTTAGAGTGACGAATTTTATATGCAAGATTTAGCATAGATTTCCATGATCGAAAGTTTATCGATAACCTTTAGCGACAAAATTTTAGAAACTGTAAGTTATAATTTAAAGGTGCAATTATAAGTGATATTGATTGAGGTACTTAGTGACAATTAGCATAAATGATAATTTAATGACTAATAGCGACGATATTTTTATTTGATTTATTGCTTATCATCAATACTTTCATTTATCAATTTTTAGCGACAAATAGGGAAGATGAGTTATGTAGCTAACCCATAAAATTTATTTTAGCACGAAAAATATATCATAAATATTTATGTGGGACTTTTTGTAATAATAGAAGGTTTCATGTAAAGAAATTAGAACGATTAACGGAAGTTAGGGGGATTTTTTGTAATATCCCGACCTAGGGTTTATATATATATATATATATATATATATATATATATATATATATATATATATATATATATATAGGGAGCTAATCCGTTGAGAGCGCTAGCAAAATAGGATAAGTTGCTAGCGCGATCTGGCCATCCATCCTCAAAGGATGGACGACCCAGATCTTTTTTTTTTCAAAAGCTGTCAGTCGACCGCGACACTATGTCGCGGACAGTATTTTTTACCATTTTGCCCCTCCTCCCCAGTCCGCTACACTGTGCGGCGGATGACTTTCTTGTCCTGACATGTGTCAAGAAAAAGACGTCCGCTACACAGTGTAGCAGACTACTTTTCGACTGACACATGTCAGGAAATGTCCCGTTAGTTCTTTACCCCCACGACAGTTACCTTGTCCTAATCTGTCACGTCAACAGTGTCCGCTACATAGTGTGGCGGACTGTTATTATTAAAAAATTATCTGCGATATAGTGAAGTGGACGTTATAAACTGTCCGCTGCATTATGTGGCAGACAGTTAATATATATTCAAAAAAATCCTAACAACGAAACTCTTCTCCATTCTTTCTACTTACAAATTTTTCCAGCGGTGTTGGCAAGAGGATCTGCGCAATTTCTTCTTAAGAACACCTATAATACCCTAATAGATGACGTAAGTTCACAAAATCAATCCTTTACATGTTTGTAATCTATAGTTGTGATGAATATTGTGTTTTATGCAAACTTTTGATTATGCATTGAGCATGTGCTGGCGATGAGAATTTATATACATATATATGTATGTATTTGTTCATGTGCTAGCGTTTGTAAAATCCGATTTCGTTTATGTATATATATATCTATTATACATATGAGTATATGCTAACATTGTATGTATTATGCATGCGCTTGCGTTATATGTATTATGCATGTGCTAGCGTCGTATTTTTGCGAGCGATTATCAAAATCCAAACTGAGAAGGTTTTTCCTTAATTTCAGTTGTAAAAAATGGAATTTAACCCTGGACTAGAAGATCCATCCGTGTTATACGACCAAGCCAACCATATCAGTACGCTCATATGGGATGGTGGAGTAAGATACTTAACGAATAAACTTTCTTATTCCCGCAAATATTGTATACTTTTGCTTTGCTTAGATTGTATTTATTAATTCGTATGAAAGAGCACTTCTCACCACAGTAGAAGTATCCAATGAGTTCACAGCATGGAAATTGAACAAGTCCCAGAAAACGATACTGCGTGGAATTGGGTTTGACATTTTCACGCTTGGGAAGATCTTTCAACACCTTGACCGGCACTTAATAGGTGCTCTTGTTGAAAGGTGGAGAAGTGAAACGAATACATTTCACTTCCCTCTTGGAGAGATGACAATTAACCTAAAAGATGTAGGGTTCATCTTAGGGTTACCGATGACGGGGCGGCTGGTAATAGCTCCTCCGTCGGAAGCAACAAATAAGAGAACCGCTAGGGACTTCTTCACTTCGATACCCCTGGAACAATTTAGCAGTGGTGGTATAAAGTTGAAGTGGTTGGTAGATACCTACAAGGTTTTGCCGAAAAACTATACGGCCGAGATGTTTGTGCTGTACACACAAGTTTTCCTCTTGTGGGTGATGGGGGCAATTTTATTCCCAACGACGTCGAAGAACACAGTCAGCGTGAAATATTTACCGTTGTTTGGTAACATGCGGGAGGTTGGGGATTATGCCTGGGGTGCAGCGGTTCTTTCGTATCTGTACCGAGCATTGCACAAGCCAACGAGGCCCGACTCCAAAGTCATATGTGCATGTCTCTCGCTATTGCATGTATATCATATAAATCATGATTTCGTTATTGTTTTTTTTGTTGAATAGACAATATAAATATAATTTGCCCATGTTCTCAGGTGTGGTCTTATGAACACCTTGCTACCGGTGCACCAATGCGTAGGGATGGAAGCGATAAAGTGTGGCATCGGTTGCGTGCTTGGGAGTACAGCCAGAAAGAGAGCCATTACTAGAGGAGAGTCGATCGCCATCACAACATTACGTACTATTGAGGGGAGTTCGACCGTCTATCTCCGGGCCAAATGCGTTGGGCACCGTACAACCATTTGGCACGACGGGTGGGAGAGTCGTTCATCTTCACGCTCTCCGGGTTACAGCGCACACCCCTGACCCATTTCGAGGTCGCGGAGTGGCAGCTGCCAGACCAAGCAATGCGCCATTTTGACTACCTGCAGGGGTTTCCAACCGATGCCCCAGATATGAGGGTTAACAGGAACCCACCGGGTGTCGGACGGTTTGGCAAGGCCAATGCGCACGAATTGTGCGCGACCGAAATAGAGCTTTGGAGTTCTTGGTAGGACGCACTGGAGGCCATCGTCTTGGAGCCTGACCCCGTTATTAGCATTGAACAGTACACTGAGTGGTACTACCTCATCACGCGGAGGAGAGTAGCCCTAGTAAGGTTTGAACGCGAGGAGATGTACCACCCTAGGGGTCAGATCGATAAGCATATATCATACAATCTCGTAAGTTGTCCAACACGTGTTCGTAATTGAATTTGATGATTATAAATGTCTGATTGAAGTTACTTATTTTTTTATCTCTTTGGATGTAGGTTAATGCCTCACTCGCATTCTTCCAGAAGTTGAGTGAGCGGAAGGATCTGGTGAGCGCAATGGGCGAGGATCTTCATCTAGAGGCTGTTGCATTGGCTTTAGGTTGCGGGAATTTTTTGCGCCGAGCATCGGGACAGTCTTCAGTCGTCAGCCCGAGAATGGGTTATACGGGCGTCAGCGAGGGATACGGTGATCCCTCGGGACAGGCTTCAGGGGTGAGCCAGGGAGTTGGTGGTCCCTCTATAGTGGGGATGAGACAGGCTCAAGTGTCGTGGGATGATTACAGCGTCATTTCCTTCAATTTGTTCCCGAAACCCCAACCCCTCTCTTAGAGTCAAGTCACGCAAGACTGGCGTTTCAGAAACTACGGTTTCTCTGAGGCACTGCCCATTGTCACGTGGGCGGAACCACTTGGCTCCCCTGGAGGGCAATATCAGCCGGCGGAAGAAATGGCCAAAGAGCAATATCAGCCAGCCAAGCCCCCCAAAGAAAATTAACAGCCGGCCGAACCTCCCGAAGGGCAATATCAGCCACCGAACCAGGAATTGGAGGACAATATCCCCTGCTCGAGCCCCTCGGAGGAGGGCAATATTTTCTGGTTGACCCCCTCGAAGAAGGGCAATATCCCCCGGTCGATCCTCGAGGGCAATATTACAAAGGGCATCCAGCCAGGCCCCTAAAGCTGCATAAATGCGAGCTAATCTGAGCCCGTTATTTTAGCCCCCCCTCTCCCCCCCTCGAGACATAGCGTCGTATGACGTGGATCACCCGGAGGACTTGGATTACAATTGCTCGCGGTAAAAAATGGCCTCGCTGGCTCTGGGAGCTTGGTTAGACAACGGTGTCATCTCGCACTACGTGCATATTCTGATGCAAAGGGGTCGAGAGTAGCCAGCCGACCGTCCGCCCGTTTTTATCTTGGATGCTTATTTTCATTGCATCCTAGTACAAGACTGGCATGAATGGGCCGCTGCAAGGGGGACGAGAACCCTGACCCAGTGGAAACCGTCTGTTAACGTACGGGCATATCTTACTAGGGATAGTCCAGTGAGCGCAAGTGTTGCCGACATGTTTCTAATCCCATTTTTAGGGAATCACCACTGGTACTTGGTTTGCTATGAACTAGTAGAGAAGGTCATATCAGTCATCGACAATCTTCACGATGATACCCCCGAGATGCATGTGCTTCATATGTACAAAGGCTTAGGCCAGTTGGATGCCATGGTAAGATCTTGTTTAATTCTTCTTGTAACTTACATATTGTAAAACTGATTAATAATTATTCTGTTTGCTATGTTTAATGTTTAATGCTTATTATATTTCTCGCAGAATCTATTTTCTGCGTTGGTCAATTCTAGACGTGACGAGAGAGTACCGAGCAGGCCAAAGCTCCATTTCTGATTGAAGAAGAGGAGGCCCAAGCAACATAATTCCTCGGACTGCGGCGTCTTCGTCTGCATGTGCATGGATTACATTTGTCGGTCTGAGAGCCTCGGAAAGACCGTCTGGAGCCGAGAATGCATACAAGGCTTTAGGTATAGGATAGCTTGGAAAATTATGAAATGCCAGCCTAGAACTATTAGGTTTATTGAAAATTCGTGTAATGACGAGAATCGCGCAAGAGATGAGGGCCCCAATTGACATTGTAACATTATATTCATTTTTTTTAATAAACATTTATTATATTTATGAAAGTTGTTCTTCATTCATCGGGTTTGAATTGATTTGTGTTGACATCAGTTGATCGGTGTTGAATACGGTTGATTTGATTGACCGATTTGTGTTGAAATCAGTTGAGTGTTTGATTTGTGTTGAGATAGCATTGGCATTTTGACTGATTTGTGATTTGCTTTGAAAGGTGGGAAACAAAGTGTGGGTAGGTGTTGGAGCTTTAAGATTGCGCAGGGCCAAAAAAGTTCTAAGTGTTGAAGTCTTAGATTGTAGTTGACATTTGATTTGGGTTTGAATGATGATTGGAGTTGACATTTGATTTGGCTTTGAATTTACGAATGGTGGGAAACAAAATTGTGGGAAAGTTCTACAAAATGTTTATGCTGCGCCGTTAGCTACACAGTGTAGCAGACGTAAAGGGAACAAAAAAATTTCTAAGTGTTCGAGATCAAAGTTTCTGATGCGCCGTCCGCTACACAGTGTAGCGGACGTGTAGGGAACAAAATATTTTCTAAGTGTTGGAGATCAAAGTTTCTGTTGCGCCGTCCGCTACACAGTGTAGCAGACGTTAATAGAACAAAAACTTTTCAAGTGTTGGAGATGAAAGTTTCTGCTGCGTCGTCCGCTACACAGTGTAGCGGACGTATAGGGAACAAAAAAAATTCTAAGTGTTGGAGATCAAGGTTTATACTGTGCGGTTCGCTACACAGTGTAGCGGACGTATAGGGAACAAAACTTTTCCAAGTGTTGGAGATGAAAGTTTCTGTTGCGCCGTCCGCTACACAGTGTAGCGGACGTGTAGAGAACAAAAAATTTTCTAAGTGTTGGGATCCAGAGTTTCTGTTGCGCCGTCCGCTACACAGTGTAGCGGACGTACAAGAAACAATTTTTTTTAAGTGTTGGAGATCAGACTTTCTGCTGCGCTGTCCGCTAAACATTGTAGCGGACGTCGTTAATTCTATTTTATGAAATTAGCGAGGGAATAAATATTTTAGCGACGGAATCAACAATCTCAATATCTCAACTCAAATGTACGATTAACAATAAAAAATCATCGATTAACAATCACAATTCTCAAATGCACAATTAAGAACCTAAAATTCGAAAACATAATTAACATTAACATAAAATTGTTCATAACTTGATTTAGGGTTCAACATTGGGGGAAAGTTTTTTCACAAGTGCTCCGATCAAACACCGTCACTTGAAAATTCCAGTTCCCCGTGTATTCAAAGATTACAAAGTCCCCGAGATGAAGGTCATGCTGCTGCACGAATTCGTTCCAACCCTCTGTGAAACAAATTTGATCTTGGTCGCGCTTCTTCTTGATTCTAACATTTCATGACCCCTTGCAGCTAGTTAAAGTTGAATCGAAATAACGTGTGGCAAGCCTTGCGCAAAAGGCTACCGGTATGTCCTAACATATTCATAATACAAAAAATAGGTAAGTTTTTAAGCAAAGATAAAACTTTTAACACACACGAAAACACAGAGAAACAGGGATGACCTACAAGTTCTGTATGAAAACCAGGCATCATGACCTTGAAGAAGTGTCTGCCTACAAGGTGCCTGTTGCCTACAAATTCGCTGCTCGACGAATTAGAAGCCAACAGGATGGATCTGTCGCCGGAGGTGGCGCCGCGTCGGGGGAGGACGAGGATGTCGCTGGAGGCACCGCGATGTTGAGGAGAGGACGGGGCTGTCGCCAGAGGTGGCGCGGCGTCGGGGGGAGGACGGTGGTGTCGCCGGAGATGTGGGTAACCATAGATGGGGTAGCGGCTGGGTGAGATGCTCGAGACAAATAGAAAAACGGGAGAAAAAAGATTGGCCGATCTGATTAATATATAACAGGATAGAGTCGTCCGCTACATTGTGTAGCGGACACAGAGAACACCAAAAGTTTTTTGGACTCTGCAGAGCCGTCTGCTATACAGTATATCGGACATAAAAGAACACCAAAAGTTTTCTAAGTGTTAGAGTTTTAAGACTCTGCAGAGCCGTCTGCTACACTATGTAGCGGACGGGGAAAATAAAAAAAACTTAAACTTATATTTGATGGCTCTCATAGGTCCATCAGAAAAAAAATTCCAGTCTTCGGTCGAAAGAATTTTAGAAAAATATTACAAATGTCAAACAGACAGGATGACTTATACAAAAAATTAAAGGTCCACTGCAGCTTGTTCTTCCTCATCTTCGGCATCATCTTCTTCCTCGTCTTGCAAACCCCCTGGACTAATCCCCAGTGACTTGTAATGGTTCCGGTTGTCATGGTCGGTCAATTTGTTGCACAATGCACATCTTCTCAGCTTTTTAGGTTGAGTTGCATGTTCAATAGAGCTCTTTATCCGCGTAGATCTCTTGCGGCCTTTCGTTTGCGATATAATTGGATCCAAAGGCCAGATATCATTGTCGTCTTCCTCCCCCGGCTCATCATCTTCTGATCCCGTCGTAGGCTCGGTGTCAACCGCATTGCTGACTGAAGCTGCTTCCAACTAGTTGACGATGGGCTTTTGCTGTTGAGCTACCTCGAGGAGATGTTTATATCCGACCATTGTAGCAGCACCCTTTACGGACAAATGGGTGAACATCGTCACCAGATGATTATACCGCAACGTCTCTGATTCTTCAAAGTCAGTATACGGGTGCTCCGGAAAGGCAATGGTACTGTGCAACCTGTTTGCACCTTTCATCCACCGTGGCAGGACGTATTTATCGGGGATTGTCCTGATATTCTTCTGGGTGAAAAACAGCAGAATGTGTCTACACAGGATGTCATGGAACTCAAACTTCTTGCAAACACATGTCACTGAGTCTGTCAATGTGTCATGGCTCACCGTATAAATTCTGCGCAGCTTCTCAAGGACAAGGTCATTCACGAGCGAATAAACCTTATTTTCACGCGTAGACTTTTCTGCCACCTTGTTTATACTGTATCGTCCCTATTTTTGCAGCTCTACTTGGTATAGCATGAAGATCTCCTTCGTATAGACTTTGGCAGTGTTCAGCTCCAGCGGGGTCTCAAGCAACCTTCTTCTTTGTTTGTACGTGGTTGCAAAGTCTGCAGCCCTTTCTTTCACGAATAATGATGCAACTGCTTTTTGTGCGGATGTGATGAAACTCTTCAAATTGGTAGTTGTACCCACATAACTATCGAACGTGGCATTCATAGATTTACTCATGCCCGTCGTTTTCATGCCCGCAGAAAAATACCTCCTCGTGTAAACTCCAATCCATTGCTCTTTGAGCTCGTACAAGTGCTGGAGCCACTCGTTGTCTTGCAATGAGTAATCCTCAACAAGCTTTTCCCACCTCTCCTCAAATTTCTCAATCATTAACGACTTGTTAACGCACTTGTCAAAATCATGTTTAAAGTCTGAATACTTTGCATACACGTGATGCAAACGTTCAGGGTATTTGTTGCTTATGTGCCAAGTGCACAAATTGTGTCGAGTGTCTGGGAAGATTGTAGCAATAGCCTTCTTCATTGCCAAATCTTGATCGGTGATGATAACTTTGGGTGCTTTGAAGTTCATTGCTTCTAGCCACGCCTTAAACAACCATACAAAAGAACCCTCGCTCTCGTCCCTTAACAAGGTGAACCCGAACATGATGGAGTGATAATGATGATTGACGCCCGTGAAAGGAGCGAACGGCATCGAGTACTTGTTGGTACGGTATGTGGTGTCGAAAGTCACGACATCCCCAAAATGCTTATAAGCTAGCCTCGAACGACCGTCGACCCAAAAAATTGTGCTAACTCGATGCTCATTGTCAAGTTTATAATCGAAGGTAAACTGCGGGTCCTCCATCTGCATCCGCTTCAATAGGCTCATTGTGGATTGAGCATCATTGAGGTCATACGCGGCTCGTCTTTGGGTTCGGACCGCATTACGAACGTCTGTCGTGTTAAAGTTTAGATCCTGAATTCCTCTAGCATGTTCAGCAAGAACATTAATCATGTCGGTATGTCCTAGCCGCGCATTGCTCATTGTCTGAATCAGGCTCCTTACGACCTTACCCATCTTCTTGTGTTGATGCATCTGACTCACCTTAGAAGGGGTTACTAACGGGTGATTATGTGTCAGTTCCAGACTAGTAATAAGCCAATGATCATGTTTGGGTTTATAGCTTACGAACATCTTGACTTGGCAATTCGTGCGCGCAAAGCAATCCTATCTTCTACCCGAATATTCTATTTCGTCATCACTGTCATCGTTGCCTACGCGTGTCTCATTTTGCACTGGGTTTCTGCTCCTATGACACTCGTATAAACGAGAGCATATTTTTTTTGTTATGTTTCTTGTTCTTGTAATCTTTATTCTAATGCCAAAACCAACCGTTAATGAATACGCTCGAAAACATTCTTCAGCTTCTTCCAATGTTTGAAATGTTCATCCTAAATACGGATCACTAGCATCTACGGGGGTGTTGGAGCTCGTCACGAAATCAAACATTGTGAAACAAGACCTATGTAGAAATAAACTACGCTTAACTATCAAATGACATTTCTAACTGAAAATATTACCTCAAAATTATCTTGGCGAATAGACCAATTTAGGATGACAAATATACCATATACATAATCTCAAAAGAGTATCCAATTTAACATTTATTAATTTATTGAACATAACAAATTAAAATTTTTAAGATAAATAGACAAATTCATCACGCCAAAAATACAACAAACATATCATTTGAAATTCGAATTTAAATAGGATAAAATTTTCGAAATTAGCGAACCTCAAAAAAATCAAATTTAACAATAATGAATTTGGTTAAATTTAACAAATTGATTTCTAGAACATCACAAAAAATCTATACTTTTTTGTCTATTGAAAAAAAATATATATTTTATCAGTCAATCCATAAAGAAAAGTTCACCATTCACAAACTTACCTTGTTTGAGTGAAGCTTGAAGCAAGTGTTACTCGAAGCTTGAAGGGAGCTGAAAATGGAAGTAAGTGAGTATGAAGGAGAAGAAAATTGTGCTGAAAGAGCTGAGAATCTTTTGGGGATAGGCAATATTGTCTGCGATACTGTATAGCGGACAACATTGGCGACAACTTTGACGTGTGTAGAAATAAAGGTACATATATTAATGGAAGTGTGTCAGTCCCGTCAATCAAAAAGATGTCTGCTACACAGTGTCACGGACAGTTTTTTTACTGACGGTTGTCAGGACAAGAAAGTCGTCCGCCGCACAGTGTAGCGAACAAGGGAAGAGAGGCAATATGGTAAAAAAATACCGTCCGCTACACTATGTAGCGGACGACTAACAGCTTTTGAAAAAAAAAAGATATGGGTCGTCCATCCTTTGATTTCCTTTTCAGTTTTTTTCACTCTCCCCATAGCACTCTTTCTCGTTATCTGATCTTCCACATGGCCACAGCACACATCACCCCATCGCCTGCCACTGTCACCGGCTGACCACCGTCGCCGACGATCCACAACGCCCGCCCTCCCAAGCAACCGCCAGTACATGGTCCCACCACCGCCAACAATTCCCCCCCCCCCCCGTGACATCACAGTGCGCAACCAACATCTGCTCTGCGACCGACCATCCTCTGTCCTCGCTAACACCTTCATCTCCTGCCGGCCTCCATCGCCGGCGACCCACCGCCCCCCATCATTCCTCCACTGCCCGCCTACTCTCCTCCTCCCACATCACAGGGTCAGCCATTACACCTCTCCCAATTTGAGAAACTTACAATTAGAATCTAAAATTCCCAATTTAACAAATTTAATTCAAAATTAGTGAATCCTTTCTTGAACTTTTGAAATTCAGAAGAGTGGCTGTGATGGGTTTGTACGATGAATGGTTGGTTTTGTGATGTGGTCACGATTTTTGTAGTGTTGCTATGGGAAGTTTCCACGTGGTGGAGGTCAACGGTCGTTAGTATAGATGGGGACCGGTGCGATGGGCTTGTCGGTGGTGGTGGATTAATAGCGGCACAGGAGATGTCAAAACATTGCGGGGTTTTGCGATGGGGTTCATGGCTGGCTGTGGTGGGTTAGTTTTGTGGAGGTGGTTGTTTGGTTCTGTGTGGCCGTGTGTGGTGTGGGGGGTGGAAATGGAGGGTCACCGGCGGTGAGTCTGATTGTGAAGGCGAGAGAAAGGATTGGAGGAGGAAAGGGGGTGGCCGTTGTGCTAGTGTGTGATTGGACGGTGGAAATGGTGGGTCAATGGCGGTGCAGGCTGTCTGATGATGGAGGCCGGGAATTGATTGGAGTCTGATAGGGACTATGGAGTGTGAGAAAGAGAGAATGAGTTTATCAAGTTAGCAGGGAGTGTTAAAGAAGAAAATAAAAAAAAAATTAGGCATTTTTAATCGAAACGACGTAGTTTTAGTCGCTAGGCTTAGGCAATTTACCAAAGGCTAGTAACGTATTCGCTTTCCCCATATATATATATATATATATATATATATATATATATATAATAATGTGGCAAGTGTCTAACAGCCTTCTTGTTCTCTTGCTTCTAAATTTCGGCCGAGAGAGAGAGGCCGATTTTTCGGCATCGTCTTGATTTTTCCGGTAAGTTTTCTAGACCATTTTTCCTCTCTTATTTAGTTAATGGTATATGGAAATTAAAGAGGGGCATGGGAACTCAGCCGTGTGCATGTGTGTGACGGCTGTGTAGTGTGTGCGTATAGCCATGAGAGTGCTGTGAATGTGTGCGTGTATACTAGTGTAAGGTGGGTATCATTGGGTTGTAGGGTGTGTGATTGGGAAGGGCTGTGTGCGGCTGTGTACATGGAACATTGTGCGGGTGTATCGGGACAAAGGGACATGGGTTTGGACAGCAAGAACCGCACTGCCGTGAGGCAGTGGGTGTAAGATATAAAGTAGTGTGTTGTGTGTTGGTGTGTGCAAGGGACGAGTTTGAGTGAACCGTGAGTGTGTAAGTGTACGGGTTTGTGTGGGTTTAATGTGTGTTTGGTGCATTGCATAGTAATGGTTGCTGATGTCAAGGAGAAACTGTCATGAAACCATGTGCGTGGGTTTGGTGTGTAGCGTTGCCATGAGAGCGTGATTGGAGTGAAAAAGGGGAGCTGGGCCTTGAGGGTTTGGGTGTGTAGTAGCCATGGCTGCCATGAGGAGAGCAGACGAGCGTATGAGTAAAGTGTGCATGTGTTTGTGTGGTTGAGTGCTCAGGTGGGTGGGTGTGTGTTGCATGTGTGCGTGGGTTTGGTGCAAAAAAAAAGAGCAGCTATTGCCATGAGGCAGTAGCTGTCACGGCAATAGCTGTGTTATGACTGTGTGGGTGTGGGCATGTGTTTTATATATGTGTGCACGTGTGTATATATATATATATATATATATATATATATATATATCAAAAACAAGGGCAGTGGGTGTAGGGAGATGTGCGTGAATGTTGTTGTGTGAAAGAGTGTGTGGATGTGTGAGTTGTAAGATATATATATATAGCAGTAGGTGTGTGTTTGATAAGTGGGTGTATTTAATTATAAGCGTGTGTATAATTGTGTATGTGGAGTGAAAAATTGTGTGTTCATGAGAGGCTTGTGAGTGGTGAGTGGTCTGAGAATGAGCGAGAGATTTAGTGCACAGAGAACAAGAAGGGAAATGTGGATCGAGTTTGATTTTAAGTTCGGCACATGCATTCACTAGTGCACAATTATCTTTAGCATATAAAACTTTAGAGTGTAATACGTCAGGCCATATTAGAATTCATGGAAAAATTTTATAATTTTCTGAATTCGAATGTATTTTTAATATTTTATGTAAGTTCAGATTTTTAAAATGCTTTTGGAGCCTTCAAACCCATGAAAATGTTCTGAAAAAATTAGAGTAATGTTTTTGTCATACAAATAAGTTCCAGATCAAGTTCAGAAATTTTTAGAGTTGATTTGCTATAGTTTCCGTGTCGCATTTGTTTTAGCAAAATGAATAATTTAAAAATATATTTAAGGCCTTTTAAATTTTTATTTAAATTTCTAAAATTTTTATAGATATTTTAAATTTATTACCAAAAATTATGGGACTTTATTTTCTGCTAAAAGTAATTATGGCCATTTATGAATTTTGTTGCATTTAAAGAAATTATTTTTTATTCAAAAATATTCAAAAATTCAGAAAATTCATATTATAACTTGTTATGATGTTTTAAGCTATAAATTATTTTTTTTATAATTTATTATGACTTTGGGATATCGTTACACGTTAAGGAGCGTATAGGGTTTTCGGTTAGGTTGGTCGTGTGCGGGACCCGTTTTGAGTTGCACAATTTCAGAGTTAGAAGTGAGTACATGGTGGGTAGTTGATAATATTTTTACAGTATTGTAGCATAAATTGTGTTCTAACAAATGGATTGCCAATTTAGGTTTTTCAGAGATTATTGATTGAGGTTTGGTAGCATTGGTTAGCTTGGATCGAGGTAATGAATTCTATCCGAAACCCCATTTTCATCTGATTGATATCATAAATAATTTTCTGAGTTATTATCAATTTTTTAATGAACCCTGATATTTTATTTGTCATGAAATTATTTTCAATTGCCCATGAAACCCTAGCTTGAACCTTATAGCGATCGTTTGGAATTCTTTGTTATTCTCATATGTTTTATTCATTCGATTATCATAAAATGTTTTGAATTCTATTTAGGGCTAAATGCTTTTTGACCCCCTGTACTATAGGGCGGTTGCAAAATGGCCCCCTCTTCTAAAAAAATTGAACTAAACCTCCATGAACTCGTTAAAACTGGGAAAAAATGAACGGCCGTTACTGAGCTTGTCAAAAGATCAAAACTACCCTTTCTTTTAAACACAGTTGTTCTCAAATAATTTAGGGTGGGTGAAGGAAGAATGGAGAGAACAGCAAGGAGCAGCGGAGGCGGGGCAAAGGGCGGCGTGGAGGAGGGGTGAGAAGACGAAGGAAGAGAGGGGGGTCGCCGTCGCCGACGGGGGGAGGGGGCAGCAGGCGGAACGAGGGGCTCTTACGGTTGTGTGGAGCGGGGGAGAAAATAGGAAGGAAGAGAGAGGGGGCGTCAGCATCGCCAATGGGACTGCGGGGGCTACGGGGCTGTTGCGGCAGCGACGGGCGGGGGGAGAGAATAAGAAGGAAGAGATGGGGGCAGAGTCACCGATGGGGGGGAGGAGGCTGCCGGTAGAGAGGGGCTGTTGCAGCAGTGGGGGAGAGAAGAGGCAAGAAGAGAGGGGTTGGGGGAGAGAGGAGGAGGGGTCGGCGTCACCAACGGGTTGGCTGCACAAAGGGGTTGGCGGCGCTGGAGTGGAAGTGATTAGGGTTCTGTAGGGGAAATTAGGGTTGGGGAAAGGTACAGTCAGGTCGGGTCGGATAGGCATGGAGCAGGTCGGGGCAGGCTCGGTCTATGCCTGCGCGGGTAAAGGCGGGCACGGGTCGGTTATGCCCACTGGACTTCTGAAATTTAATTTCAAAATTTCAGAAATTCAATTTTTTTTTTGCTCTGCGGTTGGCCTTTAAAAGGAAGGTTTGCAATGAATTGAAATGAAAATGGTCACTTTTTGCAAATTTTCTAGGGTTTGCAAGTGAACTGAAATGAAAATGGTAGATTTTTGACAAGTGTTTAGTATTTTATTAGGTCAAAAGGGTAGTTTCGTCCAAAAAATTTAGGTTTTGAACGCCAAACATTTCCCGCCCAAAAAGTGTGTTAACTTGGATGGAAACCGTCCATTTTGCCCAGTTTTGATGAGTACAGGGCGATTTAGTTCAACTTTTTTTAGAAGAGGGGGTCATTTTGCAACCGCCCTATAGTACAGGGGGTCAAAGTGCATTTACCCCTTTTATTTATTGCTTTTCAATGTTGACATGAGTTAGTAATCTGGGAGTTATAAGGATGGTCTGTATTGTTGGAGTTATAAGGATGGTCTGTTGGTTGGGTTAAACTAGTACCTAAATGGACTAGTCAGTGTACATATGCATATGTAAAGCGTATCGAGCACTGTCGCGGTAGCTTTGCTATAGTATACTGTCATGTTCAATATTTCATGTTTCTATTTTATTGCACCTGCAGTGTTTTGAAATGAGTATTGATTTAAGGGATTGAGTTGTTAATCATCCCTATGTTTATATGAAAATGTTGTGGTTTTATTTGAAAACCCTTTTAAAATTATCATTTGATTGTATATAGAAAATCATTTGAATCGCTATGTTTTTCCGTTTTAAAAGTTGTTATTTGGTTTAAATGTAAAATCGTCCGAATCGTTTTTGATTGTTTTTAAATCCTCGATCGACCTTACTGGGCTCTCAAAAGCTCACTCTCCTTTGACTTCATTTTCGCAGGTTGCCTGAGTATGGATTAAAGCGAGTGAAAAAGAAATGATTAATTTTTTTTGGTATTGATTGTTAGAATCCCTACGTGGATGACTTTGCTAGTTTATTATTCAGGCTTAAATTTAGTTTCCAAGTATTATTGTACATTGAGAGAAAATACATTAATGGATGTTTTAGTTGCTCTGAAAGTTATGGTAAGTTTTGAGGATAATATTGTTTAGTGTATATGATCGAGCGAGTGTCTAGCGTTTCGATAATTTCGGGATGTTACAGTACCTGACAGCAGAAAGAAGCAGGGAAATATATAACAGACATATAATGACTAAGCATGGGCCATAACACTGATTTAATCAGCGTCAGGTGACCTGCACGGTTCAATAGTAGTCCCATCCATCCCTGACACTTGCTACGAGTTCTATCGATCAGTCCAACCAAAATTTAAGATTTGTGATCCACCCAATCCAACTGAATGCCTAAATATTTGCCCGATCCTGAGCCCAATGGTACCTTAAAAGTGCTTCGCGCAAACTTAGTCATCTTTCAAGGAATGTTCATGCTCACATTAAGGGTGGATTTCTCAAAGTTGATCAACTGTCCCGACTGATAACAATAACTCTTTAAAAAATGTTGAAGGTAACGGACCGAGTCATACTTAAGGTGGAAGAAAAGAAAGCTATCATCCGCGAAAAAGAGATAGGAGGCGAATGTCGAGATAACACAATACCTTTAAGGCCTCCCGAATGCATGCCATCGCACAATGCAACGGATAATTCTTCTGCACACAATTTGAATAGGAATGGATATAACGGATCTCCTTGACGAATACCTACTTTTGGAAACAACAAATGGCCTAGTCTAGCATTGACCAAAACTGAATACGAAACCGTAGAGGCGCATTGCATGATCAATTTAATCCATCCCAATGAAAAACCAAAAGCATGTAGCACTTGTTCTAAAAAATTCCAACGATTACGATCATAGGCCTTACTCATGTCCATCTTAAGGGCAGCCAGAGTAACCTTTCCCTTACTCCGAAGTCGAATAAAATTCACAAGCTCCTGGGCTAGCAAAATATTATCCAGAATGTGTCTGCCTGGGACAAAGCTGGCACGACCTGAACCCACAGGTGAGCCCATGAGTTAGAACCATGACTGGCCGCAGGCTCATTCGAACATCCACCCAGGGCTCTGCCAGACCTTATTACAACATATACACAAGAATTTATAACCAAGTAATTTAAATCTATCTCCTTAATAATATTTCTAAAATCACGCTTATAACTTCTCAATTAATCTCCAATGACATTCTTTATTTAACAACTAACATGGGTCATTTTAAATCCGGTGGAGATCTAAGCTCCGAAAAATCTCAAATTACAACTTTAGTACTAGCACTCCACCAAATGATTTATTAAATAATATAAGAGGACTACAACTCCTTTAGCAGTCATCTACCATAGCTACAGCCTCGTGGCCCTCATCAGTGCCCCGTCTAGATAAACACCTAAAAACATTTATAAAAGAGTGAGCTTGGGGCCCAGTAAGTACACATACCACATTCCTAAAATAGGTTTTGGGATTCATAGAAGCATGCCATGGTTTCGCTTCGATTTAAAACTGGTAAACATTTTCGCAGAAGATACTATACATATATACTTTATGAAAGCAATTCATCCAATATTTTCAGAACATAGGCATGACATTAAGAAGGCTCATTAACAACTATCACAGTTCATCATAACTTAGGTATGTTGCGGTCAGCGTACATTCCCCCTGACTAGGGCCCACAATCCCTACCCTTTCCTGAGATAAATATTATTGTGGATGCAAGGGCGAACCACGAGCAACAGTATTGTGCATCAACGTATCGTCCCGTCGACCAGGACCCACAATCCAACTTTCCCTCCGTGGATATGGGGCACAACAACCAAGTCAGAAATACCGTCTTTTTTCAACATAAGCGAACTTTAAAACACTACTCAGAGAAATATTCCATGGCATTCATCAAACCAATTTACACAAAAATAAACAGTAACATGTGAAAGTCTTTAAAACTTCTAATTGGAATAAATCGTTTATACATATACATAGAAGGAAAATAGGGTATACGGAGGAATATGGCTAGAGTACTTACCTCGCTGAATAACTGCTTTTGGTATTTGCTCAAAAGCCGGTCCTATCTCTTGTCTATCGAAACCTAAATAACAATTAACACGGATGTTATTCATTGCCGTTCGAGTACACCTAAGCATTAAGTTTTCCTCAAGTAAATGAAATTACCAAACCGCCCCTTGACTTCAGTAAAATTCCTATTTACCCCCGACTTTAAACGTACCGTTACATATGCCGATATAACCAAAAAGACTATGTTAAACAGCTAGGTGGGATTTTCGGACCATAATGGCCTCTCGGAGAATTTTCCGCTCGGAACCCTAAGTCGCTCCTTAAATTGAGAGCTAATGCTCCTGTTTTCAAAATATATCGAACAGCGCCAGAATGCCACAAAATTTTAGACACTTAAGCCTCTTAGTGTGTTTAGACCACTGTAACATTTCTAGCCAAAAATAATTTTGTTTGCTATATCAAACAATTCAAAAGCCTATTTTCAAAATAAGGTCGTTTCAGACCCTTTGCATGCCTAGAAAAATCCCATAAATTTCTACATCGAAGTCTTCACAAAAATAATGGTAGTTTTAGTTTTGTACTTTGCCCAAATATGTTTAAAAGTGGCTTAAAAAGTCTTGGGCAATGTACTAATATGTAATTCTGAAAAAAAAACATTTTTCAGCAAACCCTAGTTTTGTAGATTGACCATTTTGAGGAAGAAACATGATGAATCTTAAAAACACTCAAAACTACAAAGTTAAAGTAGACGTTCTAAGGTTTTCATAAATATAAAGCTCACAAAAATCTAATTATTGATGAATTATCTACATTAAATAGAATTGGCTGATCAAAACAGCACATCTCTGTACAAACCAGTTTTCGTCAATGATTATTTTGGAGTATAAATACTATGAATCTCAGAAAAATATAAACTAAAAAGTTGAAGAGTACTTTTTTAGGTTTCTATAAATATAAATTTTACAACGATCCCATGAGTAAATAATTTGCTATGATAAATCGAAGTGGCTGATAGAAACCAAATATTCTGGATTTTTACAGTAGATTGACTCTAAGATCGATTTTCAATGTGCAAGCGTGCGATTCTAAGAAAAATCAAAACTAAAGAGTTGAAGGCAAGACAATGAAGTTTTAAGAAAGGGTAAAATAATATTAATTTGATTTAAAATAAAGGACATATGACAAAAACCCTAACCCACTCTTAATCTACTCTATAGCGGCCTTCTTCTCAAATACTACCGAAAGCTATCAATTCCACACCAAATATACATATGAAACGTCCAAATTCGTGGCTAAACTAAAGAGAGAGTTTATGGATTCCATTACCTTGAATTTTCCCTTGCTTAGCCATGTTCCTTCTCCCTCTCTCCCTCTCTGGACTTCGCGTAAAAGAGGCTGGCAGATTTGCTAGGACGGCCGCCCTCTTAAAACTTCCTTTATATATGGTTGCCCTAGGTTAGAATAATTCTAAAGGCCCCCCACACTTAGCTAGTGTTCTCATCTCACCCACATTCCTCTTAAAAGATCACAATAATCTTAGATTAAGGTTAAAATAAAATTTTCATCAACCAATGAAACATTCCGGGCATTACATTCTTCAAACCTCATTAATTTGCAACTTAGGAGCATTATACATTGTCACTAAAAGTCACAATCAATACCGCTGGCAATAATCGTCGCTAGAGACCCCAATTTAAATGTAGTTTTATAAGTGACCCCGATTCACTAATCATCGCTAAAAGTCACTCTAATAACAAATATCGATGCTAAGTATAAAATCAATGCTAATTGTTGTCGATAAAATCTTAATTATGCACATCAACACTAAATGTTAGGTTCATAATCGTCACTAAATATAAACTAATCGGTTAGACATAAAATCATGGTTCGGGGTATTACATTATCCCCTACTTATAAAAAATTTGTCCTCGAAATTTGGTTTACGCATAACCATTCCTGATCTCAATATCCACTAGCATACAGCTCAAATCTTTCTACATCCATTTAAAAACCCCAAATACAGTTTCAAGCACTTTATAAAATGTACGTACGAAAGTCCTCAAGGTATAACTTGCATTTATCGCACTTGACCCACCGATGAATATTACCTCAAGGAATCACAGGTTCCACCTCGGTGTAAGTATTATCTCTACTTTTTAATCTATCTCCACTTGTACCATTAAATCGTTGTTATACTGTAAGGTCTAACCAATGTCCCATGACAGTCAACTTCAAATGTTTCATTATACTAAAATTTCGATCATATGTTAGGTTTTCGGAATCCAGATCATTACTCAAGCTCTAAGTACAACGGGACCCAAAACTTATCATGCCCCCAAAATGGAAGCCGCGGCTGCTATCGAAGTTCTTAAAATGAAGTATTAACCCATTATATCTCTAGTAACACCAGGTCTAGACATAGCATCTAAATCCATTAAAATAAAAGTCTCTATATAAGACCAAAATTAAAGAGAGCTCATTCTCTTAATAATGCCCTTTCGGAAGAAAATTTTGAACGCATGGCTAGAACAATTACACAAACCCAATCTAATCAAATTACCTACATCCGAGTAAAGTTCTCAAATGTTTCACATACCAAAAGAAAATGCTCTTAACTCATGTCCGACTTAAACCACGACCAAACTAAAATAACATACTCAACCATTTTCGTTCATTTGAACCAAGATACATGCCTACAATACTAAATCAGAAAACACCTTTGCAAGTTTTGGAAGGAAATAGAAAGCGCACCCGTAACCTCTGAATCGAATGCCTGCGAGTCCAGCTGGGTTTTTGCAAGAACCTTTGTCGTTGCCTGGGGTTCTGTTGCATCCTCATTTGGTTGGCTCTGTAGCCCGATTCTAGGGCAATCCCTAACGAATGGACCTCTTGTCCACACGAGAAACATTCCCTCGTTTTCCACCTACAGAGTCGACCAGGATGAAAGTGATTACACCTGCGGCATGGCAGTGATCTAGCTTTTCTACTCTTCCAAGGTGCTGAGTTTCTTTGGAAGTTCTTCCATTGGCCATTCAAAGTTTTGTGCATTTCCTTTCGCGGAAAGGCGTTATCTTCCTGAAGTCTATTTCTCACTGCTGCTCTAATTCTATCTCGCGTATTCCCTTCTCTGCCAGATGTAGGTGCCCATATGGCCCTGGAATGTGGATTTGTCAATGTCCTTAGGTTAGACCCTTGAGGTTGCTCGGTCGACGATGTCTTCTGGGATAACGAGGAGTTTCCCTTGTCCATGGAAGGTTTGATAGGGGCTTCTTGTCTAGACATCCTATAGCTAAACCAAAAGATAGGTCATCAGATTAAAGGCGTAATATATCTCACTTATGTAAATCAACGAGTACAATGTGTTTGAAGTTCACTAACCAAAACCATGAGATCACCTAGTGGTGAATATTCATCCCATCTATTTTTATTAGTCTGACACCAAAATCAATACCATAAGGCAACCTATGAAGCATACTACTTGGACTTAGTCAATATGTTTAACCAATGTCTATGTGCACTTACACATCACACCCCAGACTGAAAACTCTGACCACAATGCTTTCATTACGCATTCTAATACTTCAAAACAACCAGTTCAAACTGTTGCCAAAATCCAACATAGAGAAATGTATTAACTTAAAAGTACCCAAAATATAGTTACAGACATATATCACGTATCCATCAAAGTTTAAATCTCTAATCTACCACATCACTTACATCTCTCAATCACAACACAGCCCATAACCACTAGCTGTTAAAGCTATTCACAAGAAGATCATAATCCTATTCCTCCATCATCTTCTTCGGGTACAATTAAAAATCTTTCAATTTGAAATGCAAGTAGTATCGGTCAACTACTACGTAATTGGCCCAAATCTCAATCTTATGCTGAAACATCAGATAAAAAATGGTCAAAACCTCATCCACCTTTTCAAAGTCTAATCTCAATCACATACTATCTTAGGTTTATGAGTCTACAATATCTCAGCTTAAGCCCCAACTACCACCAGACTGTCCTTTTTTAGCTTAATAACCAATCACTTAACCTCTTCCCAAACTTGTAATAAGAACACGTATCAACAAATTCCTAAAATCACTTAGTCAAAGCCTTTTCCTTTCCCATCCCACTTCACTCTCATTAGCCTAGAAACGAGTCTACATAATCATATAAGCTTCAAAGCGCAAGTCAAAACATCAATCACAATCATGGCAACTTCGAGCATTTCACCACACTACGGAATTCATCAATTAGGATGCTATAACCTAACCAACTGAATCACTACTTAAACTCTAATATCCTAAAATCATAATGCTCTGATACCATTTCTGTCATGACCTAAACCCACGGGTGAACACATGAGCTAGGTCCGTGACCGGCCGCAGGCCCATCCGAACATCCACCCAGGGCTCTGCCAGGCCTTACTACAACATGTACACAAGAATTTATAACCAAGTAATTTAAATCTATCTCCTTAATAATATTTCTAAAATCACGCTTATAAGTTCTCAATGAATCTCCAAGGACATTCTTTATTTAACAACTAACATGGATCATTTTAAATCCGATGGAGATTGAAAAATCTCAAATTACAACTTTAGTACTAGCACTCCACCAAATGATTTATTAAATAATCTAAAAGGACTACAACTCCTCTAGCAGTCGTCTACCATACCTACATCCTCGTGGCCCTCATCAGTTCCGATTCCATCTAGATAATCACCTGAAAATATTTATAAAAGAGTGAGTTTGGGGCCCAGTAAGTACACATACCATATTCCTAAAATAGGTTTTGGGATTCATAGAGGCATGCCATGGTTTCGCTTCGATTTAAAACTGGTTAACATTTTTGCATAAGATACTATACATATATACTTTACGAAAGCAATTCATCCAATATTTTCAGAACATAGGCATGACATTAAGAACGTTCATTAACAACTATCACAGTTCATCATAACTTAGGTATGTTGCGATCAGCGTACATTCCCCCTAACTAGGGCCCACAATCCCTACCCCTTCATGGGATAAATATTATTCGGCAAGGGTATACGCCCCCCCTGACTAGGGCCCACAATCCCTACCCCTTCTTGGGAAAAATATTATTGTGGACGCAAGGGCGAACCACGAGTAACAGTACTGTGCATCAACGTATCGTCCCGTCGACCAGGACCCACAATCCAACTTTCCCCCGTGGATATGGGGCACAACAACCAAGTCAGAAATACTGTCTTCTTTCAACATAAGCGAACTTTAAAACACTAATCAAAGAAATATTCCATGGCATTTTTGATGCATTTTCTCATCAAACCAATTTACACAAAAAAAAAAAAAGTAGCATGTGAAAGTCTTTCAAACTTTTAATTGGAATAAATCGTTTATACATATACACAGAAGGAAAATATGGTATACGGAGGAATATGGTTAGAGTACTTACCTCGCTGCATAACTGCTTTTGGTATTTGCTCAAAAGTCGGTCCTAGCTCTTGTCTATCAAAACCTAAATAACAATTAACACGGATGTTATTCATTGCCGTTCGAGTACACCTAAGCATTAAGTTTTCCTCAAGTAAGTGAAATTATCAAACCGCCCCTTGACTTCAGTAAAAATTCCTATTTACCCCCGACTTCAAACGTACCGTTACATATGCCGATATAACCAGAAAGACTATTTTAAACAGCTAGGTGGGATTTTCAGACCATAATGGCCTCTCAGGGAATATTCTGCTCGGAACCCTAAGTCGCTCCTTAAATTGAGCGATAATGCTCCTGTTTTCAAAATATGTGGAACAGTGCCAGAATGCCACAAAATTTTAGTCACTTAAGCCGCTCAGTGTTTTTAGACCACTGTAAAATTTCCAGCTAAAAAAATTTTTGTTTGCTATATCAAACAATTCAAAATCCTATTTTCAAAATAAGGTTGTTTCAGACCTTTCGCATGCCTAGAAAAATTGCATAAATTTCTACATCGAATTATTCAAAACAATAATGGTAGTTTTAGTTTTGTACTTTGCCTAAATATGCTTAAAAGTGGCTTAAAAGTGGCTTAAAAAGTCTTGGGCAATATACTAATCTATAATTCTGAAAACAGCATTTTTCAGCAAACCTTAGCTTTGTAGATTGACCATTTTGAGGAAGAAACATGATGAATCTTAAAAAAACTCAAAACTAAAACGTTAAATTAGACTTTCTAAGGTTTTCAGAAATAAAAAGATCAAAAAAATCCAATGATTTATGAATTGTCTACAGGAAATCGAAGTGGCTGATCAAAACAGCACATCTCTGTGCAGACCAGTTTTGGTCAATGATTATGTTGGAGTAGAAATACTATGAATCTCAGAAAACTATAAACTAAAACGTTTAAGAGGACTCTTTGATGTGTCTATAAATATAAATTTCACAAATATCCCATCAGTAAATAATTTTATATGATAAATAGAAGTGGCTGCTAGAAACCAAAAATTCTGGATTTCTACAGTAGATTGACTCTAAGATCGATTTTCAATGTGCAAACGTGGGATTATAAGAAAACTCAAAACTAAAGAGTTGACAAAAAGTAAATAATTTTATATGATAAATAGAAGTGAATGCAAGACAATGAAGTTTTAAGAAAGGGTAAAATAATATTAATCGGATTTAAAATAAAGGAGATATGACAAAAACCCTAACGCACTCTTAATCTTATCTATAGCGGCCTTCTTCTAAAATACTACCGAAAGCTATCAATTCCACACCAAATGTACATATAAAACGTCCAAATTCGTGGCTTAACTAAAGAGAGAGTTTATGGATTCCATTACCTTGAATTTTCCCTTGCTTAGCCTTGTTCCTTCTCTCTCTCTCCCTCTCTGGACTTCGCGTAAAAGGGGGTGGCAGATTTGCTAGGACGGCCGCCCTCTTAAAACTTCATTTATATATGGTTGCCCTAGGTTAGAATAATTCTAAAGACCCCCCACACTTATCTAGTGTTCTCATCTCACCCTCATTCCTCTTAAAAGATCACAATAATCTTAGATTAAGGTTAAAATAAAATTTTCATCGACCAATGAAACATTCCGGGCATTACATTCTTCCAACCTTATTAATTTGCAACTTAGGAGCATTATACATTGTCACAAAAAGTCACAATCAATACCGCTGGCAATAATCGTCGCTAGAGACCCCAATTTAAATGTAATTTTATAACTGACCCCGATTCACTAGTCATCGCTAAAAGTCACTCTAATAACAAATATCGATGCTAAGTATAAAATTGTTGTCAATAAAATCTTAATTATGCACATCAACGCTAAATGTTACGTTCATAATCGTCACTAAATATAAACTAATGGGCTAGGCATAAAATCATGGTTCCCGGTATTACAAAAGCCGTTTTGAAATGGGGAGATGAGTGATCCCAAATAGGCTGGAGCAGGGTAACTAAGACTTTAGAGATGAGTTTGTGTTCCCAACCTATTCTGGTCGTACCCAAAGGCCCACTGCGGTCCCATTTTCCATGACACGTCCACACAAGCAACAGTCATTTTCAACGCTCACAACCGGTCAAAGCGTGCACGCTCAAGTCACGTGCACTTCTTACTTCTTCTACGCGACTTCGTCACCAACAAACTCATCATTGCACGAAGCCTTATCACACTTTGCACGTCGCCCGTCGGCATACCATGACACTTGCCCAAGGAGGTTGGCCTTGGCCTTCCTTTTGGGGTCGGCCTCGGCCTCCCCATTGGGGTCGGCCTCGGCTTCCCCATTGGGGTTGGCCTTGGCCTTCCTCGAAGGGTTGGCCTCTGGCCTCCATCCTTAGCACATTCACTTCTCTTCCAGGGACCATACATAACTCCGCGACCCCGTCGCCCGAAAACAACTCCGTGACCCCGTCGCCGGCGTCCGGGCATCGCACTTCAACACTCCGCCACGCCCGTGCGCCGCGCCGCTGATACATCCGTGCCCCCAAGCTCTCTGTCACACTACCGTGCCCCCGGCACCATACGCACTCTGTCCCGCCCATGCACCACCATTGACATAAACGTGCCCCCGGCACCTTACGCACTTCATCGTGCCCATGCGCCACAATCATGTTACACGCCCCCGGGCACCACACTCATTCATCATACCATGTGCACCTTACCTTGGTCATGGAACATGCTTCAACCCACTCTCTGGAGTGTACATCATCCACGGGGATAGGCGACTCCTCCGGGACACTATCTCTGCCAGAGAGCTCTTCAACTCCTCTTCCGCCGGGTAGACGGCTCCTCCGGGATGCTACCTTGACATGCTCCGAGTGCACCGGCACAAGGACTCATCCGCGGGGATAGGTGACTCCTCCGGGACACTATCTCTGCCAGGGAGCTCTTCAACTCCCCTTCCGCCAGGTAGACGGCTCCTCCGGGATGCTACCTCGGCCAGTCTGGTAGACGGCTCCTCCGGGATGCTACCTTGACTCGCTCCGAGTACTCCGGCATAAGGACTCACTCGCGGGGATAGGCGACTCCTCCGGGACACTATCTCTGCCAGGGAGCTCTTCAACTCCCCTTCCGCCAGGTAGACGGCTCCCCCGGGATGCTACCTTGACTCGCTCCAAGTGCTCTGGCACAAGGACTCACCTGCGGGGATAGGCGACTCCTCCGGGACACTATCTTTGCCAGGGAACTCTAAGTGATCTGGCACAGGTAGACGGATCCTCCGGGATGCTACCTTGGCCGACCAGGTAGACGACTCCTCTGAGATGCTACCTCGGCCTGCGGAATAGGTGACTCCTCCGGGACAGTATCTCCGTCAAGGTGCCTGCGTGACTGGCCTACGTACTCCGGCACTGGGGGCTTGCGTCGGCACCCCTAGGGACTATGACCCCCGGGTCACTCCGAGACGGGAGCAGGTCTTCGGAGGGCATCGCACCTAGTTCACCTGGCAGTTGGGCGTCGGGTCTTCCCCGCCGCTGCTAGGCCTGTGGGACTCCGCAAGGGCTTGGATTGGAGGCTAGATGAAGGGGTTCTCTAGCCACACCGATGTTGTGGGAGCCAGTCTTTCCAGACAGACAGAGCGACGCTGTGAGGAGCAGGCCGGGTGAATATGCGATCCGACAGTCCGTGGAGCACCGGCACCCGTGGAACCCCCGGTGTCGTGTCACTCCCGGGGAGTGCCACGTGTCGGTTAATGGCATCATTATCTCAATCTCTATAAATAGAGGTCTTGAGAATTCATTTGGAGGACTTCTTCTTCACTCTCACATTTTCACTTTCTCACTCTAGAATCCTAGAGAGAGAAACATACAGGACCTTGACTCTGGACCTAAGCATCGGACTGTGACTGTCATCGTGTATTCATCCCGCGCCATCGCCCTCGCAGCACTGCCACCCTCAGGCTTTGTCTGGGAAGCCCTTCGTCTCTGCCCTTGTTCCACCCTTGCTGTGTCTCACATCAACATACTTGGAAGCTGACTCGGACTGCAGCCTTTGTGGCACATCCACGTAAGTATGAACCCACTTTCCTTGGCATCAGTTTGTAAATGACATAATACAAACTGATGGGCCTAAAGTCTGAAACCTATTGAGGATGAGTTTTTTTTTTGGGATTAGAACAATGAAGGTTTTGTTGATTTCCTTAAGCATGTGCCCAGAACGAAAGACAGACAAAACAGCTGAGATGAGTGAGGTTCCCAGTAGAGGCCAGTAATGTTGGAAAAACAAAGCGGGCATCCTATCCGGACCGGTGCCTTTAGTCCCCTGATCTGTTTGAGAGCAAGATACACTTCATAAGCCAAAAAAGGCCTAGTCAATAACTCTAATTGTTCAGGGGATAGCCTAACCCTCAGATGACGAAGGATTGAAAAGGATTCCAAGGTTCGATTAGGTGAGTCACCAACAGAGGTAGAGAATAGATGACTAAGATAATCTTGGAACAGATCCCAGTTCTGTTGTTCATCCCTAGTCCAAACACCTTTAGGAGTGAGCAGAGTAGCGATGTGATTTTGCTGTTTACGAATGTGACACATCGAGTGAAAAAATCTAGTGTTACGATCACCTCATATAAAAGCCACTGCTCTCCACTCCGCTGAGCCCAATACTGCTCTTCGCAGGCCAACAGTTGATCCAGTTCATCTCGTAAGGCCCAATCACGGCATTGCTCGATTGATGTCTCAACATGGTTCTAACCCGCAGCAATAAGCATTTGAATGTGCCGAATACGTGAGGCTAGATTACCAATCGAAGAGTGATGCCATGATTTCAACGTGTCTTTAAAGGCGCGAATATACTGCACTAATTGAAACATAGGAGACCCCGAGATCGGAGAACCGCAGACCTGTTGCACTAGCTGATCACAGACTGGGCATCGAAGCCACATGGCTTAAAAACAAAAAGGTCTAGCCTGGCAAATGCGCACCGGATTTGTATCTATGAAAATGGGAGCATGATCTGAATGAAAAATAGACAAATTTTGGCCCTCAGTCTGAGGAAGTAAGGCATGCCATGAGGCGTTAGCAAAAGCCCGATCTAGCACCTCATAAGTACATGCGCTAGCATCTCTGTTATTGGTCTAGGTATACTTTGGCCCACTAATGTGAACAGGGAGCAGACCGAGTCTGTCAATGAAATCTTGTAATTCCGAACACCCCAGAATTATATGCCGATGAGGGCCACATTTATCCTCAGACGAAAGCACTTGATTGAAATCCCCTATCAGAAGCAGTGCACCCTGACACTGAACCAAAATAGAGGAGATTTACGCCCATACCCCCTTCTAGTAAACAAGATAGGATGGCCGTACAGGAAACCGACATTCCATGAAAAATGGAATTCATCTTCGACAGACATGAATATGAGATGAGCATTTTTAAAAATGAAGGTCATGTGTACTGAGTCATCCTAACCCAACCACAATTCGCCAGAAGAGCCAGCGGAATCAACCCCTAACGACGATGAGAACCTGTGACGATATAGTTTACGAGATACAGATTGCACCTCAGATTTTGTTTCCATTAGGAACATTATGTTGGGTCTTGCACCTCGGAGGGCATGACGAAGGGCGTGAGCAAGCCCCCGACAGTTCCAACTAAAAAGTTTCATGATACCCCTTCGGGTTGTTGTGGGACAACCCCAGACGATTCAATTATATCTATATCAACAGTTGAATATCCAGAGACAGCTAACAAAATAGAAGATGAAAAACTAAACGGCATACCTGGCAGCAATGTTGATGTCCCGTTGTCGCCTGTTGCCGTTTGTGAGAAGCATCATCTTCTGGGTTATGTGAACTCAGACGTTTCCAAGAACTGGCTGAAGTGGCATCGGATGCGCGAGAACCATGCGAGTCTGATTGCTGGCCCCCGATATTCGCCGGAGAACTCAAGTCTGAGGACACCGAAAGAATAGACACATAGGCGGTATGAGAAGAGCCTCCGAAATCCTCTGAAGGATCCGACTCCTCTTCTGAGTGTTAAGCATGAGGGACAGACCGAACAGAGCTAGGTGGGAAACTGGGTGCAATCATATGAAATTCAGCACCAACAACTCCCATAGGCATCTCAGAAGCACTATAAGTACCCCTAGTCATGCTACGAATCGTCTGTTCCAGTTGCTGCAGCACTGGCTGTTCCGGCTCAACGACAGCAGCCCCTGCCATATAAAAACCTGCAACTGAATTATGCACTTCAGTGCTACCCGGCCTACTAGTTTCTGAAGGATCATACTGCCTTCGACTTTCCGGCGACCAACTGACCGCCAACACTTGACCCGCCGCAAGTCCAATAAGTTCAGCATCATCCGCATTAAAATACTTGAACGACAGCCTCCTCAATTGGATCCAAATAGGAACGACATCGAACCTATGTTCATGTAGCGGAGTATTCGGCACCAAGGCACTGAAAATGATCAGTGCGCCACATAAGTTCCATGGGTTACCTGCCAAGAAAAGGTCACGAGCGACCTTCTTTTCTATCAAAAATAGGTAGAGAATTTTCACCCGTTCAATTCGGATATAGCCACCACCATCCCAACAGTCTTGCAACTCACGCTGCGCATGCCACGTGGAATTTTTTTGAAAATCGACAAACCTTCCGACCAAAGTACACGCCCATCTTTCACGCGTAGCCAAAACGTGTGTGGGATTACTAGGAATAAGCCACCATCGCCTATTAACTGATTCCCTCTCCTCTGTATTGGTGTGTCCATAACTTGGACTAGCCATCATCTTGCCTAACAAGTAGCCTCACTTCCAACCGTGAAGAGATAGCACTCACCCAAGAACCTTGCTAAGGTAGAACAGAAGAAGAGAAGAGGTGAAGAAGTTTAGACAGATATCGAGCTGATAACCTCAACGCAGGGATATCTTTTTTTCGCCAGAGTGTTTGGGAAGTAGCTCCTCTTTTACTGTTTTTTTTACAAAAATGTTTGTTAAATTTCACATTCTTTAAAATAAAAAAGAAGGTAGAAATCTAATGAAATAAGGTACATGAGAAAATGAGATAGAAAAATATCTGTACATGATGCTTTGTAGACGTGAGAAATTGAGATAGAAAGGGACCTAAATGAGATAGAAAAATGTCAATACATGTTCACACAGACACACATTGATGTTCCATATATGCACAACAAAGGATAAATAGTGACTGAGATAGAAAATGCGGTACTCATAGAGAAGAAGAAAAATATATGAAACAAATAGAGATTTCTTAGCTTGAGATATACAAAATACATATTGCTGATGATGGTATCTTATTGAGCAATATTAAGCTGATGGACAAATATTAAGGCAAAATTTTTAAGAATATTGCTCTTTGAATCATGTAAATGAAATAAAGTTGAGTAACACTAACGAACTTATAAATCAATATCAATAATAGGACAACTTTTAAGAGATTTATTAAGATGTTTCGCAAGTTTTTCGAAATTACTTTTGGAGAACATAATAGATATAAGAAGACTTGAGAAAATGAAAGTAAATGAGAAATATTTCTAGAAGTATTTACCAACACGTAGGTAATATATTAACGTAAAGGGTTTACCGTGAAAAACATCTAATTAGCCTCACATGTTTTTAAGCTACAAAACACTAGGTTCTGTTTGAAATCACTTACAGTTTTGATTTTCAATTTCAAAAAAAAACAAAAAAAAAAATCAGTTTAGTTTTTATTTTTTTACAAAAACAAATAGGTGTTTACTACACAGTTTTTATTTTGAGTTTTTTGTTTGGTGGCGACGGTGGCGGGTGCCGGTGGCAGTGGCAATGAGGGATGGCCGTGGCAAGTGCAGGCGGCAGCGGTGGTCTCAAAATAAAACTCAAAACTTCAAAATTGGAGTTTTAAAAAACAGCCATGTTTAAAAACTGATTTTTAAAACTGAAGGGAAAAAAAAACAAAAATTGTGTGTCAAACGCATTTTTTTTTTCAGTTTATAAAATTGAATAAAAAAACTGAAAATTTAAGTGATTTCAAACGTTACCTAATTCAGATAAATGATCAAAGATAAAAACAAAGAGTCACTGAAACTCTTAAACCACATATGCATATAAAAGAGAAACCCTGGCAGATAGAGAAAAGTAAAGTACTCACATAGGGGTATATAAAAAGAAAAAACTTATAAATATATGTGCCTCTATCGAAGAATAAATTGAGGAATAAAGTATGAGATCACACATGTCAAACTATGTGGTCATAGTACTTCGTGGCCAGCGAGGGGACGAAAGTTCAAAGCTGAAGAGGAAGAAAGTGGTAAGTATTTTTTAAAGAGGAAATCAAGGAAATTAAAAAGCTTGAAAAAGTTTGATTTTGTGTAAAACTTTGAAAATAGTTGTGGAATCAGATTTTAGTTGGATTAATGAGAAAATGATAACTATAAAAACTTGATTAAGGTACTATAATTTCAAATTACTTTTGAAATTTAAACTGATATGGTAAACTTTTACTGACTATTGAGAGAGAACCGAGTTCAAAATAGAAAGTGATTATTATAAGTGATTAAAATTAGTTTTATATGATAATAAATAAAATTTGCGTGGCAATATAAGGGAATGTTCAAATAGGCAACGAAGTGGTTACTTTCTTTTAGTTTCGACTTTACAGTATAAATAGTTAGATTTTAATACTTTTGGTTACAACATTTATTTCATAACAATGCCATCTTGGGTGGAGATACTTGTTATAAGTATAAGATTTAAGAGACAGTAATGATACAATAGTTTATACTCCCTCCGTCTCAAATTATTTTATCATCTCTGACTAGCATAAACTTTAAGAAAGTTGGTCAAGAATATGAAAGTTCCCTTTTTACCCTTAAACCTTATTTTTATGTATTTTTGTTTTTAAGTCTCTGCCAAATGGTTGCCCTTATTCCATCTTTCTATTTCTTCTTCCCTATCTCCATTTCCCAGATGATCGCCTGGCCTGATTGGATCTTTATCAAAATCAAATTACATTTCATCAAACTTCATAAGGCATCCTCAATTGTCTATATTTTTTTCCTTAACCTTACTGTCTCTTTCCAATGTAAATTTTATTCTTCTCAAGCCATAAGCAGCATTCTAGACTTAAGTTGATGTACTGCGTGAATGAACACGAAGAACAAGAAAAAACAACAAAGAGATAAAAAGATAGAAGAGAAAATAACGGAAGCTTTAAATCTGGCTCAACGTTTAGACCCCGAACGCCTCGTCAAACCCCGAGTGTCTAAGCTGGCTTGAGCGTACACCTAGTCTCGCCTAACTGAATGTCTAGGCTTGCCTAGTCTCGCCAAGTCAAATGCCTAGGCTCGCCTAAAGCTCAAAATCCATCTGATCCTGCCACCATGACCAATAACATAACAATTGCCCTTCCTCAAAAGCTGATCAGCAGCTTTTTTTCTTTGAAATTAAAAAAATATATATTAACCATGAATAGGACATGTGGTTGAGGAAGGAGATACTGTTGGTGATGCAGAAGAGACAACAGCGACATCGACGGTGACGGTGGAAGAAGATGGCGACAGCGGTGGTGGTGGAAAAAGACAGCAGCGACAGTGGTGATCAGGGTCGTTTCTTGATGGCGGTAATAGTGATTAGCATCGTCGGGGTCACCGATAATGGTGATCAGCATTGTCGGTGTTGGTTGCAATGGTGATCGGGGTCGGCGGTGTTAGCAACAATATTGATCGGAGCTCGAAGCTGGGGGGGGGAGGAGAGAGAAAGAGAGATCAAAAAGGAAATATGGTCAATTTATTTAGGACAGAGGGAATAATTTTTAAGACATAAAAAATAAAAAGTGCTAATGACAAAACTATCTCCTGAGGTTTACACGTATTTGCACTTCGCTCCCCGTATTTACAACTTTAGCAATAGTGTTCCTTGATGTTGACAAAATCATTGCAAACAGCTCCAAAAGTGAATAGTCATTAAAATTCTGGCATTAAGTCTGCATGTGCACAACACATGCCATCTTGGCATGGGTATTAATGTCATTTACAGATTTGACCAGTTAACTCTCTCGCACAAAGTAGAAATTGAATTAATGTCATTAAACCTCAGGGGACAATTTTGTTGTTTTGTCATTAACCCTTGATTGTGAAATCAGTTGTTTTCGGTGAAATTCCATCATATTTGCTCGAATTGAAGCTAGCAGGCTGCCACAGTGCTTGCAGATTTCCCACGAAAGTCTTCGCGGGGATTTGGTGCGAACCCTGACAAAAAAAGTATGGGATTTGCAGACCCACCACTTTTTACAGATCCACCACCTTTTGGGTTCCGTGGTCTTAGGAGAAGCAGAGAAGCGGTGGTAGTATGCGGATGGTGTTCGGTAGGAGAATGTCGAAGAGTCAATCGCACCTTTGCGGCTCCTCATCAACGAGTGACCACCTCCATGGTTCGTCAGTGATGGTTTCAACTATGGGGACGCTAGAGATGGTGGTGGTGTTAATCTCTATTTTTCTTATTTTTCAGATATGTAGTCGAGGGATATGGGCTAGCGATGTCATCGGGAATTTTGAGACTTGCAGTAGGTGGGTCTTTGGTACACAGTGTGGCGGGGTGGCCAAGGTGAACACATCAACGGCACAGTGCTGGTACAGTCTTATATTGAAGTCTATGTACCATGCTTTCCAATATGCACATGCTTGACAAGCCTTTTTTTTTTTTTTTTTTGCATCTATTTGAACACAGATTCTTGCGAATCTTTCATGGCGGATTTGAGGCTCATTTACCTTCGTTTTTGAGTTTGAGATCTGTTGACTTTCTTTATTATGCCATCGCGGGACAAATTACTTGCAGTCGGAGGAAAGCTCGCCATAGGGTGTGGCAATGGGGGTTTAGGGTTCTAGGAGAGGAAGAGAGAAAAGAGAGATAGGAGAGCAATGTGGGTTTAGGGTTTTCAGAAGGTTTTGGGAGGGGAATGGATTAATTTGTCCATGCCAAAACGGCATGTGTTGTGCACATGCGGACTTTACGCCCGAATTTTAACGGCCATTTACTTTCTGAGTTGTTTGTAATAGTTTTGTCAACCTCAATGAACATTATTGTCAAAGTTGTAAACACGAGGAGCCAGGGGTAGAACTACATATGTACGAGGGGGGCTATAGCCCCCCCCCCCCCCCCCTCCCCTCAGATTTTGAAAAAAAAAAAAATTACATATAGTGGATTTGGAGATGAATCTTGAAGAACATTTTAACGGAGAGGATGCCGGATTCCAGATCTGATCTGATGTTTTTGATGGCTCTGGCGTAGGATCGAAAGTTGTCTTTACTCCGCCGTCAATATGTAATGTGTGCGTGCTTGTATGTGAGGGTGAGAGATGGTGAGAGGTCTATGTGTGTTTTTGTATGGTGAGAGGTCTCTGTGTGACGCGAGAGAGAGAGAGAGAGAGAGAGAGAGAGAGCCAGAAAGGTGGGGGTGTGGCGAGAGAGAGAAATTAAAGAGGCAGAAAGGTGGAGAGGGGCGACTGTTTGAGAAAAATCTAAGTTAGGGTTTTCTTGTTAAAGTTTTTAAATGGGTTAACAATTAGGTGATGGACTTGGGCTTTATTATATATATCACATTGGCTGTGTTTAAATGGGCTTAAAGTTAGTTTTGGGCTAATTGATTCTATGGCCTATAAGTTTAAACTTTAATATATATCATTTATGTAAATGGTATATTTACAATATATTATAATTAATTTATTATTGAAACGAGCTGTTCGCGAACACATTCGCGAATATTTTAGAGTGTTCATGTTCGGCTCGTTTAATAAACGAGCTCTAAAAACTTGTTTATGTTATGTTCATATATTATTCGAATGAACACGAACGAGTTCTAAGGAGAACGAACCACATGCCGTTCGTGAACAGCTCGGTTCATTTACAGTCCTAGTCACCGCGGCACCGCCCACGGCCACCGGTTATCGGTAACGCCGGTCGCCGTCAAGGTCTCAACGTCCGCCCCTGCTCTCACGGAGTCACGGACGACCTCACGGCAGAGGAAGTGGTCGTCTCACGTCTGTCGAAGCCCCGATTCCGAAACGCGAAGGCCCTCCCCAACTCTTGCCAGATCTAGCTTAGATCTACGAGCCGGCGGACGAACCAAGGAAGTGACGAACCTCACTGGTCGGCGGTCACGGCGCCTGAAATAGTGAAATTCAAGCAGATCTGACTTCTGAGCCTCAGTCACCGGTGGTCACGGCGAAGAACCCACCGCCAACGACGTTGCGACAACGACGCCATTCTAATTTCTAAGGACTGAGGTCAGTGTGCATTTTGAACAATTTATTTTGCTATTGAGAATTGATTATTTGATTGATAATTTTAGGTTGTTAGTTGTAAATTTAATAATTTAGATTATTAATTGATGCTTTATGGCTGTTAATCGTGCATTGAGCACTTGAGATTTGAGATTTGAGATTTGGGATTGTTGATGGAGGATGGGACCCAATTTTTTGCGCCTCATCGAGTAGTTATTTAGTGCTTTCGTTTGTAAACACTGAAATGTGTATTTTGTATTATCTTCTTTTGTGTTGTAAAGAGTCTTTAGTGGCTCTCATGAAACTTAATATGACATTTTAGACGCTTTTTAATATGTTTTGTGTATTATCGAAAAGTGCACTTTGTTTTTGTATGCTATTTTACTTATAAAAATATTTATCTCTTTCGATATATTTTTAGCCTCCCCTGGGATGAAATCCTTGTTCCGCCACTGCGAGGAGCGAATTACAAATACGTGTAAATCTCAAGATACGGTATTAACCAAAAGAAAAAATATTCCATGCCCTGTAATTGGTGCTAGTTTTGGTCTCATCTTACACATGATTCGTATATATTTGATTTAAAATTCAATACCTTATTCGATTCAATATTTATAATTATGCTGAAAACAGCAGTCTTGATTTCCTCCAAAATGAAAGAGGTAAAAATTGCCACTATTTATTGGACAGGCAATCTTGCGCGAATATTCGCTTGTTGTTGCGATACGGGTGGAATCTTCTGCTCCGGTACTAGCTTGGGCTACGAAGTTGTGACGGATCTTTGACTCATCTTCGAACAATTCTCCGGTGGAGTCAGCTCGACCGCGCATCCGGTTACAGGCTCCGCGGGCTTTAGTGGTTTAAGCCTGGAATAAGATCCATGTGCTGACCAAGCAAAAACATGAGGGGTTCCTCTAATTTGAAGTCAAACTTTGTGCATGGCACGTGATAATCCAAGCAGGAGTAACTTTTGACGTCTAGCCTCAGGACGCGTGGCAAATGCCCATTCAATTTGAACCAAAAAGGAGTCGACATACGATGATGAGGAGACCAAACCTAGAGGGCAGATGCGAAATTTCCTCCCCTGGGCTCCAATTTCCTTTTGGCACACACTTCATCTCTCTGCTCGACTTTAATTATGGTGATTCAGTTGGTGAAAAGTGTCGTACACCTCACCCGTGGGCGTAAAACAGTTGTCTCCCCTGACCCAAATGAGTTGGCTCTGTATAAAGCTGCTCAGCCTAACTACTCCTCCATCCCCATTAGCCTACTACTACCCCCGCCTCCCCCCCCCCCCCCGCCCCCTATGTGCCTGCTGTGTGCACATATCTCTCCGCTCTCTCTCCCCCACTGTGTCTCTGCATTTGATGTTGTTTGGAAAGTATCTGCAGAGCGAGGACGCAACTGATGACGGGGTTGAGTAACTTTGCACAGTCCATGATTGCCATTTTCACGTGCTCCTGTTTCTTCTCGATTCCCGAGCTCTTCGATCGTTTCACTCAAGATTTTAGCGTGTAGTTCATGGGAAACGTTGAAGATGGCGCATTTTGTTTTTTTTTTATTAGCGTTAGCAAGCGTGCGGGCTTTCTACCGAGTTCATGCATGTTGTTGCACGGGTCCAATATGTATTGGGAAAATTAGGAAAAATATGGGTTTTTTAGTTAATTATTTGGGGATGGTGGTTTTTTTTTGGGAAATTGTGAAAAGGCGGAGGGTAATTTTGAAATCTCTGAAAAGTGGGGTAAATTGAAAAAAAATGGGTTTTTTGAACCTCACTATTTCCCCTTCCCCAAAATACCCTTCCCCGCCCAACTCTTCTCCCCCAATCCCTTCAGACCCCTCCCCCTCCAAAATTCTGCCTACTCCCGCTCCACCCCCCACCCTGCTGCTGTAACACCAGTAGTGTAAACCCATTTTGAGTGTAACCATGAGTGCATGAGTGTAGTGTAATGTGTGTATGTGAGTGCTATGTGTGGTGATGTGTGTGTGAAACTGTGTGTGTGTATGTAATATATATCCATGAAGTGGTGTTACAGAGAAAGGAGAATGAGATGAAAATGGGGAGCAAGGGAAGCTGCGTGAACAGTAACCACGAGCTGGTGTTACAGAGGAAGGAGAATGAGATGAAAATGGGGAGCAAGGGAAGCTGCGTGAACAGTAACCACAAGCTGGTGTTACAGAGGAAGGAGAATGAGATGAAAATGGGGAGCAAGGGAAGCTGCGTGAACAGTAACCACGAGCTGGTGGAGAGAAAGAAAAGAAAGGAAGAAGAAGAGAACCGAACGGGTATTTGAGTTAGCGTTAAGTTTTGCACGTGCATATGTTAACGCAGGCTTATCGTTAGCAAGTGAAAATTTACAGTATAATACATTTGACCATATTAGAATTCTTGGCAAAGTTTTATAATTTTCTGATATCGTATGAATTTTTAGTATTTTCTGTAATTTCAGATTTGGAAAATTCTTTTGGAGCCTTTAAACCCAGAAAATGTTCTGGGAAAAATTAGAGTAATGTTCTTATGGTATAAATAAGACTTATTTTGAATTTGATGATTTTTGGAGTTGTTTTGCTACGATTTCCATATCGCATTGGTTTTAGCAAAACGAAAAATCTAAAAATATTTTTATGTCTTTTAAATTCTGATTTTTATTTCTATAATTTTTATATATACTTTAATGTTCTCATAAATATTATGGGACTTATTTTGCAGCTGGAAGTAATTATGGCTATTATTGGGTTTTCATTGTATTTAAAGAAATTATTTTAATTCGAAAATATTCAAAAATTCAGAAAATGCATATTTTGACTTTTAATAATATTTTAAGCTATAAGAGTATTTTATTATAAATTATTATAAATTCTAGAGTATCGGTACCCATTAAGGAGTGTATAGGATTTTTTGTCAGGTTGGCCATGTGCAAGAACTGTTTTGAGTGCGCGATTTTCAGAGAGAGTGGGTAGTTGCCCACCCCCAGTAGCGGAGGCAGCGGGGGGCACAGGGGAGCACATGCCCACCTACTGCCTCCTTCTCTCTCGCTTAGAGAATGAGGGGCACCATCCGTTCACGGCTTCATAAATGGTTGTAGATGGTGATGTGTCCAGAAGTTGAAGGGGCTGCTGCTAGATGTTGATGTGTCCAGATGAAGGGGCTGGTTGTAGATGGTGGTGTCTAGAGAGAGAGAGAGAGAGAAATGCCCAAGCGTTTGAAAAGTACTGATTGATGACATCGTGTTTCCTGAAGGGTAAATAGTCTATTCACATATATTAGTACTAGGTTGGCTTAATTGGCCTGAATAGGGTAAGTTGGTACACTTCCACTATTGCCAGAAACCCAGACAATGGATGTTACAGTTTTTTTGGGTTTGTGTTACTATTCATTCACATGTCATGTGCCCAAAAAAATTCATCCAGACAATGGAAGTGCTCGTCTAGTTTACGTGCGAATATTGGGGTCCCATGAACAACAAGGAAACGGAAGTGTAGGCACAAACGGATCGTGGTGGCACCAGTCGGTTTGTGCGAAAACAACAGTCAATTTCTGCGAAAACACCAGTCGGTTTATGCAAAAACACCAGTCGGTTTCTGCAAAACCACCAGTCGGTTTCTGCAAATGTGCTCGTCGGATTGTGCGGATGTGCAAGTCAATTTATGCAAAACTTAGCATATGGGGTTCGGGCCCCGCAAGAAAAACGATCTCGCCGGGACCACTACATATGTGGGGGGCCCTTGCGGGCCCCACGCAAACACATTGCCCTTGCACCTCTCGTGTTCACTGAGGGCTGTCAGTGTCCCCCGCTAGTATGCGAACTCGGTTTTATGAAATTACGTAACCTCTCCGTTAGGGTGCATCTTATTGCCCAGTTTCATCGCCCAGTTTCCTTAGAAAATTCACGCTAAACACATCGCCCAGTTTTCATGAAACTGGGCGATAAGATGCGCCCTAACGGAGAGGTTACGTAATTTCATAAAACCGAGTTCGCATACTAGCGGGGGACACTGACAGCCCTCAGTGAACACGAGAGGTGCAAGGGCAATGTGTTTGCGTGGGGCCCGCAAGGGCCCCCCACATATGTAGTGGTCCCGGCGAGATCGTTTTTCTTGCGGGGCCCGAACCCCATATGCTAAGTTTTGCATAAATTGACTTGCACATCCGCACAATTCGACGAGCACATTTGCAGAAACCGACTGGTGTTTTTGCAGAAACCGACTGGTGTTTTCGCAGAAATTGACTGTTGTTTTCGCACAAACCGACTGGTGCCACCACGATCCGTTTGCGCCTTCACTTCCGTTTCCTTCTTCACTTCCGTTTCCTTGTTGTTCATGGGACCCCAATATTCGCACGTAAACTAGACGAGCACTTCCATTGTCTGGATGAATTTTTTTGGGCACATGACATGTGAATGAATAGTAACACAAACCCAAAAAAACTGTAACATCCATTGTCTGGGTTTCTGGCAATAGTGGAAGTGTACCAACTTACCCTATTCAGGCCAATTAAGCCAACCTAGTACTAATATATGTGAATAGACTATTTACCCTTCAGGAAACACGAGATGTCATCAATCAGTACTTTTCAAACGCTTGGGCATCTCTCTCTCTCTCTCTCTCTCTAGACACCACCATCTACAACCAGCCCCTTCATCTGGACACATCAACATCTAGCAGCAGCCCCTTCAACTTCTGGACACATCACCATCTACAACCATTTATGAAGCCGTGAACGGATGGTGCCCCTCATTCTCTAAGCGAGAGAGAAGGAGGCAGTAGGTGGGCATGTGCTCCCCTGTGCCCCCCGCTGCCTCCGCTACTGGGGGTGGGCAACTACCCACTCTCTCTGAAAATCGCGCACTCAAAACAGTTCTCGCACACGGCCAACCTGACAAAAAATCCTATACACTCCTTAATGGGTACCGACACTCTAGAATTTATAATAATTTATAATAAAATACTCTTATAGCTTAAAATATTATTAAAAGTCAAAATATGCATTTTCTGAATTTTTGAATATTTTCGAATTAAAATAATTTCTTTAAATACAATGAAAACCCAATAATAGCCATAATTACTTCCAGCTGCAAAATAAGTCCCATAATATTTATGAGAACATTAAAGTATATATAAAAATTATAGAAATAAAAATCAGAATTTAAAAGACATAAAAATATTTTTAGATTTTTCGTTTTGCTAAAACCAATGCGATATGGAAATCGTAGCAAAACAACTCCAAAAATCATCAAATTCAAACTAAGTCTTATTTATACCATAAGAACATTACTCTAATGTTTCCCAGAACATTTTCTGGGTTTAAAGGCTCCAAAAGAATTTTCCAAATCTGAAATTACAGAAAATACTAAAAATTCATACGATCTCAGAAAATTATAAAACTTTGCCAAGAATTCTAATATGGTCAAATGTATTATACTGTAAATTTTCACTTGCTAACGATAAGCCTGCGTTAACATATGCACGTGCAAAACTTAACGCTAACTCAAATACCCGTTCGGTTCTCTTCTTCTTCCTTTCTTTTCTTTCTCTCCACCAGCTTGTGGTTACTGTTCACGCAGCTTCCCTTGCTCCCCATTTTCATCTCATTCTCCTTCCTCTGTAACACCAGCTTGTGGTTACTGTTCACGCAGCTTCCCTTGCTCCCCATTTTCATCTCATTCTCCTTCCTCTGTAACACCAGCTCGTGGTTACTGTTCACGCAGCTTCCCTTGCTCCCCATTTTCATCTCATTCTCCTTTCTCTGTAACACCACTTCATGGATATATATTACATACACACACACAGGTTCACACACACATCACCACACATAGCACTCACATACACACATTACACTACACTCATGCACTCATGGTTACACTCAAAATGGGTTTACACTACTGGTGTTACAGCAGCAGGGTGGGGGGTGGAGCGGGAGTAGGCAGAATTTTGGAGGGGGAGGGGTCTGAAGGGATTGGGGGAGAAGAGTTGGGCGGGGAAGGGTATTTTGGGGAAGGGGAAATAGTGAGGTTCAAAAAACCCATTTTTTTTCAACCCACCCCACTTTTCAGAGATTTCAAAGTTACCCCCCCCTCTTTTCACAATTTCCCAAAAAAAAACCACCAACCCCAAATAATTAACTAAAAAACCCATGTTTTACTAATTTTCCCATATGTATTCCCCACCAAGTCCAACTAGGGCCAAATTGAAGCCGGAAGTTATAACCTTTTTATTAACGTTTTTAGGAGTAAGATATTGCTCGCTTCAATCTTGACATAATAATATTATGGTACTACAGCTTATATAAAAATAAAAATAAAAAGTACCATAGAACACTGCTTTTGTAATAGTCATAATTGTTTTTAAAAAAATATGACAGTTGAATATTCGACACATTTGTTTAAATAAGTTCCTAGACAGGTACTTTAAACAAGACACTAAGATATAGGGCCTGTTTGACATAAATTTTTTTTTTGCTCTTTATTTTTCAGTTTTAAAAATTGAAAATTTTTGGACCGTTTGGTAATCATTTGTTTTTTCAATTTAAAAAATCACTTTTTAAATTGTAGAGTAAACAAAAAAAAGAGGAACAAACCCTTTCTTTTCACTTAATTTTATTTTTTTTAGACTTCCACCACAACGCACCCACCGCCGGTAGCCACCGGCTGCCACCACCGCTGGCCGAAGGCCACCTCCGGCAACCACCGCCCGACAGCCACCTCTGGTCGCCAGCAGCCACTACCGGCGACTGCCGCGACAACCGCCGGCCACCTCCACCGTCGACCACCGCTATGCCCCACCACCGCCACCGCAAACCACCACAAAAAAAGTCAAAATAAAAAAGGTTACCAAACACCCGAAAAAAAAAACTAAAAAAAAGGGTTACTAAACATTCACTTGTTTTTGTAAAAACAAATAAATTTAAGCTGCTCTTTAAAAACTGAAAATAAATTTTTTTTTGTCAAACAGACCCTATACTGCTAATCATCAAAAAGTGACTTGCTACCATTAGGCAAATTCATAAGAAGAACTTGAGGACCTTTATCTTCAGACAAATGAAGAGAGAAGATAATCCCATTGGCTCCGGTCGCGGAGGGAGTGGGGGGCACCGGTGGGCCGGTGCCCACCTACTTCTCCAGAATTTTTGCGCTTTATAATATTTTATCTCTAATGGTAAAAATGTCCACCTAAAATTTTTAAAAATACTTAAAGAAGATATATTTGTAGTCATTTTACATGTTAATGTATCTAAAAATTACAAAGATGGTTAAAAAAGATATCATTTTAGTCATTTAAAATGCTAAACTTACACAAATAAAAGACTTAGTTTACGCATAAAGTCAACAAAAAAAAATTATTTTTATTTTCACTCTCTACGGTTTTCAAAGCCTCGATACTTTTAAAACCTTAAAGGAAGTTATGCGGACAGGAGAATACCGCATCCTCCTCAATTCCTTCACCGCACACCGGCCTTACCCCACGACGGCACACCCTCAACGGCTGATGCCACTGCCTCCACTTGCCGGTCCAATTCCGACAGGTCACGAGCTTACAAGTCACGGCACCCAAACGTCACGGCCTCACGTGCCCAGGCTGGCTGTAGGGCCGAGTCACAGGCTACCGGCAACAGCGCTCACAGACGACAGTCGTCAGGTCAATTTCTTGACGACGACACTAATGGTCGCAGTCTGTAAAAGTAAGGGAAGATCTAGTGATTGGTTCTTAAATTTTCTACTTCTCGGAACCCTTCAATTTTTGTATCAATTTAGGATGTGACAATTGAGTTTTGGAACTTGCAATTTACAATTAGGAATTGATAGAATTTGAAAATTGCTATTAGCAGGATTGTTAATTTTATATTGAGATTTTAGTGCCCACCTTAAAAAATATTCTAGCTCCACCACTAACTGACACCATTCCGTTGAGTTTCAAGTTCAAACTGAGGTTGTAATATGGTGCCCCCAATCTCTTTCCCTTTTTTGAAAATTCATCATTTCTTCTCGTCATGGTCCCGCCCTCCCGCATCTGCTCCCCTTATCTTGCCATAATATTTATCGGTGTTAAGACAACTAGCTAAAACTTATTTTACGATGAGCGAAATATGAAGTACATTAGAAGGTGAAAATAATATTTCTCCCCTATAGTTATTTCTGTAATGTAATCGAAACCGGCCCCTTTTACAAATGTGGCTTTAGTTTTACTTTGAACTACGCTTTCTTGCATATTAAGTCATGGGGGCAAAAATGGAGTGGAACGGTTAAAAGCAGAGCATGATTATCAATGTCCTGCATCATTTGTTACACAAACTTTACGATTCTTAAAACATAAAGTAAGCATTTCTCACGGGGAATTAATTACTTTGTACTGCGCTATCAAATTAGCTTATGTTACAAATGTGGCTGCTGTTTACTTTTCACTAGGCTTTACCGCATATTAAATTACTTGTCACGTAATCCGCATGGTGCTTATAAATCAGTAACTCCATTGTCAGAATTATTTGCTACAAATCCCTATGGTGCTTATTAATTAGTAACTTCACTGTTAAAGTTGTGATGATTTTACCATATCTAAGTTTTTAAATAGAAGTACCTTCTGCGATATTGCCTACCTTTACAGATGCTGATATAGAAATCTTGCTCTGAATAGAAGCTCTCATGGAGCTTAGGTTTCCAACCATGTCTTTACTAACTCTATCTAATCTAGGTTCACTAGGCAAACATAATGAACGGAAAATGTTGTCTTCAATCTCCTTGTATATATGTTTTATAACTTAAAATTGTCGTTTAAAGCATACGTTAGTTGTAAATGTATAGACTTTTTAGCTATAAACAAGAAGATAGGATAGGTTAACATATTATATGAAGAAAATAGTCTTTTCTAAAATGAAAACAAAAGTACATATTATCTGAAATGTCAAAATGGAGTTATTCATAGTCATATATTTATGCCGAATTTATATTAAATGATGGTCACAAAAAATAACGTGGTTTAATTAATCCCGAGCAACAAAATTGTTATGCTTTAGAATCCATCTAAACCATGTACATTTATCTCCCTCGAGACCGACCCTAAACACTCTCTCTATAACCCATCATTTCCCTCAATCTAAAAACCCTGTTCAATGTTGTCACCACTTCCAATATCCCCTACTTTCTAAGTTTTTTTTTTCTTTTTTTCCCCTCTTTATTTGGCTTCCTCGTTTGATAGTGGGGCAGTGGAATTAATTAATCAATTTTGGCTGGTAACAAATGTGGAGGGTAGTTCTGCTCAAGCTAGGTGTAGTGGGGTTCCATTTGAACTTGTTTTGTGGTTGCAGCAGATTGTCGGTGGTGGTAGTGGTTATTGGTGGTGAAAGTTGTGGTTGCAAAGGCCTTTCACCTGAATTACATCGGGGTATGGTTAGTGGGTGGGGCGCCGCTACATCAGGCAGTTGGTGTACGATGAGGTCAGGTGGAGAGGGTGAAGTTTGGGGCTAGGGTTTTCTGAGTCCCTTTGCCCCTAGCTCGATGCCCTATTTGCTTCTAATTTTTTTTTGTTCTCTGTGTGTGGGTTGGCCGCGAGGAGTGGGTGAAATTTTTAGTCTAAGGTTTTCCCTACCCCTTGTGTTACTACTTAAATCTTGATCGGGACCACAGCTAGGAAATGAGCCTGCAAAATAGAAACACATAGTGACCACCGGGGATGTTCTGGTGGAGGCGGCTCCGATGCTAAAGTCAGAACGACGCTACTAGGGTAGGATTCTGAATAGCTGAAAATGCACTGAGTGCTTGTGTGTGAACTTCTCTGTGTACCTGATGATCTGCCCAATATATAGGTCATTTCTAGACTCATCTCTTCTCTAGAACTCTTTTCTGACTGATCCTTCTTGTAGAAGAGCCATGTTAGGACTCTTCCTTTAGCGCTTGAGTCCTAAACGGCTTCTATCACCTCTCTTAGGTTCAATCCCGATACAGATTCGTTAGTCCACTCAGAGTCAAACATGCCACGTGTCATTAGTCGGTTGGGTGGATATATTTAGCCATATCATAATGCCTCCTGTCTTTGACGATTCCCTCGAGTGAACAGTTAAAGGCATATAGTGTAGAAAATCGACCAAAAACCGTTCGTTCTGAATTTTCCATGTCCGTTGTTCAGAGAAAATTTTAAGTGTTTCAATACTCAAAATTTTATGTTCGGACGATCTGGTCGGAAATCCTGCTCGGGAGGCCTGGTCGGACGTTCTGGTCGGGGTGTCTGGTCGGGCATCCTGCTCGGGAGCCCTGTTCGGGCATTCCTGCTTGAGTGGTCTGCCCAGGTCTTCTGCTCAGGATCTCTGGTCAGGCATCCTGGTCGGGCATCCTGCTCGGAAGGCCTGCTCGGGCATCCTGCTCGGGAGCCCCGGTCGGACATCCCTGCTTGAGTGGTCTGTCCAGGTCTTCTGCTCGGGATCTCTGGTCAGGCGTCCTGGTCGGGATGTTTGGTAAGGCATCCTGGTCGGGATGTTTGGTCAGGCATCCTGCTCGGGAGGCCTGGTCGGACATCCTGCTCGGGAGGCCTGGTCGGGCATCCTGCTCGGGAGGCCTGGTTGATCATCCTTGCTCAAGTGGTCTTTGGTCGGGCGTCCTGCTCGGGAGATCTGGTCGGGAACCCTGGCCGAAGACCCTGGTCGGGAGCCCTGGTCGGGACACCTGGTCGGGAACCCTGCTCGGGATACCTGGTCAGGAACCCTGCTCGGGAACCCTGATCGGGCATATTGTGCTCGGGCACTCTGCACGGACACTCTGCTCGGGCACTCAACTCGGATTGTGCTCGGGCACTCTGCTCGAGAGACCTGGTCGGGAACCCTGATCGGGCATATTGTGCTCGGGCAGTCTGCACGGGCACTCTGCTCGGGAACCCTGGTCGGGAACCCTGATCAGACATATTGTGCTCAGGCAATCTGATCGGGCATATTGTGCTCGGGCAGTCTGCACGGGCACTCTGCTCGGGAGACCTGGTCGGGAACCCTGATCGGCCATATTGTGCTCGGGCAGTCTAATCGGGCATATTGTGCTCGGGTAGTCTGCACGGGCACTCTACTCGGGAGACCTGGTCGGGAACCCTGATCGGCCATATTGTGCTCGGGCACCCTGCCACGTGTCGGGAATTGATTCAGTTGTAACGTTCGTTTAGCCGCCAAAATTGTGGCGGTTAAATTTTGAATTTCAAAATTTAATACTCCGGGAAACACGCCAGACATGAATTAAATATTGCCGCCTTTACAATGGCGGTTACTCCAACTCTTATCTATATATATTTGGAGCTCCACTCCTCATTTGCCCCCTGCTACTCATTCTATCTCTATTCGGCTCATCTCTAACAAGTAAGTTATTCTTCTTTTTTTCTTGCTCGGCACATATCTATATCCCTTTAGTAGCTCTAAATATCGTAGTGTCCGTTTAGAATATGTCTTCATCAACTTCAAGTAGTTCTTCGTCACCTTCGAGTAGTTCATCAGAAAACGATATAGAGAGTGGTTCAGAAAGTAGATCTTCACAAGTAGGTACTTCAACTCATAGAAGTCAAGTAGGAACTTCTACTCCCCAAGCCAGCACTTCGTTTCCTCGTATAGATGCTCTCGCGGAAATCAAGGATGAAGCCGAGGAGAAATTTAACGAAGACACTTGGTTCTCTGCAGACGAGAAGAGGAACAAGATGACGACATGAAGCATAGTCGAGCTTTTGGAAGAAATACCTTTGCCTCATCCCTTCTCTGCTCGGGTTCCAGCACTCCAAGAGCCTGCCAACTATGGTACGGACTTGGAAACAAGTGTCTACGAAGGTCAGATTAGATCTGGTTATAGAGTTCCCATGCACCCCTTTGCTATCGCCTTTTTCAACCACTATAAAATGGTGTCAGGTCAGCTTGTGCCCAACGGGTCGAGAAAACTCGTTGGTTTGATCTACCTTGTGCAAACTTCAGGGTACCCAGTGACGGTCCACGACTTTATGAGGTTATACCTTGAAGTATGCTTTATAAAGAACGTGGCCAAAAGTGTCGGCTGGTATTATATTCACAATCGGATCCGATTTATAAAGGGGGGTCCTAAATCCAACAAAGGTTGGCACTCCCGATACTTCTTCATTCAGCGGCCAAGCGGCAAATGGGAGTTCCCAAGAAAGTGGAATGGGTATTGTAAAGATTTTGAAAAGAAAGGTTATTTGGCTCCCAATGCTACCACGAAAAAACTGATTGATCATATAAAGAGGAGGGGTGTTCTCAATATTGATGAGCCCCTTTCAGATCAAGAGATGCGGCATGCGGGACTCATTCCTCCCGCCCCCGCTTTGCCTGTTCCTCCAACTCCTGTTGTAGAGTCGCAAATTGTCTTGGGGCCTAAGACTCAAGGGATGGCGATAGGAACGTTGCTTTCTAGAACTCCAAGTCTAGGTAGAGTCTACAGCCATGTTTATGTATTCGTTGCCGTTATAATTGTAAACATTTTATCTGACCTTGTTCCTCTTTTCTTTTCTTTTTTAGAAATGGCTGGCAAAGGTGAAGGCGCAAAAAGTGATTTTTTCGGCCTGCTCCAAAAGGATTCCAAAGGTAAGAGGAAAGAAGGTTGGGGAAGGTTCTTCCCCTCTTCTGAAAAGGGCCCGCGCTCCAACTCCTCCAGTGGCTCCGCTTGTGGTCGAAGACGTTCCTATTGGCAAGGATCCAATTTTTCGTCCCCTATGGACCATCAAGAGAGGGGACTTGGGAATGCCAAGCTCGCATGTTTCTGCTCAGCACTTGGCTCGCGAGGTGCTGCCATGCGATAAACTGATCTTGAAAAACCAGCCGCATGAGGCCTTCGCTATGGCGCACGTCTAGGCTGCTTATAACGTAATTTGAATTACTTCATTCTTTTTGAGCTTTCAATTAAATTCCTCCCGTTCGTCTAACATTTAATCGTCTTCATCTCTCCTCTTTTTCAGGCATACTGCTACAGCAACCAGATGCAGGATAAATTCGCAATGGCGATGGATGTGGCCCGCAGTGCTGAGACTGAGAAGAGAGCAGCGGAAGGCAAGGCTAACAAGCTTGACAAGGAAGTCAAAGACCTCAAGACAGAGAATGCTGATATGCTTACCAATCTCGGTCGCTTGGAAAAAAGATGTGAGAAGCTAAGGCATGATAAAGCCGAGATTGGGAACAAGGCCATCCAGGCATTCCTTGATGGTACCGCTGGTGATGAATGGCTACGCGATGAAATCACTACAATACGATATAAACATAGGGATGAGTATTCAACTCAATCCCTTAAATAATAGGCATTTGGGAAGCGGACAGAAAATGGGCTTTCCATCTTTAAAGAGGGCTTTCAGAAAGCCAAGGATCTAACGGTGGCCAAGTATCTGAGTCTTTTTTTGGAGCACGTTTTGGTTCCCAGCTTTGAATCACCATCGGGGGA
>JAVXUO010000873.1:0-99142 GCA_033065855.1 Escallonia rubra
AACAAACATCCTGTTACGGAGGCTATATCATCAACGGGTTTAGGTTTAACGTAAAAGATGATGACCGAACAAAACAAACCCAAAACAGTGGAGTCTTGGTCAACGGCGACTGTTATGCCGAGAATTGCATGGACTTTTACGGAGAGCTAGATGAGATTGTTGAGCTAACATATCTGGGTTCCCAAAACCGCCTGGTAATGTTCAAGTGTACGTGGTTCGATGTCACATGCAGTAGAGGAATCCGTGTTAGCTCTCAAGGGATTGTAGATGTCAATGTCAAGTCAAGACTTGCATCAGACGAGCCCTTTGTGTTTGCTAGTCAAGCTGTACAAGTCTTTTACGCGGAGGACGTCGCCAATCCCAAATCTCATTGGTATACAATTATCAAGTCCAAGAAATTGCCCGTGACATATGACAGTGAGCTAGACTCTTTTCAAGCCGACCAACCACGTGTCTTGTTCCCTGTTGAGGTCAACAACGAGGATGACGATCTTCCTCTTCCAACAACAGTTCTTGTAAGAGAAGTCGTAGATGATGACGCGAAAGACGTGGAAAATGTTGGAGATGATGTGACTGAGTCTACTGATGAAGAGGATGAATTAGAAGATGAAGAGGACGACGAGTCCCACGAAGAAGGGGACGACGAGGAAAGTGATGAAGATGATTCGCAAACTGAAAATGATTGACTTGTAATGTTGTAACATCGCGGGAAAAATGTAGTAACATTTTAGAACTTGGTTCATATCGATGTGTTTTTGCACCTTCGTTCATATATATATATATATATATATATAGTGCCGATGATGATTTCTGCCAAATTATTGTTTTTAACGTGTTAATGTCTTTGTAATTTATCTATATGAAGTCAGATATGGATAGGATACGGGCTATTCGTGGCCGGGCTGGACGCCGAGCTGCTTCCTCCCCGGTGGGTCCCACCTCGTCATTGCCTACTGATGACGAGGCACAGAGTGATCGCGTACAGCAGATGGGGCCCCAACCCAAGCCCCAGCCATCGCCCCAGCCCCAGCCGTCCCCCCAGCCCGACGCAGATTCATCCTACACGCGCGTTGATTCTCCTTCTTCCGTGGGTTCTACCACAGGTATAGTTGATAACGGTGTTTAGTACATTTTTCGCTAGCCTTATATTTAAATTATATTAGAACTGTATTAATGTCTGTGTTTTGTAGGATCTCGACGAGGCCGTGGTCCGACACGCGGGGTACGCATCGACCCCCAGCGTAAACAGAGAGTTACGCTCACCCAGGAGGGCCTGTAAGTAAAAAAAATATCACATCATGCCTTATATTTAAAATTTTGGGGTGTTAATTTATATTTGAACTGTATTAATTAATTTATTTACTTCTTTGGCAGGATCCTGGAGAATCAGGCGAGGACGAAGATCGGCGTTCTTGTGAAGGGCCGATTCTTCGAGCCACGCCTGTACTGGAAGGACTGGGATGCCGCTGCGAGGGAGGCCCTATGGGAGGAGTGGCTGGTACGGTGAAGTATTTTTTTAGCGTTAGTATTTGTTTAATTAGAGTTTGTTTTATGTTGTTAATTTGTGTTATTGAATGCCTTACAGGAGGGGTTCACGTTTGACTTGCCTGAGCAGCAGGCACTGGGGCAGCAGGCCTTCTTTGCTTACATCGGCAAGAATTACGGCCGATGGCTCCACGACGCACGGGACCGGGCGAAGAAGATGTTGTCCGAGGGTGCCCCGATGATAGAGATGACGAGATATCCCCCACATTGGATATCTCACAATGTATGGGGGGAGATGATAGAACGGTGGGCTGCGGATCCAGGCTCGGATGCCAAGAGTAAGAGCGGGGCCGAGAACAGACAGAACAGAGATCTGACGCACACGGGGGGGTCGGTGCCACACGACATCGTCCGACACATGAACGCGGTCGAGCACCCGGATCTGGAGGAGGATGAGGTCATAGCTCTGACGTATAGTCAGACGCACGTGCGGAAGAAGGACAAGGATGAGGCGCACCGGGCGGGCGACTATATTTCAGATATTGCCCGACGGATCGATGTCAGTCAATTTGTTTAAGTTGTTAATGTTTTGTCTTTCTATCCTCAATGTCCGTTTTGTTAATTAATGCCCTAACATATCGTTAAACCACTATTTTTGCAGGCCTCGTATGAACAGTTAAGGGGGTCTGAGCAGCAGTCCGGACAGCCATCAGCGTCCACTAAGACGGCTGCGAGTACTGGGGCGTTGAAGTGATGGCTGGATACGCCGAAGGTCGTGAATTGGCCGAAAGGCTGCATACGCGGCCTGCCTAGCACGACTGCTCATGCTGTGATAGGAGCGTCCTCACCCCCTACTGCCCCTCCACAGACACAGGCTCCTCAGCGTCTGTTGGACGACGAGGAGATCCAGCGCATTGCTACAGTGGTGGTGAGGATAATCAGGGGGATACATACCGCCGCTAGACATACCGAGCCGGCCCCGGATCAGCAAGATCCAGGACTCGGCAACCCCTGATAGGCCCCTTCTCGTGCCCGTTCCTTCCTCCCCCCCCCCCCCTCACCCGGCTTGTACTCTTCTCCCATCCCCTAACTGGCTGTATCCGGTTCCCAGCTTGTACATCATGAGTTTTTTTTATAATAAACATTTTTATGATTGATTATATATATTTCTTTATGTATTGATTATTGCGCATTGTTGTGGAGAAATGAAAATTTTATTAAAGGTTTGGGTAATAGAAAAATAAAAAAAATGTTAAATTTTTTTTATTTTTGGCGACGGATTAATTCTGTCGCTAAAAGTGTTCCTACAATCAGTTAATTAGCGACAGAATATTCTGTCGCTAAAAAGCTTATTTAGCGACGGAATATTCCGTCGATAAAACATATATTATGTCGCTAATTAAAATACTTAAAGTATAATTAAAGACGGATATTCCATCGCTAATTAAAAATAAACCCGTCGCAAAAAATTACATATTTGACGACGGATTTGAACATTCCGTCGCTAAACTATTAGTAACGGGCTTTTATACGAGGAACTTTTAGCGACGGTACATCCGTCGCTAAAAGTTTTAGCGACGGATTTAGGCTTTTAGCGACGGTACATCCGTCGCTAAAAGCCTTTTTTCTTATAGTGCGGTGGAGGAAGAGTACAAAGCGTAACAACAATTCATGCATGCAATTATATATTTCAGCTTAAAGGAGAGGGGCTACTTGCTATAGAGGCGGCAAAGGGGCGGTGGAGGAAGAGGATATTCAAGGATAGAAGGAGCCTTCTCCGTTTAATAGAATCTAAGCAGCTCAACAGAGAGACGAGTGCCGTTTTTTGCGGGGCTTATCGAGTGGTGAGTTTGTTGATTTGTGCTTGTATTTTTGGCTTAAAAGAGTGAGGTTACCTGGTAAGAGACGATAAATGGGACGTGCAAGGCGGAATGTAGGTGAAGGTGGAGCTAGAGGGCAGCGTTGACTTGAAGCGTGCACGGTGGAGGGAGAGGATTGATGGATTGAAGGAGGCTTCTCTGTCAATAGAGCTCTAGGCAGCTTAAGAGACACGAGTTCGGTTTTTGTGGGTTACATAATGTTAGGCAGCTTACCATACATGAGTTCGATTTTTGTGGGTTACATAGTATAGTGTGTGTGTGTGTGTGTGTGATGGCCGGTAAAAAGAGTTTTGCTATAGGAAGAGTTTTAGGAATGAAACTTAATCTTATTATGCAAGCAACTATAAGTGCTAAAAATGCAATGGGGCATAAAATAATCTAATGTGGATGTTTATAGTAGGGGTGGCAATGGGCATGTTAGTTGGGTGGAAAAGTTACAGGTCAAAAATGGGTTGGGTCAACAACAGGTCCAAGCCAGATTTGAATCAACAAGACTTCGATTGACGCGGGTCGGGTAAAAAATAGGATAGCCAATAACCCCCTACTCGGTCCGATCCGTGGTGCCTTTAGTGGACTACATTCAATTGTTACACCAAAAGAAAAAGAATCTTGTTTGTCCATGTGTATTGTCACTCGAACTAGATAAGCTAGATGAAAATGGGAGATATTATGTTATACAAGCCTAAAATACTACTTCATTTCTTTTAGTTTCCATGAAAAAAAAGTTGTTTGTGTCCTTCCATTCATTGAAGAAGTGATCCAACAATAAATGCGCTTCGATATGGCGGGTATTATATATGCTTCGAATATGGAAGAATATGGAACACTCCAGTGATATATATTGCATTGAACTCCAAAACATGTGTGCGCATATGTACATAAATTGCTCATGTTTATATATGCATGTCAATTGCTCAACTTTAGGGATCATACATCCATTACTTTCAAATATTAAACTTTTCTAGCATATCGAAATCCTTCCACCACCATTTTCGTTGAAGTTCTGCGAGTATGACCACGCTTCAAAGGATACTGTGTAACTAAGATATACTCTAACAGCGCTAGAGTTCCTTGAACAACGACGACACACAAACTAAAATGAGTAAGAAACTACCAACTACCAAGTCAGAATAACAATACCTATTAACACCACGAAATTAAAAATTGGCTCATCATAGAGTTGATATTCCCAATCAACAAACAACTAGGTCAAGTTTAGTTCGATTTCAATAGTACCTGAACCAGTAAAAAGAACCAGCTTTCCTCTACGTGACCTTGGATTGCCTCGCGTCTACAATCGTAAGCGACATTGTGAGTAAGGCCTATAACAATTCCAGCTCTTCAAAGCATTCTCAAAAAGTGCAATGTAATATACAGATGTAGTACTGAGATGAAGTCGGCAGCAAACCAAGGACGACTCCGTCTCTGTAGCCTCCTTGTGAAAAGGGAACTCACTACTAGATCACTGTATGCGCGACATAGTTGAGTTTACTTTATTTGCAGACTACAATAGGGTGATTTTTGAAAGAAGAAGTGACGCCGACATAGTTTGAGAAGTTGAAAAGAGGTGACATATGTGATAATAAGTTTAGAGTTTGTCAAATCCTTAGTTTATGGACGACAATTGCTTACAAATAATTTAGAAAATATTCACGTGCAACGCACTTTCAACCTACGTGCATAATTAGTAATGGCTTTAAAATTACCATAGTTATGGCTCTTTTCCTCTATAACTGGTATTTAACCGAAGTGGCAGAAGCAGAAATAACGAAGGGCTTTATTCAACGATCCATTTGAATGTATAAAAGGGATTGTGACCCTCTTGTCTAAACCACCAACTCACCAAGCTACTAACAATTTACAAAGCATATCATCAAAAAAATCACAAATTAAGGAAGATTGTCTGAACCCAAGAGCGATACAGTATAGATTGCTTTAAGCAATCCATTGACTCAACTAATCTATTCAAGCATGCACTTTGCATTGTCCTCTACAAACCATAATAACAATTCATGCATGCCTTTATATTTTTGGCTCAAGGGAGAGGGCTTACCTGTTATCGAGATGACAATGGTGTGGTGGACAAAGAGTACAAACCATAATAGAAATTCATGCATGCAATTATATTTGGGGCTTAAAGAAGATGTACCTACTATAGAGGCGACAAAGTTGCGGTGGAGGAAGAGGATATTCAAGGATTGAAGGAGCCTTCTCCGTTGAATAGAATCAAAGCATCTCAACAGAGAAGAGAGTGCTATTTTTTGTGGGTTTTATCTAGTGGTGTGTTTCCTAATTTTCATTTTGTATTTTTGTCTTTAAGGAGTAGGCTTACTTGGTACAGAGATGACAAATGAAAGCTGGAGGGTAGGATGGAGGTGGAGCTAGAGCTGGAGGGCAACGTCGACTTGAAGCGTGCACGGCGAAGGGAGAGGAGATTGATGGATTGAAGGAGGCTTCTCTGTCAATAGGACTCTAGGCAACTCAACAGACACAAGTTCGAATTTTGTGGGTTACATAGTGTGTGTGTGTGTGATGGCCGGTTGGAAGAGTTTTGTTACAAGAGGAGTCTCTAGGAATGAAACTTAATCCTATTATACAAGCAACTATAAGTGCTAAAAATATGATGTGGCATAAAATAATCTGATGTGAATGTTTACAGTAGGGGTGACAATGGGAGGGTTAGGTTGGGTGAAAAAATTGTTGGCCAAAAAAGGGTTGGGTCAACAACAGGTCCAACCCAGATCTGAACCAACCAGACTTCGTTGGCATGGGTCAGGTAAAAAATGGGATAGCCAGTAAGTCCCGACCCGGGGTGCCCTTAGTGGACAACATTCAATTGTTACACAAATGAAAAGAATCTTGTTTGTCCATGCGTCTCGTCACTCGAACTAGATAAGCTAGTAGAGAATATAGGAGATATTGTATAATACAAGCCTAAAAGACTACTTCGTTACTTTTAGTTTCCATTAACCCTTAGTCGTCTGTGTCCTTCCATTTGTCAGAGAAGTGATCCTGTAATATATGTGCTTTGATATGGCCGATATTATACATGCTTTCAATATGGAAGAATAAGGAACACTCTAGTGATATATATTGCATTAAACTCCAAAACATATGTGCACGTATGTTCATAAATTGCTAAACATGTTCATATATGCATGTCAATTGCTCGACTTTAGGGATCATATATCTATTACTTTCAAATATTAAAGTTTTCGAACATATCGAAATCTTACCACCACCATTTTGGTGAAGTTCTACAAGTAAGACCATGCTTCACAAAATACTACGTAACTAAGATGTACTCTAGTAGCGCTAGAGTTCCTTGAACAACGGCGGCACACAAACTAAAATAAGTAACTAAACTCCCAACAACCTAGTCAGAATAACGATACTTAATAACACCACGAAATAAAAAATTGGCTCGTCATATAATTGATATTCCCATATAGATTACCAATTAATAACAACTAGGTCAAGCTTAGTTCGATTGCAGCAATACTTGAACCAGTAAAACGAACCAGCTTTCCTCGACCAGACCTTGGATTCCTCACCTCTGCCATTGTAAGCGACATCACGAGTAAGGCCTATAACAATTCTAGCTCTTCAAAGCATTCCTGAAAAGTACAATGTAATATACAGATGTAGTACTAAGAAGAACTCGGCAGCAAAACTAAGGACGACATTGTCTCTGTAGCCTACTTCTGAAAAGAGGACTCACTACTAGAGCATTATATGCGCGACATGATTGAGTTTGTTTCATTTGCATAGTACAATAGGGTGATTTTTGAAAGAAGAAGCGGTGTTGACATAGTTTGAGAAGTTGAAAAGAAGTGACATATGTGATAATAAGTTTAGAGTTTGTCAGATCCTTAGTTTATGGACGACAATTGCTCACAAATGATTTAAAAATTATTCACGTGCAACAGACGTGCAAAGCACGTGCAACACGTGCAGAATTACTAATGGCTTTTAACTTACCATGGTTGTGGCTCTTTTCCTCTATAGCTGGTACTTAACCGAAATGGTAGAAGCTGAAATAAAGAAGGGCTTTAATCAACGGTCCATTTGAATGTATAAAAAGGAATGTGACCCTCATGTCTAAACCACCAACTCACCAAGCTACCAACAATTTACAAAGGATAGCATAAAAAAAATCACAATTGAAGGAAAACTGCTTTAACCAAATAGCGATATGGTATGGATATCTTTAAGCAATTCATTCATTAAACTAATCTATTCAAGCATGCACTTCGAATTCTCCTCTACAAACCATAATAATAATTCATGCATGCCATCTTATTTTTGGCTTAAGGGAGAGGAGTTAATTTTTATTGAGACGGAAATGGAGCGGTGGAGGAAGAGTACAAACCATAACAACAATTCATGCATGAAATTATATTTTTGGCATAAAGGAGAAGGTTACCTCTTATAGAGGCGGCAAAGGTGCGATGGCGGAAGAGGATAATCAAGGATTGAATGAGCCTTTTCGGTTGAATAAAGTCTAAGCAGCTCAACAGAGAGACGAGTGCTATTTTTGTGGGGTTTATTAAATGTTTTGTTTGCTGATTCGCATTTTGTATCTTTGGCTTAAAGGAATGGGCTTACCAGGTACAGAGACGGTAAATGAGAGCTGAAGGGCGGGATGGAGGTGGAGGGCAGCATCGTCTTGAAGCATACGCGGTGATGGGAGAGGAGATTGATGGATTAAAGGAGGCTCTCTGTTAATAGGACTCTAGGCAGCTCAACATACATGAATTCTATTTTTGTGGGTTACCTAGTGTAGTGTGTTTGTTGATATGTGTGTTTGTGTGTGTGTGTGTGGTGGACGGTTATAATAGTTTTGTTATAGGAGGATTCCCTAGGGATGAAAGTTAATCCTATTTGGCAAGCAACTATGAGTGCTAAAAATATGATGTGACATAAAAATAATTTGATTTGAGTGGTTACAGTAAGGGTTGCAATGGGCTGGTTGCGCTGAAAAATTACGGGTCAAAATAGGTTGGATCAAAGAAAAGGTCCAACCTAGATATGAACCAACCAGACTTGGTGTGACACAGGTCGGGAGATATTATATTGTACAAGCCTAAAAGAGTACTTTATTTCTCTAAGTTTCTATGAAGGAGCCAGTAATATATATCTGCTTCGATATGGCCGATATTATACGTACTTCAATATGGGATACTCCTCTAATATATTTTGCATTAAACTGCAGAACTTGTGTGGGCATATATGTACATAAATTTCTCAATGTGTTGATATATGCATACCAATTGCTCAACTTTAGGGATCATACATCCATTACTTACAAATATTAAAGTTTTCTAGCATATCAAAATCCTTCCACTAGCATTTCGGTGAAGTTCTGCAAGTATCACCACGCTTCAGAGGATACTATGCCACTAAGATATACTCTATGAAGTACACATATGAAATATTACACCATATAAACAACAATATATACATGTTTTCTTACTATTAGACCTGAGTGACACTTCTTATGGTCTTCGTCAACGAAAATCACAAGTTCCTAAATTTATTGATATAGGATAATTTTGTTATTACATCTAGGATTAGTAATAGTAGCAAATTAATGCTGAACCAGAAGTTCATTTCAAGGGAGAACAAGGAAGAAAAATCCATAGAGAAGAGAAGAGAAGTAAGGTGACACGATTTCCAAACGAGTAATTACATACCACAAAAACATCCACGACTAATATACAGCATAGGAAATAAGACATGAAAAAAGTCTTGCTGATGTACCTGTGACAAGAAATCCCAAATTAAATGTTGAGAGTGATCTTTGTCTTTCTACCTCCCTCCATACCGCAACACACAAAATACGGTCATCTTCCTCTAAAGGTGCAGGTTTTGTATATCTTATGAGTGGGTTCAACTGTTGAGGTACAAGGACATTATAGATACAACTACATACATTTGATATCATAGAAATTAAAGAAAACCCAAAAAATGGAAATTTAGAACGGAATAAACATAGAAATTCAAATCAAATGGCAACCCGCATCAAATCCACATTCTTCAACCAAAATATTCAAAACGTAGAAAGAATCAAACACATAAGGCCACGGTAAACTGGAAAGAGGAATCATCACAAAAACCCATTTACAGAAAACGAGAGAGAAAGATAAGAAATAAGGTTAAAGAAATAATACTTGATTTGAGAGAAGAGAGACACTGGGATTTACGAGCGAGAAGAATAAGAATGGAGGTTGCTGGCAGTAGAGAAAGGACCTACCGGCGATAGAGACGAGACCGGCTGGAAACAGGAAGAGTTGCTCGGCAATGGAGAGAGGCGCTGCCTTGGAGGTTGTAAGGTAGAAGGAAGGCGCTGCTTGGAGAGAACCAATAGACACTACGTTGAATCAGGTGGTATGGGTCGGGTGAATTTTTGCTAGCCCTAGGTTACAGTGATCAAGTGCAGTCTGTTGGAATAGAAAACGGTGTTGATGGTTGGAATGGAGGCGGCAAACGTGCGGTGGAGGAAGAGGAGATTGATGGATTGAAGGAACCTTCTCCGTTGAATAGAATCGAAACAGCTCAACAAATAAATGAGTATTGTTTTTTGTAGGGTTTATAGAGTGGTGTGTTTGCTGATCTGCAGTTGTATTTTTGGCTTAATAGAGACGGCAAAGGAGAGGTGTATGGCAGGATGGAGGTGGAGCTAGAGGGCAGCTTCAACTTGAAACATGCGCAGTGGAGGGAGAGGAAATTGATGGATTCAAGGTGGCTTCTCTGTCAATAGAAATCTAGGCAGCTCAAGAGACACGATTTCTATTTTCATGGGTTACAGAGTGTAGTGTGTTTACTGATGCGTCTGATGGATGGTTGGAAGAGCTTTGTTATGGGAGGAGTCTCTAGGAATGAAAGTAAATCCTATTTGGCAAGCAGCAACTACGATTGCTAATTAAAAATCTGTAGAGAATGAAAGTTAATTCTGTTGGGCAAGTAATTACACGTGCTAAAAATATGATGTGGCATAAAAATAAGAGTATGCAGCTGCAAATAGGTTTGTGTTGACGTCGGTGGCGATGATTACAGATGGCTATGCAAGTTGTTGGTCAGACACGGTCGTTGGTAGAGGTGAATCGGCGCGATGCTGCAGTATAGTTTATCCGGCCTGTAATCGGGTTTGTCCAAAAGCCAAAAAAGATTTGTACTTTATCCGGCCTTAGTCAATATGCTATCTTTTTTTGACTTATCTGGCTATATCCTATGCTATACGCAACCTTAATGCCCTTTTATTGAATTCCACTAACTAAATGAGAAAATGAGAATTTCTTGCGTATTAATGGCTGTATTGACCACATGTTGACACTAATAAAAGGTCAATCTGGATCTTATTTCCACATGTTGCCATTATTAAAGTCTTACTAAAAGCAAAATGGTACTTAGACGGTGTAAATACAACGGTCTTAATGAAAGCATGAAGGTTCGATCTGGTCGATTATACTTAATGACTTCCCTGCCACTAGGGGCAGACCTATGTTGTGGCAAGGGGGGGCTGAAGCACTCCATCACTTCTGGAAAAAAAAAATTGGTTTTTGGGAATCGCACCACCCCGTTCCCGAGACGCCTTTCCCCCATTCCCGATACCTCGTTCCCCAAGACCACAACTCGATGCTCTCTCTCTCTCTCACCGGTGGACAGTGGACATAACGACTGGCAACTAGATCTGGCATATTGCCGGCGACGCCACGCGATTGAACGATCTGAACCCACCTTGTAGATCTCCGACCGGCGACCAGATCTTGAAGAAACGGCACTCCGCCGGTGACCAAATCTCAGAGTCTTTGTTCGGCGTTCGACCACACGACAAGTCACCAGATCTGCTTGACGGAGTGCCACTGCTTGACGCCGTCCGACCACGCAACCAGATTTGTTTGACAGAGTGCCTCACCCAGTCACCCTGCCGGCTGCCGGCGACTGCGAGCTGCTGCACGGACGATTGCTGGGATTTGCTGCTGAGAATTTGTCTATTGTATGTTGCTTCATCCCAATTTGTGGTGGAGCTGCATCCAGCTGTGGTGAATTTGTCTGTTGAGTGTTGTCTACTTGAGACTTGAGTGTTTGACGGAGTGGCCCACTGTTTTGGTAAATTATCGTTAATTTATTTTTATTATTTATTTTATATTTGTATGTCGATGCTTATGCTACAGACTTGGGTTATTTTGCACGTATATAGATGTCAATACAAATATATTGGTACATTAAAAGTATCATAAACCTAAAGTTTAATTCTAAAATTTTGAGTATCGAAACATCGGTATAGTTTAATTTCAGTGATTATATAGAGATTTAGTAAAGTTCTTAAATTGCGTTTAAATCAGTGTTATATAGAGATTTAAAAAAACCTCTATATAATATTATTTTACTATATTTTTTTTTTGGTGCATTCGATAGAATTTTTGCACCCCCTGATTTTTTTTTTCTGGTTCCGCCCCTAGCCTGCCACAGTGATAGTGGGATAAATGGTTTAGTTAGTGATAAGAGAAAAGGACGCTATTTCAGAAGACAATTGGAGTTATTTTTTGCTTTTATTTTGGTTTGTAATTGAAAATTCGAACATTTCACGAGTATAATTTGACCAATATCGTAAATACCGATAAAATAATTTGCGCGACCATCCACAATTTTCAAAACTCTTATTTTTACATTTCTTATTGCTATTTCACACCAATGAACACTACTGTATAGGAATGAGTGATAAATTTCACACTTGCAAAGGATTTGTCTAGGGTTTCATTGTTTGTGCTCGAAACAAACCTGCAATCAATTGCAAACAACTATACAACCCATTCACAGTGCAGGTTTTTTCTCCTTTCTCTAAGGGCTTAACGTAGATTGTGCATCCAAATGTAAAATGAAAACGTTTATCATCTACAAATACTTTGAATAAACTAGTGGACTCGTATGAAGGCTTTGAAAAAGAAAAAAAAAAGGATTTGATTGATGTTGATGACGATGCCTTTACATTGAGTCTTCCGGCACATACTTCTAGTCTATATCTATATAATATATAATAAGCGAAACGAGAAAGACATTGATAGCTTCTTTGCGCGACACATCATCATACACTTCTATCCTAATAAGTCTTATTTAATTTAAAAACTAATTCTAATCATTTTAAAACTCTACATAATCAATATACTAATCTATTAAGACTTCTTTTTTATAATTATGTCCTTAAAATTCGAAAACTAATTCTAATCGTTCTAAAACTCAACCTAATCATTATACTAGCTTATTAAGACTTAATATAGACTATTGTATCTTCAAAACTACTCTCTAATATAAATATAAAAATTCATATAAATAAAAAACGAAAATCATACTTTAGATTTAGAAAAAAAAAATAAAAAAACTAATTCTAAACATTCTAAACATCTACTTAACCAATATATTAATCTATTATGACTTCATTTTGACAATTATGTCCTTAAAACTATTTTCTAATATGAAAATTAAAATATATAGAGCCAAAAAATAACTTATGAGATTTAGAATAAAAACGTGATCTATTAAGCGAAGCGAGAAAGATATTTATAACTTCTTTATACTACACATCATCACTTCTTTATATGACATATCATCATAATTAACTTATATCTCAGTAAATCTTATTTAATTTAAAGACTAATTTTAACCATTATGAAACTCTACCTAATCAATATACTAATTTATTAAGACTTCTTTTTGATAATTATGTTCTTAAAATTAAAAAATTAATTATAATCGTCCTAAAACTCAGCCTAATCATTATACTAACTTATTTAGACATAATATAGATTATTGTTTTTTCAAAACTACTCCCTAATATGAATATAAAAATTCATATATATAAAAAACGAAAATAATTCTTTAGATTTAGAAGAAAAAATTAATTAAAAATCAATTCTAATCATTCTAAAACTCTACTTAACCAATATATTAATCTATTAAGACTGCATGTTGACAATTATGTCCTTAAATATTTTCTAATATGAAAATTAAAATTCATAGATCCAAAAAATAACTTATGAGATTTAGAATAAGAACGTGATCTAATTATTAATTAAAATTTTGATATGATCCTTATTTTTATTTCTAATTAATTTTACAGGAGTAATGAGGGTTTTGTGTAAGTCCTATGTAATATGAATATAAAAATTCTTATTTAATTTTAAAACTAATTCTAATCATTTTAAAACTCTACATAATCAATATATTAATCTATTAAGACTTCTTTTTTATAATTATGTCTTTAAAATTCGAAAACTAATTCTAATCGTTCTAAAACTTAGCCTAATCATTATACTAGCTTATTAAGACTTAATAGATTTCAAATCCAGAGGTTAATTGTACTCTGGATTGTATAATTTAAAAATTAATTTTAAACAGTTTAGAACTCAACCTAATCAATATACTAACTTATTAAAATCAGTCTTTAGTGTAAATATAAAAATTCATATATTGAAAAAACTGAAAATGACGTTCTAATTGAGTTAAATGTACTATCATTATTCATAGATATAGATGTATACATAATATACATAAGATAGTCATCGTTAAAAACCAATAATGTAATATATAGATTTAATAAACGAATTATAAGTTAGCATTTTTTAATTAAGGCCTCATGATCACCAAACTGGTTATATCCCAAATATAAGGATTTATAATACAAATCAAACTCTTTAGTATTGAGTATAATTTATTGTTGAAAAATTCGTCTATAATTGTCGCAATATTTATAAACCTTACAATTCTAGAAAATCAATTGTATAACGTTTAAATTCTATGCTAAAATATTTATTTACGTATTAGATTTTGATTTTGACTATTAAAACTTCGGTTAGATTGTCATGCAATTCTTGTGTAATATTTGCATACCCATATGTGTTTTGCTTTGAACTGTTTGCTTTGCATACGCTTATATGTTTCCTTAGAACTGTAAGTTGAAGGAACAATTAGTATATTGTGTTACAGTACCGCTTGACGATGTAAAAGAAAAACTTAAAGAACACATAAAGCTAGCGGCGACACTGTAATAAAATCTACTCATTATTACAGTTCAGAGGAATTAAAGCAAACATATATACCTATGCAAATATTTCTTAACAATTGCATGCCCATCTAATCAATCAAGATTGCAATTTTAAATGTCTATGAGATGAAAAAAACATGCTATTGGATATCATGTTCGTATCCTAATAAGTTGGTGATTTTCTTGAAACAATGATTCATGAAGAAGATAAGAATGGATTAGAACTATTAACTTAACGTTTTAAGTTAAGAGACTTGGTTTGAAAGGTTACAAGTTGAACCACTAAAAGAACTTAATAATAATATAATCTTGACAAGTTACTTGAAGTTATTACAAATAAAATATTAAAAATTCTTACCAACAATTATAGTTTTAACAAAAGTAGATTTTTTATTTCCATAAGATCTTAATCTCTTTTTGTTTCTTGAAATGTGGTACGCATTGATAAACTTCTTGTAGCTTTTTTAAATATTTTATTAACTTACTCGAGCTTGACTCGGGATCCTGAAAAAAAATATCTAATAACCGAGCCAAAAAATACAATGATAGCTTATGACACCTCATTGCATTGTGTTTCTAATATAATAAGAGTTATAAAACCAATGTTAAATATATTAACGTTGCTAATGACCTCCAAACATTATTTTGAATGGGGTCCTTAATTTTGCAATTAATTCAATTGACAAATATAGGAAATATTTAAATAATAAGTCTTATGCAATTCAAAAATCAATTCGAAGCATTCAAAATTTTCTAACCAATATAGTAACCTATTATGACTTTATTTGAATATTATATATAAAAAAAGCTCTCTAACATGAAATATTAACCTGTAAAACAAAAATTACTTAAAAGATTTAATAAGAAAAATTAGGTACTATTTCAAATTCATATTTAAGTTTTCTGTAAATTCAAATATGAATCTAACTTGATAAATATGTTTGTTAAAAATTTTGGTCAGTAATTTCCTAACTCTAAGGTTTTGTACTGTCCTATTTAGTTGCATACATATTCTATATGAGATATATTAAGAAAATAGTGGAAATTTAAAACTTTAATTTAAAAAGATATTAGTTATGTTGTGATGAATGTAGTCTAAAACTTCGATTGAAAATCTTATTATTTTTTATAAATCTTATTTAGTAAGCATGCTTATTGTATACTTTATGAAATCTTGGTTAAATTTTATTCAACAATCTTCTTATTACAAGATTTTGAGCTATCATATATAGTATTGTTGGTTAAACTTTATATAATTACCTCATGTACTAATTACTATTTTCTCTGTATACTTTGTTGGTGGATTACATTTGCTTCTAAAAATGCCACATCATCCTTACTTAATTAGTCATGTTGGTTAACTTTTATAAATCACATGCTATAAACAAATATATGGACCAAAAGTTTCTCTATCAAAATTAAACTAATATGTAATTAACGTTATGGGCAACCCATTCAAAGGTATAAATTATTTTTAAAAGATACTTAGAAAATAATAAAAATATCGTGTGCAATAGCAAATTGATCTTAATATATTCTCCGCATATTTTTATCAGTAGAATTTACCTTTTCTTTTTTGTGTACAAATAGACTTTTATTTTTTGTTCATCTATGCAGTTATCAAATCAGAATTAGCAAATATGCACAATGACATTACTTATTGATAGTATTTCATTAGAAGGGTTAATTTATTTCATTAGAAGAAAGTTCAAGCCAAAAATTAAAGTAACTATCTTTGATGAAATAACCATAAAATTATAAAATTGTACAATATATTTTATTATGCATTTCAAAACTACTAAAATAAATTACTATTAATAGACTATCCCGTGCTTGGCACGGGATTCTGGGCTAGTACAACATAATATAGAAAGTAACTTCTCCTAATAAATGGGTAACTACCCTCTAAAAAATACCCAACAATATTTATCGTATATAATTGGAAAACATTCTGCATAAGCTAAGTTCTTCACATGAGAAATAACTTCCAGATTGAAATTTGCATCCATCATCATCCCCTTTTGCAAACTATAAGAAGAAATTGTAGAATCATTGGCAACTTGTTAAGGAGAATACATTAATTGTAGTGACTATTGATATTTCTAAGCAAAGGACCTGGCTATCATATTGAGGTTCTATTTAGGTGGTGCCAATAGTTATGCAAGAAAATAGGTGGATAAAAAAATTATCTCAAGTCTAAACTTTGGCTTAACGAGAACGGATCCTTCAACGTTATATAGACCCATCAGAACTATGCCCGTGTACATGCGTGCACACACATATAGGCGCACGAGTAGAGGCTATTGAATCCTACCTAATTACAGCATATGAAATTTGACTTTGGTTTAACCGAGAACGGATCCTTCAGCATTATATAGACCCATCAGAACTATGCCCGTGTACATGCGTGCGCACACATATAGGCGCACGTGTAGAGGCTATTGAATCCTACCTAATTACAGCCTATGAAATTTAACCTTGATGTTTTTAAATGTTAGATCGCATCATCTCTGTTTTGGCCAAAACAGTATCAAATTACGTTATAATGTTGGCAAAAACGTAATGGCAAAGACCAAATTTTGATTACATAACAACAAACTAAAGAGAGCTTGATGCCGTAAGAGTTCATAAATATTTTGAACTCAGGCTAACCTGGCATTGTTGATGTGCCAAGGCAACCTATTTGCTGTCGATAGACTACTTGCAGGCAAGTTTGAGGAAGTAAAGGTGGGAGTTACTTTTTCTTTTTCTTGATTGTAAGGCTATGAGTTTCGAGTGTTGGGCTTAGATAACTAGATACCCTAGTTTTGTGAGGAATGCCAGCTCTAATCTTACTTCCTCCTCAGACCCTCGTCAGAGCCCAGGAAATACCTTTGAGTCTCCATTTCTAATAGCACCCATTATTATTACTAAGAGATCTAGAAGCCTACTAAGATGAGCGTTATCATATGTTGTCATGTGTAAGTCATATGATGACTATTGAAAGACTTCAGAAGAAAAAGAGAAATTCATTCTTTGAATACTTTTTTGTTCTAAGCAATTTTAGGTGTCCTTTTATTTTCTTTTTACCCTTAACATAAAGTAACATGAGAAAGGTCTATCCTACTCCCTTATATATGTTACTTAACATAAAGTTAATGTTTAGTATCCAAATTGTCGTAGTAAATTTGAAGATTTTTAACTTTTCGAGAGTTCACTCTACTAGAATTTATGATAGTTGTATTTTATTTTTCCGTACATAGCACGGAGTTTGGCTAGTTTAAAACATATACAGAAACCATAGTAGGTGGAGCCCTACACTCTCACACTCAGTCGTCCCAAGAACCGTATAGTCTGCTACCAAATACAAATGAAGCCGCCAACAGCTTAAGGCCGAGTAGTTGATTGCATCACTACGGGCACCATCCGACTACAGTATATACTCTAGCAGCGCTAGAGTTCCCTGAACAACGGCGTCACACATACCAAAATAAGCGACGAAACTCGAAACTCCCAACAACCTAATTAGAATAACAATATCAGTAACACCAGGAAATTAAAAATTGGTTAGCCACAAAACTGATATTCTCATATAGACTACCAATCAATAAACAACTAGGTCAAGCTTAGTTTAATTCCAACAATACCTGAACCAATAAAAGGAACCAGCTTTCCTTGACCTGACCTCGGATTGCCTCTCCTTTTCAATTGTAATCAACATCGCGAGTAAGACCTATAACAATTCTATCTCTTCAAAGGATTCCCAAAAAGTGCTATGTAATACACATATGTAGCACTGAGATGAACTCGACAACAAAACTAAGGACGGCACCATCTCTATAGCCTCCTTGTGAAAAGGGAACTCATTACTAAATTATTTTGCACGCGACTTGATTGAGTTTGTTTCATTTGCAAACTGCAATAGGGTGATTTTTGAAAGAAAAAGCATTGCTGACACAGTTTGAGAAGTTGAAAAGAGGTGACGTGACTTACGTGATAATAAGTTTAGAGTTTGTTAGATCCTTAGTTTATGAAACACAATTGCTCACAAATTATTTAAAATAATATTCACATGCAATGCACGAGCAAAACCACGTGGCGAAATACTAATGGCTTTAAAATTACCACGGTGGAGGCTCTTTTCCTCTATAGCATCCAATTTTCTCAATTTAATTTCAATTTTTGAGCAAATTATCAATGATGATAATTTGGTATTTAACCAAAGTGGTAGAAGTTGAAATGAAGAAGAGCTATATTCAACGATCCATTTGAATGTATAAAAGGGAATGTGACCCTCTTCTCTAAACCACCAACTTACCAAGCTAGCAACAATTTACAAAGCATAGCATCAGAAAAAATCACAAATAAAGGAAGACTGCTTTAACGAAGAGCAATATGGTATAGATTGCTTTAAGCAATCCGTTCATTAAACTAATATATTCAAGCATGCACTTTGAATTCTCCTCTACAAACCATAGCAGCAATTCATGCATGCCATTATATTTTTGGCTTAAGGGAGGGGGTTATGTAACGCCCCAGAAATCTAGAGCTCTACAACCCCGAATTCCCGGAACATTAACCTACCACTTCAGTCAAATCCTGTTTACTAACACATACTTCAAAGCATCGAATCTAACATCAATTCAAATTCTTCAAAATAAAATATTCGAAAACTGCTTAAACTGAACTACTAAAACCTAGGTTCCTTACAAATTTGAGTTCTTATAAAACGAGTTGACAGTACCGACCCATGCAGGGCTCTCTCTACGCAGTAGTGATGGACTCAGCAGAATCTCATACAGACTCTAAATCCATTTCCGAGCATGCTACAACTGATCATCACCTGTAGAAGGGAGTCAGACGAAGGGTGAGCTTTTGAGAGCTCAGTAAGGTCGTACAATGACAATCAAAGGAATTACAAAATGATTCAAAAGAATACAACCGACGATGATTTCCAAAATACTCCAAACGATCTAAATAGCTCAATGATTTCCAAAATGATCAAAATTCATCATAAATAGATACCAAAATAAACAATAACAATCACGATCGATTCCAAAATGATCCTTAAAAGATCATTTTCAAAGCCATCATTCCAAAATACAATGATGGTTTTCCAAATGATTTTAAAACGAGTTCCAAGGAAATTTGGGGAGGGATTTCAAACAAGAACAAATGATTTGAGACAATTGTTTCAAGTCATTTCCATAACAGTCACGGTAAGTTACAATGTCAATAAATTCAAAGATGTTGATCTTGGGCGGTTGCGTGCCATTCAGGCAAAGTCAGTATGGTGTACACATGCATGATGTATCAGAATAACTAGTCTCACTTGATACTAGCCTGCGTTCCATGCAGGATTCAAACCAGCCTTATAACGCCTCCTCACAGTACGGTTTCCCAAGTCAACACAAAATCAACAATATCAATGAGCATTAACATAAACTCAAATCACTGAAATCAATTCGGGTTTCAATAACAATAAACATACTGATATAAGTCAGCAATCAGAATTCCAGAATAACCATAAAGAAATAGTACGAACGATTACAAACGATTATTGAATTTAGGCACAACAATTAAGAATAAAGAATGCAAACAATTATGAAATATGCCCAGTATGCCACAACAGGCCAGCATCGATAAGATTTCCAAATAATCGATTCGGGTTCAATATTGGGGTCGTCTGGGCAATACCATGCTTATATTAATACATAATTCAGTGTTCGACATTAGTCATAAGTAAATCAAATTAGTACTTACGAGTACGAGTTATCGAAATAAGGGTTCGGACGAAAGTCTTTATCCAGGGTTTAGATAGAAACTCTTACCTGGATCCAAAGCTAGATTATTGTAATCTAAAAGTCTTTAGCTTTATCCTAAACGGAACAATCAACTGTTAAAATGTAGTCTAAACTACAATATTATAAACTCAATACGGACTCACGCATATTCCCAATATGAACTCCCCTCACTGGGTATGTAAAATTACCAAAATGCCCCTAGGGTGTAAAATTACCAAAAACACCCTCGTACCCTTAAATTGCCAAAACAACATTCTCGTAAGTAAAATCATTCAAATAACCTTATTGTATGTGAATTTACCAAAAAAATACCCTTTGTAGGTCAAATTACCAAAATACTCCCTCGAGGTGGCAAATTACCAAAATATCCCCTCACACTTGAATCACAAAAATAGCCTTCCTACAAGTAAAATAACCCAAAAAAAACTTATTGTATGTGAATTTACCTCAAAATACCTTGTATAGGTAAATTTACCAAAATACCATTTGGGTGGCAAATTACCAAAATACCCCTGGGAGTTTCCAGCACCGAAAAAATCTCAACATATCTTAAAACACTATTTTAAGCATCATGAATTCATTTTTGGGCTAAAAAGTATTTTAGAAAATTTTCGTCCGAAAATTTCGAACCGGTGTCTGGACCAAGCGCTCCGAAGCTGGTTCGACTTAAAATAGCTATAGGCCTCAAAATGGCACGATATTTTAGATGATGAAACATCTCATTGAAATAAGATTTTTTTTATTTTTTTTAGATTAAAATAACTTAGTTTGGTATTCTATAATTCAATAATTCTTTCTACACGATACCCTAATTTAGCATCATTTGCGAACACCAAAAATTTCCGAAAAAATTCAATGCCTACGTCTTGTAAAAATAATGGGGGTTACTGTTCTTCACTTTGTCAAATTTTGACCCTAGCTATTTATAAAAATTCGTGGAAAAACTGCCTAAATAATTTCCCTACTTTTAGTGACAATTACTAGTTCCGTTCAAATTGACACACCTACTAACTCACCTTAATACACACACTTGTCTTCCACCTTCCTGCCGAGCACACACTTGCACACACACATGGCCACTCTCCAAACACACTAAAAACACCTACATATATATATATACATCTAAACACATACACTACTCCACAATTACACACTATATATACATAATCACACGCGCGCGCGCGCCCGTGCGTAAACACATACTCTACTCCATAATTACACACTATATATACATAATCACACACACAGGCGTGCGCGCGCGCGCGAAGCACATACTAAACATGCACACACACACTGCCACCAATTCTAACGCACACTTAGTACACACACTAACTACACACACAGACCCCAATTTTAGTGTGCGCGCGCGCGCGCGCACACACACACACACACACACCAATTTTACCCGCAACACAGTTATAAACCCCCTGTCTCAACCCCATGAATGGCTGCTAGAGCAGCCCTATTTCTTCCCCCATACACACACATAAACATTAACACACACCAGAAATCACATTAACCCACTAAATCACACCCTAAACAAATAAGGAAGTTACCTTCCAAAAGTTTCCTAATTTTCCCTCGTCTTCTCTCTTCTTCTCTCTCTATTTTTTTTCCTGCCGAAGCCCTTCTCTGCTCTTTTCTCTTTGTTTTCTTTTCCCTTCTCCCTTATGTTTTTTTTTCTCCTTCCTCCTTTACTCTTTTTTCCTTCCCGATCTCCCTTTTATGTCACTGTTCATCTTTCTCTTAATTTTTCTATGGTTTTGTTTCATATTGTTTTACTTATTTAATCCCAAAGCTTTAACTAGCTAGTTAATTTATTATTATGTCACATGAGTCACCAACTACACAAGTAGGAGGTGGCACTCTTAAAAAAAATTTATCTAACATTTTGACACATTAGTGCATACTTTTCAAAATTACAAATTGGCTCCAAAACTTTTCTAAAATTACAAAATGGCCATAAATTTTTTTTAAAATTATATTTTTATCCCAAAATTCTTTGAAACTTCCATACGCTACAAATACCCGAGCATTGCTCAAAATTAACGCCCATTTATTTTTTGAATCTCCGATAGTTATTTTAACCTGCTCCCAAAAGTGAGGGATATTATAGGTTACCTCGTATTGAGACGACAATGGTGCGGGGGAGGAAGAGTAAAAACTATAACAACAATTCATGCATGCAATTATATATTTTTGTCTTAAAGGAGAGGGGTTACCTAGTATAGAGGCGGTAAAGATGCGGCGGAGGAAGAGGATATTCAATGATTGAAGGAGCCTTCTCCAGTTGAATAAAATCTAAGCAGCTCAACAGAGAGAGGAGTGTTGTTTTTTGTGGGGTTTATCGAATTGTGTGTTTGTGGATTTACACTTGTAGTTTCTACATAAAGGGGTCGGGGTACCTGTTATAGCGACGACAAATGAAAGATATAGGGCAGAATGTAGGTGTAGGAGGAGCTGGAGGGCAACATCGACTTGAACCAACAAGACTTGGGTTGACATGGGTTGGTCAAAATGGGTTACCCAGTAAGCCCGACCCGACCTGACCCGTGGTGCTCTTAGTGGACTGCATTCAATTGATACAACAAAAGAAAAAGAATTTCGTTTGTCTATGTGTATCATCACTCGAACTAAATAAGCTAGCGGAAAATAGGATTGTTCCCAACCTATTCTGGTCATACCCAAGGGCCCAATAGGGGTCCCATTTCACGCGAACACGGTGACATTGTCAACGGTCAATTTTCTAACGCATCAAACCTGTCAGCGCCCGCGCGCCCAAGACACGTGTTTTTCTCGTTCCGCGCGCTTCGTGCGTGACTTAGTCATTTTATTTCGCGTCGACGTCACTAATGCTAGCGCGATCGTCACACCGAGACCATCCGAACACCTTTTCATCAAAAATATCGGCCGACGGCGCATTTGGAGAAACGGGGTCAAGGGGGAAAATGGCCTTGGCCAACCCCAGGGGGTCGGCCTCGGCCTTCCCCAGGCCATAGGGGTCGGCCTCGGCCTCCTGGGGGGCTTGGCCTTGGCCACTTTCCCCCGGTGGTTCACCCCTTTCCCGCATACCCCTTTTTCGTACTTTTTTTCCCCTCGTACGCTTTGTACGTAACCTTGACACCTTGATCGCTATGTGGGTATGATTCTTGGCAACGTGCTCGTCGTAACACAACTTCCGGATTCGTCATTGCTTATCAAAACACCTACCGACGGCGCACCCGAAGTTCGCAAAAGGAGAAGTGGCCTCGGGCTCCGAAAAATGGAAGATGGCCAAATGACCTTGGCCAACCCCAGGGGGTCGGCCTCGGCCTTCCCCATGCCATGGGGGTCGACCTCGGCCTTCCCCAGGCCATGGGGGTCGGCCTCGGCCTCCTGGAGGGCTTGGCCTCGGCCATTTTCCCCCGGTGGTTCACCCCTCTGCGCACCCCTTTTCGCACTTTTTTCACTTCGTATGCTTTGCACGTGACTTTGACATCTCGTTCGTCATGTAGGTACGATTCACGTCGACACGCTTGTCATAATGCAACTTTTGGATTTGTCTTTGCTCATCAAAACCCCTCCCGTTGGCGCGCCCGAAGTTCACCAAAGCGGGGAGTGGCCTTAGGCTCCTTCATGGGCGTTGGCCATTTGCCCTTGGCCAACCCCAGGGGGTCGGGCTCGGCCTTCCCCATGCCTAGGGGGTCGGCCTCGGCCTCCACGAGGGGTTAGCCTTGGCCTTCCCCCCATTTTGGCCAATGGTCTCCCCTCCCGCGCGCACTTGTTTTCTCGAGTCTTTGCACCTCCGCGATGTTCACGGACGTTCGTACATCAACCTCGCGATGTTCGTCGAGCATCAACCTCACGACGTCCATCGTGCATCAACCTCGGGACGTCCATCGTCCATGACCACACACCGCTCCCGCGATGCCCATCGCCCAAAGTCGCGCACTATCACCGAATGACCCGTCGCCGACGACCGCATACCATAACTACCAACTTTGTCATTACTATATGTTGCATTCATTATCTTGTTATGACAGGCACACTCAGCTCACATCTCGTCTTCGGGACACCCGATGCGCGCCCGAGCGCCATCGTCATGATACGTGCCCCCGGCGCCAAGTATTGCTTCGCGACGTTCGTCGTCGCACCACTTTCATAACACGTGCCCCCGGCACTAAGTATTGCTCCGCGAAGTTCGTCGCCGCGCCCTTGCGCCATTCTCATGATACGTGCCCCGGCACCAAATATTGCTCCGTGACGTTCGTCGCCGCGCCATCGCGCCATCGTCATGATACGTGCCCCCGGCACCAGGTATTGTCTCCGCGACATTTGTCGCCGCGCCCTTGTGCCATTCTCATGATACGTGCCCCGGCACCAAATATTGCTCCGCGACGTTCGTCGCCGCGCCCTTGCGCCATTCTCATGATACGTGCCCCGGCACCAAGTATTGCTTCGCGACGATCGTCGCCGCACCACTTTCACAACACGTGCCCCAGGCACCAGGTATTGTTTCGTGCTATAGGCACCGCGCTCATGCGCCACAATCATGTTGCATGCTACCGGGATGGGCTCACAACCTTATAGCCATCGCCGTCTCAATCAAAAGGGGGGGCTTCGGCCTCGTACCGGGATGGGCTCACAACCTTATAGCCATCGCCGTCTCAATCAAAAGGGGGGCTTCGGCCTCGTACCAGGATGGGCTCACAACCTTATAGCCATCGCCGTCTCAATCAAAAGGGGGGCTTAGGCCTCGTACAGTGATGGGCTCACAACCTTATAGCCATCGCCGTCTCAATCACAAGGGGGCTTCGACCTCGTACCGGGATGGGCTCACAACCTTATAGCCATCGCCGTCTCAATCAAAAAGGGGCTTCAACCTTCGTACCGGGATGGGCTCACAACCTTATAGCCATCGCCGTCTCAATCAAAAGGGGGGCTTCGGCCTCGTACCGGGATGGGCTCACAACCTTATAGCCATCGCCGTCTCAATCACAAGGGGGCTTCGACCCTCGTACCGGGATGGGCTCACAACCTCATAGCCATCGCCGTCACAGTCACAGGGGGCTCCGACACAAGGACCCCTCGCCACGGACTCAGAGCACTGAGCTGCGACCATGTCCGCTCATGTTACCATTGATCATCGACACCACTAGGACAATGACCCCCGGGTCACTCCGGGACGGGAGCAGGTCCTCGGAGGGCATCGCGCCTAATTCGCCTGGTAGTTGGCTATATGGGTAACCCTCACCGCTGTCAGGTTCTCCGCGCGTCTCTTGACGCATCTCATGGGATTCAGTAAGGGCTTGGATTGGTGGCTGGGGCAACGGGCTTACTCTGATCATGCTACCGCGGTGTGGTCAGTCTTCTCAGACAGGTAGAGCGACGCTGTGCGAGGCAGGCAACGCGAATTTGGGAACCGGCAGTCCAACGGAGAACCGGTATTTTGGACCCCCTGGTGACGTGTCACTCCCAGGGGACGACATGTGGCATTTAATGACATAAGCACTTTGTTTCCTATAAATAGTGAACTTTACAACTCAAAAGGGACTTCTTCTTCATTCTCACAAAAATCACTTTCTCACTCTAGAATTGGAGAGCTCTTGGATTCTAGAGAGAGAAACATAAAATTGGACATAGCTTAAGATCGTAACATTGGACCTCGACTCGGACCCTGACTTGGACTATCGACTGCCGGCCCTGTTCGTCTTAGCTTTGCCTTCGCAGCACTGCCATTCCTCACGGCCTGTCTGGGAAGCCTTGCTCTCAGCCCTTACTCTGTCCTTGCTGTCTCTCACTTTGCATACTTGGAAGCTGACACGGACTGCAGCCTTTGTGACACCTCCACGTAAGTACGAACCCACTTTCCTTGGCATCAAGGATTATATTATACAAGCCTAAAACACTCTTACTTTTCTCTTAGCTTCCATGAATCCTTAGTTGTCTGTGCCCTTCCATTTATCGGAGAAGTGATCCAATTATATATGTTCTTTGATATGACCAATATTATACATGCTTCGAATATGGAAGAATATGGAACACTCCAGTAATATATATTGCATTAAACTCCAAAACATGTGTGCACATATATTTACATAAATTGTCAACATGTTGATATATGTATATCAATTGCTCAACTTTAGGGATCATACATCCATTACTTGCAAATATTGAAGTTTTCTAGCATATCAAAATCCTTCTATAACCATTTTCGGTGAAGTTCTACAAGTATGACCATGCTTGACTGGATACTATGTCACTAAGATATACTCTATGAAGTACACATATGAAAGAAGACACCACATAAACAACAATATCTACATGTGGTCTTACTATTAGACCTGGGTGACACTACATATGGTCCTCAGCAACGTAAATAACATGCTTCTGAATTTATAGATATAGGATAATTTTGTGATTACATCTAAGATTAGTAGTAGTAGCAAATTAATGCTGGACGAGAAGTTCATTTCAAGGAGAGAACAAGGAAGAAAAGCCACAGAGAAGAGAAGAGAAGAAATAAGGCGACAAGATTTCCAAATGAGGAATCACATACCACAAAACAACCATGACTATTGTACAACATAGGAAATAAGACATGAAAAAGGTCTTGCTGATATCAGTGATATGTACTGTGACCAGAAAACTCAAATTAAATCTTGAGAGTGATCTTTGTCTTCCTACCTCCCTCCACACCAAAGCTCACAAAATACAGTCATCTTCCACTAATGTTGCAGGTTTTGTATATCTTATAAGTGGGTTCAACTGTTGAGGTTCAAGGACATCATAGATACAACTACATACGATTGATATCATTGAAATTTAAATAAAACGCAGAAAATGGAAATTTAAAACCGAATACACACAGAAATTCAAATCCAATGGAAACCCACATCAAATCCACATGTGCTTCAACCAAAATATTTGAAACATGGAAAGAAACGAACGCATAAGGCCAGTGTAAACTCGAAAGGGAATCATCATGAAAACACATTTACATAAAACAAGAGAGCAAGATAAGAAATAAGGTTAAAGAAATAATACCTAATTTGGGAGAAGAGAGACACTAGGATTTAGAAGTGAGAGGAATAGGAATGGGGCTGCCAGCGATAGAGAAAGGACTTACCGGTGCCGGAGACAGGACCTACTAATGTTGGAGACAGACCTGCCGGCGACGGGGAGAGTTGATCGGCGAACGAGAGAGGCGCTTCCTGGTGGTTGTGAGGTAGGAAGAAGGCACTGCTTTGAGAGAACCAGTAGGCGCTTTGGGTCGGGTGGTATGGGTTGAGGTAAATTTTGCTAGCTCTAGGTTACAGCGATCAAGTGCAGTTGGTTGGAATTAGGGGTGGTGTTGATGGTTGGTATGAAGGCGGCAAATGTGCGGTGAAGGAGCCTTCTCCGTTGAATAGAATCCAAACAGCTCAATAGAGAGAAGAGTTATGTGGTTTATAGAGTAGTGTGTTTGCTGATTTGCACTTGTATTTTTTGGCTTAAAGGAGTTGGATTACATAGTATAGAGATGACAAAGAATAGGTGCAGGGCGGGATGAAGGTGGAGGTGGAGAGCATCGTCAGCTTGAAGTGTGCGCGATGGAGGGAGAGAAGATTGATGGATTGAAGGAGGCTTCTCTGTCAACAAGACTCCATGCAGCTGAACGGACACAATTCTATTTTTGTGGGTTACAGAGTGTACACTACAAGAAAAGACGACTTTTGCGACGGAGTTTTAGCGACGGAATAGATTCCGTCGCTAAAATGAGTTTTACCGACGGAAACCTCCGTCAGTAAAACTCCGTCGTAAAATATTATTTAAGCGACGGATTTATTCTGTCGCAAAAAACTCCGTCGGTGAAAAGGCGTCCGCCGTGAAATATTATTTAAGAGACGGATTTATTCCGTCGCAAAAAACTCCGTCGGTACAAATAGGTCTTCACCGACGGACTTTTAGCGACGGAATAAATCCGTCGCTAAAAGTCTATTTAACTCTCAGATCTGGTTTGAACTGTCACTGCTTCTCTCTTCGAAAATCCCAAAACCCATTTTCGGCGATTGTGCCACCGCCGTTCTCACATCCTGCCCCACATTCGGCGCCACCGAAAGCCTCGACACCGACGGCAACCTCCCTCGACACCGGCGGTGACTTCCCTCTACCCCGGCGGCGACCTCCCTCGACACCGGCGGTGACTTCCCTCGACCCCGGCGGTGACCTCCCTCGACAACGGCGACCACCTGCAACTCCGGCGACCACGGGCCCGCACCTTCGGCAGATCTGTGAAGAGGAGCGCGCCTGAGAGAGAGAGCAGCGTCGACCACCTGGACCACCGGAGACGATGGTTTCTCACCTCCGGCAGTATTTCTCGTGAGGTAAAGTTCTTGTCTTCCTCTCTGTTTGCTCTACGCTATACCTTCTGTCTTCCTCTCTGTTTGTGGGTTGTGGCTGGTGACTTGGGACGGTTGGACCAATTTTTTCAGTGTGAGGGTGTGAAGTATTTTGTTTCTATTTTTCATGGTTTTGTATTGATGATTGGTTTGAACTTTGCATTTGGCTTAGTCCTTTTCCTTTTTTTGTGCCTTTCCTGATAGAGTTTTGTAGAAGGGATCTGGTGTGCTCTGTGGAATCTTTCTCGCCCGTATGTATGCTTAGAGACCTGCACACCTTGATTTTCCTCAAAAGGAAAATGATCGTTACAAACCTCTCTAGTATGTGTCTGTGCATCTCTGCATATAAAAACATTAGATATAACCTTTAATCGTTTGACACGCCTCAACAGTAGGTACTGGGGCAGCAGGCCTTCTTTGCCTACGTCGGTGAGAATTACCGCCGATGGCTCCACGATGCACGGGACCAGGCGAAGAAGATGCTACCCGAGGGTGCCCTGATGATGGACATAACGAGATATCCCCCACATTGGATATCTCACCGTGTATGGGGGGAGATGATAGATCGGTGGGCTGCGGATCCAGGTTGGGACGCCAAGAGTAAGAGTGGGGCTGAGAACAGACAGAACAGAGATCCGACGCACACGGGGGGGTCGGTGCCACACGACATCGTCTGACACATGAACGCGGTCGAGCACCCGGATCTGGAGGAGGATGAGGTCATAGCTCTGACCTATACTCAGACGCACGTGCGGAAGAAGGACAACGACGAGACGCACCGGGCGGGCGACTATATTTCAGATATTGCCCGGCGGATCGATGTGAGTCAATTTATTTAAGTTAATGTTTTTTCTTTCTATCCTCAATGTCTGTTTCGTTAATTAATGCCCTAACATATCGTTAAACCACTATTTTTGCAGGCCTCGTATGAACAGCTAAGGGGGTCCGAGCAGCAGTCCGGACAGCCATCAGCGTCCACTAGTACGGCTGCGAGTACTGGGGGGTTGAAGCGATGGCTGGATACGCCGGAGGTCGTGAATCGGCCGAAAGGCCGCATACGCGGCCTGCCTAGCACGACTGCTCGTGCCGTGATAGGAGCGTCCTCACCCCCTGCTGCCCCTCCACAGACACCGGCTCCTCGGCCTCAGTTGGACGACGAGGAGATCCAGCGCATTGCTACAGTGGTGTGCCGGATGATCAGGGAGCAGGGCACTGCTGGACAGGCCGCCCCGGCCCCGGATCAGCAGGATCCAGATTCGGGACTCGGGAACCCCTGATGATCCCCTTCCCGTGCCCGTTCCTAGCTTCCCCCCCGCCCCCCGTGCCTGGCTTGTACTCTTCTCCCCTCTGCTAACCGGCTATATCCGGTTCCCAGCTTGTACATATATGAGTTTTTTTTATAATAAATATTTTTTATAATTGATTATATATATTTCTTTCTGTATTGATTATTGCGCGTTGTTGTTGAGATTTGAAAATTGTATTACAGGTCTGGGTAATTGAAAAATAAAAAAAAAATTCAAAAAAAAATTTGACTTTTGGCGACGGATTAATTCCGTCGCTAAAGTATTCCTACAATCAGTTATTTAGCGACGGAATATTCCGTCGCTAAATAAGTTTTTTAGCGACGGAATATTCCGTCGCGAAGGAATCAAATCCGTCGCTAATTTGACAAAAAAGAAAATAAATTAAAATTCTAAAAATATAATTCGCGACGGAATATCCGTTGCTAATGAAAAATAAATCCGTCGGTAAAAGTGACATATTTAGCGACGGGTTTAGAAATTCCGTCGCTGCACTATGAGTGACGGGCTTTTATACAAGGGATATTTAGTGACGGTGAATCCGTCGCTAATTCTTTTAGCGACGGATTTTTGGCTTTTAGCGACGGATTTCCCCGTCGCTAAAACCCTATTTTCTTGTAGTGTAGTGTGTTTGCTGATGCATGTGATTGACGGTTGGAAAGAAAGTTAAATCATTTTTGGCAAGCAACAACTACGAGTGCTAAAACTCTATAGAGAGTGAAAGTTTATAGGCAAGCAACTACGAGTCCTAAAAATTTGATGTGGCGTAAAAATAAGAGTACGTAACTGCAAATAGGTTTGTGTTGAGGTCGGTGGCGATGATTAGAGACGTCTGTGCAAGTTGTTGGTGAGACAGGGTGGTTAGTATAGGTGAATTTGTGCGATGCTGCAGTACAACTTATCCAGCCTGTAATTGGGTTTGTCCAAAAGCCTAAAAAGATTTATACCTTATCCGACCTCAGTTGATATGATATCTTTTTTTGACTTATCCAACCGCATCCTATGCTATATGCAACCTTCGTGCGCTTTTATTGAATTTCACTAACTAAATGAGAACATGCGAATTTCTTGGGTATTAATGGCTGTATTGCCCACATGTTGGCACTAATAAAAGGAAATATGGATCTTATTTCTACATTTTGTCACTATTAGAGTCTTACTGAAAGCAAAATGGGTACTTAGACGGTGTAAATACAACGGTCTCAATATAAGGATGAAGGTTGGATCTGGTCGATTATAATTAAGGATGTCGCTGCCACAGTGATAGTGGGATCAAAATGCTATTTCTTAAGACAATTGGAGTTATTATTTGCTTTTATTTTGGTTTGTACTTGAAATTCCAACATTTCACGAGTATAATTTGACCAGAATCTTAAATACCGATAAAATAATTTGCGCGACCATCTACAGTTTTGACAATCTTATTTCTACATTTCTTATTGCTATGGACAACACCGTATAGGAATGAGTGATAAATTTCACACTTGAAAAGGCTTTGGTTAGGGTTTCATTGTTTGTGCTCAGAAACAAATTTGCAATCGAATTGCAGACAACTCTACAACACATTCACAGTGCAGGTTCTTTTTTCCTTTCTCTAAGGGCTTCTTCAAAGCGTTTGAAAAGCAGTAACGAAAACGTAGATTATGCATCCAAATGTAAAATGAAAACATCCGACTTCTAAAACTACTTTGAATAAACTAGTGACTTGTATGAAGGCTTTGAAAAGAAAAAAAAGGATCTGATTAATGTTGATGATGATGCCTTTGCATTGAGTCTTCCCGCACATACTTATAGTTAGCCCTGTGGTTGGATAATCTAGGCTTACATCTTTTTTGATGATAACTACATATTGACTATGTTTTAATGTGTGCTTTGAGTGTATTCTTAGTAGGTATATACATGCACACTCATGAAGACACATTTGAGAAGTTGGATAGATGGATTAAAGCCAAAGAAGCTTAAAGTTATAGTAGACATGCTAATAGAAGCTTTATCAAGTCCAATGTCGAAGAGCAACAAAGAATGCATCGGCTAAGTTACTATCGATTGGATGCTTGGATTGATGACTAGTCTTGTTTGATGCTTGGATTGATGACTATGACCTAAAAAGACCTTAAGACACCTTGTGCATTGCATGTGAGTTCATAACCATTCACACAAGTGCGGTTCTTGAAAATGAGTGAACTTTGGAGCTTACTCAGATTTTCTCAAAAATGTTTTTGGTGCTAATCTTTTCATATCTTGATAAAACTTTTCATTAGCTTTCCAACGCAAAAAACGGCACCTCAATCCGATTTTTCTAGAGAAAGTTATGCCCAAAATAGGAAAGGGGGTTCCGTGAGGCAGCCGATAGGCAGTAGGGTAATACAGTCGACTGTAATTGAATACAGTCGACTGCATTCCAATGCAGTCGACTGCATTGGTCAAAATTCAGTTCCAACGGCTATTTTAGAGGGATTACAGTCGACTGCATTGGGTTACAGTCGACTGCAATGGCAGTTTTGCCCATATTATGCCTATAACGGCTATATTTCATTTGCTCTCTATATAAATGATTTGGGGCTTCATTATACACCAATGGAAACCACATTCTAAGCCTCCATTCATTAGAGAAACATCAAGGCTCATAGATTAAACTTATCTCTCTTCATCTTCATGATTTCACATCATTAAAGAGAGCATCTTTGTGAGCATTTCTTTGATTGAGAGTGAGCATACTTCAAGTCATCAATTCTATTATCTCTCTATTGCACTAGAGCTTCATTTGTACTCATTTCTTTTCAAGCTGATTTTTTCATACACATTTGATATTTGTAAAAGAATTGTGATCAATGTTTGGGTTTGTCAAGTCTTGGGTGAGCTTTGTGGATTCAAGGCTTGTGCTTGGTGTGGGGATATCACCAAGTGTTGTAAGGGTTTTGATCTTGACCTGGAAGAAGATTGTTGCTAGTGGATTCTAGTGCTCTTGCAAGGAACTTCCTTGAAGAGGTGGATGTAGGCTTGAGGGTAGTTCAAGCCGAACCATTTAAATCTCCTTGTCAAGTATCTCTAACTCAATCTCTTTACTTATTGCTCTTTAATTGTTTGAGATTGTTTAGTTAGCATCTTCATTGAAGTATTACTTGGTTTGATTGAGATTCATGATTGTTGCTTAGTTTAAATTCCCCATTATATTTCAAAAATCCTATTCACCCCCCTCTAGGGTTATTTTATTGGTTTCACTTATAGTAAAACAAAATATAGAAAGTGACTTCTCCTAACAAATGGGTAACTACCCTCTAAAAAATACCCAACAATATTTATCATATGCAATAGAAAAACATTCTGCATAAGCTAAGTTCTTCAAATGAGAAATAACTTCCAAATTGAAACTTACATCCATCATCATCTCGTTTTGCAAACTATAAGGAGAAACCTTAGAGTCATTTAGTGGCAACTTGTTAAGGATAATTCATTAACTGTAGTGACTATCGATATGTTTAAGCAAAGGACTTGCCTATCATATTCAGATTCTGTTTTAGGTGGTGCTAACAATTATTCAAGCCAATAGGTGGATAGAAAAATTATGTCAAGTCTAAACTCTGGTTTAACCGAGAGCAGATCCTTCTGCATTACATAGACCCATCAGGACTGTGGCCGTGTACAGGTGTGCGCACACATATAGGCGCACGTGTAGAGGCTATTGAATCCTAACTAGTTGCACCCTATGAAATTTAACCCTGGCGTTTTTAAATGTTAGACAATATCATCTCTGTTTTGGCCCTGGCGTTTTTAAATGTTAGACAATATCATCTCTGTTTTGGCCAAAACTGTATAAAAGTACGTTATAGTGTAGGCAAAAACCAAATCTTGATTACGAAACAACAAAGTAAAGAGAGGTTGACGTCGTCAGAGATCATAAATTTTTTGAGGTTAGCAAAACTTGTTTTGTGGGCTAACCTGGCATTGTTGATGTGCCAAGGCCACCGCACTTGCTGTCGACACACTATTTGCAGACAAGTTTGAGTTAGTGAAGGTGGGGATTACTTTTTCTTTTTTCTTTATTGGAAGGCTATGGGTTTCGATTGTTGGGCTTAAATAACTAGATACCCTATTTTTGTGAGGAATGCCAAATGAATTTCAGCTCTAATCTAATTTCCTCCTCAGAGCCTCGTCAGAGCCTAGGAAGTGAAGTACCTTTCAGTGTCCATTTCTAATAGCATCCATTATGGGTACTACAAGTAGTCCTTCGAGGTCTAAGAGATCTAGAAGCCTGTTAAGATGAGCAATATTTTCGGTAATCATATGTTGCCATGTGTAAGTCATATGATGACTATTGAAAGATTTCCGAAGAAAAAGAGAAGTTAATTGTTTGAATAATATTTTTTGTTGTAAGCATATTTAAGAGTGCTTTCATTTTCTTGTTATGGTTAACATGAAGTAACATGAGAGAGGTTGATTCTACTCCCTTATATATGTTACTTTACATCATCTTTGTTGTTAAAAAGTTTATAAGTGTCACAAATATGTATATTTAGCAATAAAGGAATGAAAAATATATCAAGCGGCGAAAATAAATCTCCAAATCTTGTGCCCAAACTTGAACAAAAGCTCATTGTTCATAGCAGGGGTTAAAGAAGAAATGAAGCACCAGCTTAAGCAAACTATCAATGTTCCTATTGCAGAGCTGACTGTCACATTTCTGGGTGTACCTCTCATTACAACAAAGCTAACTCAGCAGGATTGTCAGATATTGATTGAGAAACTCACAAAGAAGATATCAAATTGGTCAACAAAACATCTCTCTTATGCAGGAAGGATCCAGTTGCCTAGTTCAGTCCTATCGAGTATGCAGGTTTATTGGTGTTCAATTTTTATCCTTCCATAGAAAATCATAAAACAAATTGAAGCAAAGATAATAAGGGCTTTTATATGGCATGAAAAAGACACTAAATGCACAGGAGCTAAAGTGGCTTGGAAGGACCTGTGTGTACCAAAACAAGAAGGATCGAGGGCTTGGGTTGAAAAGGCTAGGTGAATGGAACAGAGCTTTCTTGGCCAAGCATATTTGGGATTTGACAAGGAAGAAAGATTCTTTATGGGTCAAATTGTGCCATTCATATATACTTAAGGGGAAAAAATTGGCCTTTCAAGCCACCAGGTACTCTATCTTGGACTTGGACCAAGATCATCAAGTTTAGAGGCCAAATACATCAGTACATCAAATATGATATTGGAAATGGACAAATGACCTGGTTGTGGTATGACAGCTGGATGCCTAAAAGGAAGCCTACTTAATCAGTTTGGTAACAGAATAATCTATGATTCTAGCTTGGGGGAAGAGTGTAAGGTGGCAGCTATAATTGTAAACAATCAGTGGGCTTTACCTCCTGCCAGATCAATAGCTCTCAGATTATGGAAGGAAAGCATGAGAAGCATATGACAGCCTCAGGAAGATAGGGAGGACAAAATCTTGTGGAATCAGAATAAAAGTGGTCAGTTTACAGTTAATTCAGCTTGGAATGCAATGAGAACTAAGAAGGCAACTGTGACATGGTGGAAACTAGTGTGGTTTACATGTAATATTCCTAAATGTGCTTGTATCTTATGGATGCTTTGTAAAGATGGGCTTAGAACAAAAAGCAAGCTTAATAGCTGGAACTTCATAGCAGATGATAAATGTGTACTATGCAACCAGCATTTGGAGGATGTAAATCACTTATTCTGGGAATGTGAGTTTACAAAGAAGATATGGAAGGAGGTATGGACCAAGATGCTAATAACACATCAAGGGAATTCATGGAAACAATGCTTGGATTATGCAACTTCAAAGTTTAGAGGAAACAACTTCAAAACAAAGTTGAGAAAGTTAGGAATTTCAGTTGCTGTGTATATGATATGGAGAGAAAGGAACACTAGAGTCTTCACACTAAGCTCAGGGTTATGCAAATGATCAAACACCGGCTACAATGGAGAGAACTTTGTGAAAATTGGGAAATAAACAGAGGAATACTATTAGATTGAAATGGGAGGGATATTGTATATCATACTGTAAATCTTAGGCATGTGAGGGATATGATAAAACAAGTGTATATATGATTCTTTGGGATTAATAAATTGACTTTCACAAAAAAAAATCTCAAAATCTGAACTATGAAACAAATTTATATTACGTCTCATTGAAATTACATATAAAAATAGAGAAAACTTTCATGTTAACTTGTTTTGCATAAGCTAGCAAAAATAAAAATATCGTACTAAAATGTATTATAGTAAGAAAGGACAAGGAAAGACAAGGCCCCATGATTGTACAATAATTCTGGAGAAACAAATGAAATATTGAAATGGAGGACACTGAACTGGTAATTACAAATAAGAGAAAATTTTGGGAGCCCATAAGTCATAAAACAAGGAAGACGTTAATGTGAAGATTTGATTAAAAAAAAAAAAAAACAAGTCTCGATTACTTACTTGAAGTGAGTATTTGACCTCCAAATCCCCTTTTTAAATCCATTCTAAAATTTACGAATCCCTTTCAACACATCCCCAATGGATTCTCTAAAAGGAAAATCAAATGCCTTGTCATAGTGAAATCCCACTTAAAATACCTCATCTAAACACACTCTAAACAAATTGCGAATCCCTGGTGGCTTGACTTGTAGCAACCCCATTACAAGAAGTAGGTACTTGCTTCTCATAGTGCTTATGGGCAAAATTTTGAGCTCACATATTGATCATTGACTTACCAATTCAGAAATTTCTATCATTTCAATATACTTGGAAAGTTAATTATTGAACAACGAATCTCAAGACATATGGTAGCACGTGTGCTCGTGTATAGTCTCAGCGGCAAAAACTTTTGTCGCTTCTAAATACTTGGAAAGTGGAAAAACATTAGATTTTGAGCTGACATCACAATTACTTAAATGACAATGATAAAAACTTTTGAAGGATGGCAATAATGATTTAAGAGATTGAAAAAAGTATATAGTAGAAAGTTTAGAAAAGACTTCATCGCAAGAACGTTGAGCCTTAATAACAGCAAAAAATGTTAGTCACGAGGAAGACATTTCTGCAAAGATATATGAAAATTCATTGTGCGAATCCCCTTCAGGTTGCAACTAATCACAATCTGATTTTGTTTTTTTTAGAGTAGTTGCTTCTTTTGCCTATAATGCTTTCACCACCTGAACTGTCATTGCTGTGACAAGTCTCTTGTGACCACCCCATAACCACTCTTATATCTTGATTCTAGTGAGATTTTGCCTAAATAATGTAATTTTAATACTTAATTATATATCTATCTACCGCATTTTAAAACTTATTTATCCGCGTACTGCACTTTTGGAAGTCGCGATTTCGAACAACGATTTTAAGGAAGAAAATGTGGTTCCAAATCACGTTTCTAATATATATATATATATATGCTCGCGGTGCCAACTTAAATAAGTTGCCAGTGCGATCTGACAGTCCATTCATATCGGATGGACGGACCAGATTTAACTTTTTTTTGGAAAAAAAACCGACGTTCTCTACATTATGTAGCGGACGGTGATTTTGACTAAAATGTTTCGACTGTTTTTAATGAGTCGAAGGGATTCATAGGCAAAATGGGGGGGGGGGCAGTATTATAAATTTCACCGTACGCCACATAATATAGCGGACGGCAAAGTTTACTTTAAAAAAAAAAAGATATGGTCCGTCCATCCGCAATGGATTGACGGCTAGATGGCACTGACAACCTACCTTAAGTTGCTAGCACGTGCAACAGATCATCTCCACACACACACACACACACACACACACACACACACACATATTATAGTTGATCCATTAACCGTGCGAGCAATTTGGGTTAAGTTACCTACGCGATCTGGCGGTCCATACACGATATGTGGACGGTTTAGATCTTTTTTTTGTATTTTTTTTAAAGTTCGTACGCTACATTCTTTGTAGCGGGGGATTTTTTTGATAAAAATACTCTCCAACTTAAAAAGAGCCCATCCGCTACATTATGTAGCGGACTAATCTTCTGACCTTTTTTCTCTTTCTCTCTCCTTTGCCGCGCGTATGGACGGTCCCATATATATATATATATATATATATATATATATATATATATATATATATATATATATATATATATATATATATAGAAAGAATTGAAAGAGAAATTTTTTTTATTTGTCTAATTTAAAAAAAATTGAAGGAATACTTGGAAAGAAAAAGAAATTGAGGTTGGAAAATAAAAATCGCTTTCAAAAACCACGTCTTCAAAATGACTGTGGTTTGTAACAATGTTTTCAGACCAAGGTTGAATAATAGAAATTGCCCTTGATATATAACCACGTTTTCAATAGAAATCGTTGTTCCTAAAGACGTGTCCTATTGAAATCGTGGTTTCTAATCACGATTTCTATTAAAATTGTTTTGCTTACCACGTGTTCAAATCGTGATTCCTAAATACGTTTTCAAGAAAAATCCCAAAGTCGTGAATACTCTGATGGACAGAAGAAGAAAGGAGGAAGAAAGAAAGAAAAGGAGACTAGCCGTCACACAAGAGCAAGGGGGCAGAATAAAAAGAAAGAAGAAAGGAGGAAGGGGGAAGAAGGAAGAAGAGAAAAAATAAATTGGGTTTTGCGCCAATTTTATTTTCTTTTGTTGATTTTTCGTAATTTTGAGAAAATATGGAGAAAATGAAAAAGGAAAAAAAAACATGGGTTTTATTATTTGAAATCGTTGTTTGGAACGATTTTCACAAGTGCAATATGCAGATAAATAAGTTTCAAAATGCAGTATATAGGTAATAAAATATTAAAATTATATTATTTAGGGCAAAAAGTCGTTTCCGATCATGCTCCCTTGAAGTCTGATTCCACTCGCATACCAATAAGGCGCAGAAACTGCCAGTTTAACCTTGAACTATATCATCACCCAACACATCATTCAACAGCTTAACAGATACAAGTCAAAAGCATACCTGCCAAAAGTATATTTGATAAACATATGCTAGTTTCTCTAGGAACAGAGGCAACATTCAAGAAGAGGAAGTTCAGGTATTTGTTACATTTTTCCTCGTAATCCTCATCTATCAGATCGTCCTTCCAGCTAGGTCACCTGCAATCGTTCAAAGCGAAACCCCTTTATTTATATGAAGAAGTATCAAGATCGTTCATTTTGAAACTCATTTTACTCTAAACAACGACTAAAATGTTCTTATGTTTGAGGGGAACAAAAAAGCTAGTTTTTTAGCACATACGTGCTGAAAGCTATGCGCATTCAAAAAGGGATGCCAATTAATATTTGACCATATAAACATCAATGTTCACGATCAAATGTATTTGCAGTTAATTTGCAATCGGCAGCCAAAAAAATTAACCGGAAGCAACACATTTTCTAAATACCTAAACAGGAAACAAGATTCTCTTCAAGGTTATACAAGACGATACTTACTGTAAACTTTACAATAGGCTTCTTTCCTTTCTTAAACAGCTCAAACTTGAAAGAATCTCCTTCCTTTAGGTCATTCGCAATGCAGAAGTCACTCCATCCATGTCCAATGTAAACATAACTACCCGCGTCCCTCATTTCCACTGGCCATGATCTTTGCTTTTCATCTCTGAGAATCATCACTCCGTTGCTTAATCCATTCGTCCTTGTGAATTTGTTTGGAAGATACTGAAATGTATAAACATGATATACCATACCACAGAAAACATAATGAATTTAAGTTCAATATGGTTTTTAAGGTATGTACTGTGGACTTTCTACCCTCAACATGACTTCTTATTGGAAGTGGAAGTATATAGGCTTACCAACACCGAATTGGTGATGTTATATCGCGTCAATGTGGACTCAAAGTAAGAAAGATGACAGTCAGGAGTGGAATTATTAATAGCCTTCCCTTGATTACAAGTCGTGATTTTCATCTTCTTCTTCAGACCTGATTTAACAAAAAAAGGGCGTGAGGAATTATTAACGTTGCCTGTTACTATGCAGGTGCAGCCAAATTGTAAACTGCATTAGGGCAACGGATCATGTCCATCTTCCATTTCTTAAAGTAATCTCATTAGATAACGCGAGTCCAATATATTTGTTCCACCTTTATAAGCCTTTTTTCCACAAGAAACAAAATTGACTGAAATACATGTTCTCATTCGCTACGTCTGCACCATTTCAAAGTATACTTTGAGCTATGTTTGTGATATTCTGCTAACCTCTTCATATCCCTAAGAAGAAAGTTTTATAGAGCGTGAAAATAGCCCAAAAAAAAGTTTCCGGAGCCTGTTAAAAAGAAAAGGACCAAGCAGATCAAGTCTCTTAAGGTATACTGGTGATTTGATTAGTCTCGGAGAAAAAGGCCAAAAGTAGAACAATTTGCAGACATTATTAAGGTTGAAAGCAAGGAACTAATCCAGTTGACTCCATCTAAACCAGTGTTCAAGTTTTCTGTATGACATCGACCCAGAAAATATGCAACTACATGCATTCACTGCTTTTAAAGGGAACTTACGAGAGAAGTTGAAAATAGGCTTTTTTCCGTTCTTAATGAGCTCGAGCTTGAAGGACTCTCCTTCCTTAATGCCATTTCCAATGAAAAATTCGCGACATCCACGTCCGATGAGAGAGGTACTGCCCTTGTACCGCAGTGTGGCCGGCCATGATGTTTGGTTTTCAAACATGAGGATAATCTCACAATGCCTGTAACTTAGACCATGTAACCTACCAAACTTTGCTTGAATAGGCTGCAGCAGCAGACCAACTGTTAAAATAACTTCCTCTTCATTCCATATGTTATTAGACAGACTTTATATCGAAATTGTTTGTGGGCTTCATAGCTCTGACTTTGTACTTGCGAAATATTGGATTAACAAGATTACTATATTAAGATCAAAGTAAACCGGTTCCGTAACTCCCAAGTAATGAAAGGGCCACATGGGCTTAGCATAACTTTACACTTGCAGAAACCAGCTTAACCAAATGTTTTATTCAATGAGAGTAGACCCGGTAGTTAGCAAGTTTGATAGCTGTGATAGAAAGGACTATTGAGCTCTGCGTTAGCCTTTAATTTTGTGTGACCACGCTAGGCCTTGTTCGTTCTTTGTATATTAGTATAGATGTGACTTTGTGCAGCTATTTATGGGCATTTATTGATCTTACGCCAGCTGAAAGATTTAGAAACAAGTTCATTTCGGAAAGCTTCTTCATTTGCAAAATAAACAACTTCGAGCTATGTACCGACATTATTATGATAAACAAGTAAGCCATACGCAGTTGTATTTGACGGTATATATAGCAGGTTTTAATGTTTCAATAAACATCTGTGCTTACCAAATACCTCCTGTTAAAACTATCTGGTGTCACCGTTGACAGGAAATATGGATGGTGACGAAGCCCGGAAGATGTAGCTTTCGCTTCTCCAGTAGACATGATATCCTTGCCTTTTTGGTACTTGTTTGACCCTTCAATAACACGTTCAATATAATCAAGCATTGGATCTCATGTGATCAGTACAAATCGCACAAGATCAATCCAAAAACCAGACTGCTACTTAACATTGCAAGCATAGAGGGGAAGTATTAGAACCGAAATCGAGTTCAGTTTTGTCACTAAATATTTGAAAAAGTGCATCAGCAATTTTATGGAAGGGGAAAAAAACAGGAAGCATGCAGTATCCTTACCATTGAGTTTATATTGCTTAGTAGATCCAGCCGATGTAGCTTCTTTTGCCTCACTTGGGCTACATGGGGCTACCGGAATCTGGTATTCTTTCTCGTAGGAACTTGGCTCAAATATCATAACGTCAAAAACCATGTGGCCTTCATGCCTGAACACCAAGAAGTACCCTTCTTCGACCTTGTTGTCGCAGGCAAACTTTGTCCATCCATTTTCAAACATCCCGTCATTTATCTTCACTGGCCATGTTTGGTTACCCCTTCTCAGCATCGCTTGCTCCAGATTCTCTCCTCTTATGTAGTTGAAAAATGCTTTAGGAATTCTCTGCAAAAACACATACGTGTTAGATATGCTGTTAGGATCTTCTTTGTTAGGTGGGTGGGTGTGTGCACGAGAGAGAGAGACTCACAACTCCGCTTCCCAAACACGGCTGGATGTACTTGAAGAAGTGAGGCTTCTTTGGAGGAATTTTCATGGCAGTCACTGTGTGTGTGTGGGTTGGTTGTCCATGTATTGATCACTTTGTGTCCATTGGTGTATAGAGAGGGGTGCTCATGTGCATGCATCATCTTAAAATTTGGTTGTTGCGACCATTACTATCCATAAAAGGAAATTGTCACATCGACATTACTGAAGCCCTAAAGCATAGACAGCTGTGAGATCGAAGGCTGAATTAGCATAAACGTCCAGTCCAACTTCTAAATTCAGTGCAATGAATCAATTAAATCCTTTGGGCTGATCTCTACGCAACTTGTGGGATAAATTAAAATTCTAATTGATGTTAGCTTTTGTAAAGAATTTGATCATAAGACAAAGTTTTGGCCTATTGGAATGGGGTGCATTTGACCCCATAAGATTGGGGGAATTCTTTTTGTGTTTTGATGCACTAATTAATTCAAACACAATAAGGACCAATGTGTAATCTTGCAAAGTTTTGATCCTCTTAGCAAAGAGAAAAAAAAAACACTATACTTCACACCACAAGGGGGTCAAATTAAGTAGAAAGAAGATATCTTAAGTGATTGAGGGTAATTATTGAGAACTTGGAAACCATCAGAGCTGATGACTCAAAACTTGAAGCTGAAACTTTTTGGAGTAATTTTTAGGGAAAAGTGCATAAACCACTCTCGTGGTTTGGGTCAGTTGCAAAAAGACCCCTGCATTTTCAAAAGTTTCAAGAAGACACCTAAGGTTAAAAATGTGTTGCATCCGTCAAGAAACGTTACGGAATCAACGAATTGTCTAAACTACCCCTGTATATAACAACCTTGTATGGTTTCTGAAACCCTAACATTCAATCCAAAATTTACAAACTTCCTCAAAAGAACCCGTCGCCTTCAACGAAAAAGCCCTCATTTGTATCTCTCCCACAAAAAGCCCTAATTTCTTCTCAAATCCTACCAAAACCTAACCCTAGCCGTCACCCTCGCCAACCAAAGCTCACTCACCACCACCGTCTGTCTGCTACCACCGCCCGTCTGTAATCACCGCCCGTCTGCAACCACCTAGCCTCGTCACCTTCGGTGCCGTCAGCCCCATTACCGTGCACCGCCAGCGTAAGCATCTTCATTGCTGGAACACATTTGCACCGCTAGCCCCATCAACCACCACTTGCGCCGCCAGCCCCATCAACAACCTACGATACCGCTAGCCCCGTTACCGTGCACCTCCGGCGTCCCTTCATTGCCGGAACAAACTTGCGCCGCCAGCTCACCATCCTTCATTTGTGCCGTTACCGTGCGCCGCCAACCCACCAACCTCAGTTTGCGCTAGTACCGTGCTCCACCACCGCCATCAATCCCGTCTTGCTCCATCGCCAAACCCGCCATCGAGCCCAGACACTTGCACCACAGCCACCAGCCCCAATCACCCATCGGGATCCTAGTCAGTCCTGTCCACCATTTAAATGAAAAAAAAACCCTAGATCTACAATTTGGAAGCCACAAATTGATTCACCAGAGCAATGAAATGGAAATCTTATGAATAATTTCTGTGATTGATGTAATCTGAAAATGAAATTGGAAATTGATTTAATTGTAATTAAAAGGGTGGGGTTTAGAGGTTTCATACCTTATAATGGTCAAAGAGATCTATCCAAGGGCAAAAACAGGTTTCTAATGGGTATTTGGCAATGCTACTTGCCATCCAGACGCGTTTACCCCAAATGCTGTTAAAAGAGACGGGTTTCTTGACGGATGCAACACATTTTTAACTTCAGGTGTCTTCTTGAAACTTTTGAAAATGCAGGGGTCTTTTTGTAACTGACCCAAACCACGAGGGTGGTTTATGCACTTTTCCCTTTTCTATATGGGCTTAAGTTTGCACTTCTAACTCACTAAGTCCCTTTTTTTTTTGTTGTGCCCGATAAGACTTTGTGGTAAAAGTTCATGTCCTATAAAATCTTCCGTCCATTATTTTAGACGAAAAACGTCAAAATAGTCTCATTTAATCAAAAGGCAGGGTAAGCGTCACACATAAATTGTAAGCTATCACCACCGCCACCAACAAAACCCATCCACATGAAATCATCACCACCCATACCCATGCCACCCAAAACCGTGACCACCCCAACCATGTCCACCACCACCCATGACCACATCAAATCATCACTACCGTGACAACCCCCATCAAACCCATCACCACCGTGACAACCCCCATCATTCCCATCACCACCCCCACCATAATCATAACCATTGTAACCACCCCTACTAAACCCATCACCACCTCTGACCCCCAATATGCAGTTTACCTTTCCCTCGCCCCAACCTATAATTGTCGTCCAACCCCTAACCCCAACCACCGCCGCATTAACAACCCTCGCCCTCGCTAATAACCACCTAGTCCTATATTAGCAACGACCCACCACCACAGTTCCCAACTCCTCATCTGCTGATAACCGTCAACTATGGCTCCCATTCCCTGATTGCCACTGTAATAATCACCTCCCCTCCCCCCTTCTGCCGCTCGATAACCACCAAATCTCACTCCCTTCGATCGTCACCTTAATTACCATATCCTCCTACCCCGTTTGCCTATACAAATCAGCTTATCTCGCTCACGCCGGCAGCTACAAGAAACACTGTTTGTGTGTGTGCCCCTCCCGCCCCCGTCCCCGGGACTTGATAACCACCCAATCTCACTCCTTTCGATCGTCACCTTAATTACCATATCCCTTTACAAATCAGCCCATCTCGCTCGCGCCGACTGCTATAAGTAGCACTGTGTGTGTGTGTGTGTTTATTGTGGCTGCGCGTGTAAGTGTTAGGGGGGCCATTGTGTGGGAGGATGGGTAAAGGGTTGTATGATGGTGGAAGGGTGGTAAGAACGAGAGACACCCGGAAGAGGAGTGGGCGGTAGCGACAATGGTGTGTGATTTTGTGTGTGTGTGTGTGTGTGTGTGTGTGTGTGTGTCGCGTCTGTGGGGTTTGGGTGTGGTAAGGATGGGTAGGGCTTGAAGGTTGTGCAGTGGTGAGAGGTAGGGAAGACTTGGCTTAATAAGGGGAGGGAGGGGAGAGGGCGGGCGAGAGGTGGTGACTTGTGTGTGTACTGGGGCTAAAGAAGAAGTGAAGGAGGAGGGCAGGGTGGTCGCAGGTTGTGTGGTTATGATAGCCATTTTTAACTCATTTGACGTTTTCTGTCCAAAAAGATGGATGCAAGGTTACCCAGGACACGAATTTTTACCACAGGGACCATGTCAGTTAAGCTGCAAATTATTCGAAATGCAACAGGGATTCCACCATGACACCCTTTATCACCGCCACAGTCCACATCTCCAATTGATGAAGCTTATGTCGTTCCCTCGCTAACCTTTTCGACTTTTAGCAACCATTAATGTCCTAAAAACTAAAAGACCATAAAGTCCTATTCAATTTCAATGCCATTTTAGGTTGGAGTTTCTTCCTGACCATGGTTTTCGTTAAGAGTATTATCATCAATTAAAACCTAAAGATTATGCGTTGGTTATGCAATTTAGGGCTTTGTCATTGTGATTTCAATCATTTCCACATTTCTAAGTTTTCTTAAACTAATTTTGGGAAATTGGAGCTAGAGATTTGTAATTGTATGGAACGTGAGGCATGCTTTTTTGCGCAAAAACTGAGAATGACATTTATCCTTTTGTTATTTTTGGGTGATTAGATTTGTTAGCTACTTGGAGCAATTAGATAGCCATTAACGTTAGTCCTTGTAACACTCTAGTCTAGTCGATCTTTTAATGTAGATCCCACAAATTATCATATATATACAAGTATAAAGTTATCTTCATTTTTATTTCTTGCTATGGAGGCACAACAGTTATCAAAGTAAAATCGCATTCCATGTGCAATCCCATCTTTTGCTAATAAAATACATTTGTGCCAAATGCATATTAGAATATAAGCATAAGGTAAAAAAAAAAAAATATCTAAATTGATATGGATCGATGAAGAAAAATTTCTTTGACCCCTTTGCTAGCAAATCCTGGCTCTGCCTCTGTTTACGAACGCCCATATTATGCCAACTAATGATTGCTAAATATAGTCGATGATCTTTTTGTAGACATTTTTAATGACAATTCTTAAGAGCACTTATTAATTAATGAAACTATGAATTGTGACTAAGAATATTAAAAATGATATTTTTATCTTACCTCACAGACAAATTTAATTCAGTAGGCTATGTAATCCTATATAAAAACAACATAAATATATTGAAATTTTTGTACATTTAGGGCATGATTATGGGAATTTTTATTTTTTTTTGGAACTTGCAATAATATTATCATGGTAAAGTGAGCAAGGAGTCTTTAGCAACTGTCAAGTTCCCAATCTTGAAACCGTAAAAAGTAGATCCTTCTTCTCCTCTCTCTAGAAAACCCATTTATCTCTCCAGTAGATCCAGCTGCCGCCCCTTCCTCCTTCAGCTTCCATGGCTGTAAGGATGGAAGGGGAGGCCGTCACATCTTTACTCCCTCTTCTCTAGTTTCTTTTTTTCGCATCTTTTGCTCCCTCTTTCTCGGCAACCCACATGTGCCGCCATTCGCCACTACCCTCCTCCACCCCCCGATCTCCACCCCCAACCACAGATCGGGAGCCCTTTAGCCACAATCTTACTCCATCCCACTCGCTACCTCAGATCTGAAAGATTTTTTCAGATCCGTCATGCTCGCTGGACTTCCGATCCGGTTGGTTTGGGTTGACTTCTCTAACGCAGGTCCGATATGGCGGGATTGTGGCGGGAAGAGGACGGATCTAGACGAGATGGAGGATATCGACTCCCTTCGAGCTTCGGATCAATCAGATCCGGCCTTGGGAACTCGCTCCACCTCCCTTGGATCTGTAGAAAACCGCGGCAGTAATCTAAACTGTCACTTCAAGCGGCCCTTGGAATTGATGCCTCGCTGTAGCTCTTCCACTCTGTTACCATTTGATCTGAATTCTGTAAATCCAACAATGGTAATACTTATCTTTTTCAATTTCTGTCAAGGCCATGTTGGCCTGTTTATGTTCCAGGGTCAAGATTATGCTTGTACCCTTTTTGTTTGTACTTTTGGGTACTCTGTTTCAAGAGCCAAACATATGTTTGTTCTCTTCAGGTTGTACGTGTTTTAGTTTAATGCAATTTCCGTTCCGACCAAAAAAAAAAAAGTTCCCAATCTTGAAAATCGTGGCTAAAATCATTGAAATCTTTAAATAAAACAAATGCTCCATTGCATTTTGAATTACAACAGGTAGATCTAAAACCATAGATGATAAAATGAATACATAATCAATTTTTGTGAAGATAATCCATTCTCTTACAAAATTCTCATATAGTAAAAGAATTGGAGCAGCAAAACTTAAATATGGAGTCCAAAATAATGTATCCACATCCGGTTGAAGTTCCAAATAAATATCAGAGTTTAAAGCTTGCAAAAATTCCTAATCATCTCTTTCACCTGTAAAAGCGGAGAAGGTAAGAGAATGGGTTTTTTCACAAGGTAAGAGAGTAGGGTGAGCTCGAGTAATTAGGTGACATATCATAGACAAGCCAAAATTCAAATTCAAATACTAGGTCAAAACAATGAAAAGCAAGTGACAGCTAACTCGAAACGAAAAAAGGAGGCTAAACATAGTTCACAAAAATAATTAGTAAGTGTTCCTAAGGACCCAATGCCAGAACAAAATCCCAAGGTACAAAACGCATGCCATTAGCATAAATAGCCATTGTTGAGCACGCAATCAGAAAATCAATACGTGATTACAAAAGTTACCAAGTATCTAAAAGTTACTTGGGTGACTGCAAAAATCTCTTAAATACTCCTCGTTATCTTAAAGAATTGTTCTTTGTAATGATCATAAAAAAAGTGAAACACTAATGATCGAGTTGTAAGAAAAGAGAACCATAGCATGGAGGTAAGAAGTAGCAAGATGATGAATACGGCACTAAGAATGAAAGAAACCTCCAATTTGGTGAAAAAAATAATGCTTCATCAAATAAAGACAAGGATCATTCCACAATCGAATTATAAGCCAGCAATGGAATGATGAAGTAGGACTAGGAAACAATAGGCGCAAGCAAGAGACCGCTAACACAGTAGCCAAAAAGAACATCAACAACACAAGAACGTAATTCTCTGGTCGTAACAAAGAAAGCTGACATAACAGTGCACTTACGAATACTACATTGGGTTATCAAAGATTGATGAACAATTGGGTTATCAAAGATTGATGAACAATTGGGTTATCAAAGAAAACATCTGATTAAGTTTATGATTGCCAAGTGAACTGTTACCATATCCAAACCAATTTGGTTATCAAAAATTAATACACGCTACTCAATATACCGGGAGTGAGCGGAGCAACAAGCTAAATACATCAGACCGATTAGTTAGTAATTTAGTCTAAAAAACGAACTGGGTTTCATCATAACCACAACATCTAAACCCATATCTAGCTAGCACTATAATCTAACAGAAGTACTAAATTGGTAATTGTTGCTTACCGAAATTGTCACCGAAATTGGGATCCAAAAGTAGCGCTTCTTCTCATTAAAACTACTAGCGAAAAATACGGGGAAAACGAGGAGGCCTCCAACTAGTTGACTAATCTCTTTGGAATTAGTTTTAAGACGATCAAATTTGATTTACTCGATTAAATCAAGCCGATAGGTGTTTGACAAACATATAAAACTGATTAAATCAGCTTTCAGATGCTAAAAATCTGATTAAATCACAATTCAAAAAATGAGGAATATGGAGTAATTATATTTGTACAATCAACTTTGCTCAAGTAAAGGACCAGAATCTCCATACTAGTTACAAACACCTTTAGCTTTCTTTATTAAAACACTAATTTTATTTTATTTTTATCATTTTGCTGCATGAAATTTTTGTATTCTTGTTTATCCAAACACCATCCATATCTTAGAGCTAATTTTTCTAAAAAATTGTTTAAAAGCTAATTTGAAGTTGATCAAGATTTAATCTGAAATTAAAATCAATTAAAAACATGCTCTTAAGCTAGTATATGAAATTACTTCAAACCCCGTTAAATTAGCTACTAATTCAAAGAAGAAATTTATTTTATTATTGAACTAAATGGGTGGAAATATCATTTGCAACATTTCTTTTTTTTAGATATTACATCCTTCCCTCCTTGAAAAATCCATCCTCGTCGGAAGAATTTAGGAAGGAAACACACTTTAATCATCAAAAAGTTTAGGGTGTATGTCGCTCATAGCATTCTCAAGTTCTAAAGTAGTTTCCCTCAGAGAACGGTTAAGCCATAATACTTCTGCAAGAGATATCGTTCAACATGAGTACATGACATTCTTCTCACTCCAATATGCGTTTAGATTGCTCTAACAAGTGCTCCCATGTGGGAGAACACCAAACGTAACACTTTGTAAATCTAAGACAGAACTCCGAGGTAAAGTGACGTTATAAGCAACTGGTCCCGCACCTACAGAGGAGAGAGCTTACCGTGATTCCCCAAATATATCGTCATGTTCAAATAACTTACATGGATGGAAACGAGATCTCCCACTTAAAAGTGCAGATCACTAGCAGGTCTATTTGCCTATATTTTTTGTCTACTCTGAGTTGTCCGTTAACAATCTCAAATCAACTAAACCTTCCTTGTTATTAACGACAGTGCTGGAAAAACGGGGCATCATTCAGTAATTAACAAATAGCATGACAACTCTATTCTCTGAAATAATATATCGCATTCCCTTCCATTCCGAGAGATTTTGGCGTCACCCTAGGATAATAAAGCACATACAATGCTGATTCCAGCTTATGACGTAGCACCGCGAAATCTTGAACCTCCTCCTGTGTTGGGAAAACAGTGATTTAAAAACAGTGTTTCTACACTTGTAACACAGAGTGCACGAATAAAGTCTTAAGATTGTTGGTAAAATATGCTTTGTGTATACTTGTACAGAAAATCAGTTTCAAAAAATTACTAACATGCAGAAGTTTAACGTTCCAAAACAACAGCAACATAAACCGAAAAATAGAACTATGTCTAATAACTCACAGCAGAAAATACAAAACAGCAAATGGAGAACCGATGCGTAAATTTGATTCACTGTCCTTAAGACTTTATTCGTCCCGCAGTGGTGCTAACGATCTCTTGATGAAATTCTCCTAGGATACAACGACATACGTCTAAAAATAGGAGCACTCTAAATTCGCAGACCCGACAAACCAAAAAAATGCAGAACTCTTTCTTCTTACAGATACAGACACAGGAACAAAATTTCGGGATTGATTGATTTTAATTTTTCTATAAATGGCTCATTTTTATACAGTGAATATTCACTGGAGCGTGCAACTCTTCACCACTGTTGGAAATGTTGTAACTTTTCGGAAAAGAAAATAAATAAATAAATATGTTTTTATTTAAAATGTTTTTGTCCCAAAAAGAATAAAGCCTGATGGGTACAAGCCCAAGCCATGCACCAGACCGGGACAGGATGGACAGGCGGCGTGCGCCTGTGCTGTGGACCTTGGGTCCTCCCTCCTTACAAAACTTGGGTACCCCTAGGGGGCCCAACCCTTAGCTCAAGACTAAGCCTTATAAGGAGACAACAATAGCTTTATCTCCTCCATGTACGACACTCCTTTCCCTTCAAGTTGAACTACCAACTTCAACTTCAATTTTCTCATTCACTACTCATAATTTGTTTTAACATACTATGATCATCTACTCCAATAGATGGACATAAATCAATTTGTTTCTAACATAATATCGGTGTGTAACCCATTTGAAAATTGAGTCAAAGATGGCTTCTCAACGTTGAGTTTAAAACCCAATTGCCAACAATTGACGTCGAAAATAGGGTTTGAACAGGGCCAAAATGAACACAACAAAGAGAACCTCAAAATAATGTTTGAGCGGTACTGTGTGAAGTTCTATTGTCTCGATTTACACTAAAGGTTGAACAGTTCAAGACATCACATTCACCGGTTAACCAGTAAATCCGATAATTCTCACTAGGGAAGGTTCAAAGCCATCAGCTACCTATTCCGTTGCAATGTCATTCTAATTGAACTCTCTTTAGTGTCAGCGTTTCTTTGCGTATAGTGTCCAGTCAATTTCCTATTCATGTGGGGGATTGTTGGCAATTGGGTTTTAAACTCAATGTTGAGAAGCCATCTTTCAATTTTCAAATGGGTTCCACACCGAAATTTGGTTACGAACAAATTGATTTATGTTCATCTATTGGAATGGATGATCATAGTATATTCACAAGTTTAAAACAAATGAGGAGTGAATCAGAAAATTAAAGTTGAAGTTGGTGGTTCAACTTGAAGGGAAAAGAGTATCCACATTGAAGAAATAAAGCTAATGTTGTCTCCTTATAAGCTTTAGTCTTGAGGTAAGGGTTAGGCCCTTTGGGGGTACCCAAGTTTTGTAAAGAGGGATAGGTTGACCCAAGGTCAATAACACACGCGCCCGCCGCTCGCCTGTACCGGTCTGGTCCATGGCGGTGGCTTGGGCTTGGGCCCATTAAGTTTTACTCTTTTTGGGACAAAAATATTTTAAATAAATAATTATTTAATTTTTTTTTTCCAGAAAGTTGCAACCTTTCCAACAGCTGTGAAGAGTTGCACCCCCCAGTGAATATTCGTTGTATAAAAACGAGTCAGTTACAGAAAAATTAAAATCAATCAATCCCGAAATTTTGTTCTCGTGTCTGTCTGTAAGAAGAAAGAGTTCTGCATTATTTTGGTTCGCTGGATATGCAAATTTGGACTGCTTCTATTTTCAGACGTATTGCCGTTGTATCCTGATAGACTTTCGACAAGAGACCGTTAGCACTATTGCGGGATGAATAAAGTCTTAAGGACAATGAATCAAATTCACGCCTCGGTTCTCCATTTGCTGTGAGTTATTAGACATAGTTCTATTTTTCAATTTATGTTGCTGATGTTTTGGAACGTTAAACTTCTGCATATTAGTAATTTCCCGAAACTGATTTTCTGCACAAATATACACAAAGCATATTTTCTCAACACTTTGATGGCAAGTCTACTAGAAAACCTCGCCAACTAAAGTTTCATAAAAGTAGTACCTTCTCCCGTGCGCCAGATTATTAGAATTCGTAATTTCAACTTTTTCGATTAATATTGTAATAATCAAAAGAAGGTCTTAGCTCTGTTAAAACAAATGCAGAATCCAGCCAAAGGACTTGATTATAGCTATGAGCCTAGATACAGTTGCACAAATAGTACATGATAATTATCCTGCATAATACATTCCCCCAAAGTTGAGCAGATTTGATGGTTGTCGAGGAAATAAGCATGAGCACACCAATCGACTTATTGAGTCCATTGGTGTCGACCTGCTAGATCATAACCTACGTGTCAAAGAATTTTGTACATCACTTACTAACAAGACTTACAAGTTGTATCATCACTTGCCAGCTTACACCATTGTCTCGTGTGAAGACTTGATATGCAAGTTTTCTCGAAAGTTATTTTCAATTGATGAGGAATGATCTTTAACAACTTCAACTCGAGAAGGGCCACAACATGGAGAAGACTTGCCCTCTTACCTTATAAGTTTTTTTGACAGAAGAGATTCTCAAGCCTCGGCTGATATGAAAGTGTACATAAGGAATGATAGGAGAAAAGATACTACATGTGGCTACTCACAAGTTCTTGGAATGTAAATCTTTTTCCAAGGCTGCATGAAAAAAATTGAACAATGCAGTGCAGTACAAGAGGAGACAAGAGTCTAACTGGTGTACTCTAATCACAGCCTTAGCAATCATTTCAATAGCAAAGAAATTTCAATGCCTCGATGGCAGAAGCCACTGGGTACTCCAGTGGAAGAGGTAGGTGGGGTGGAGAAAAACAAAATTTTGAACAAGAAGATCCTTTAGAATTTCCTTGCCCTATATCAAATGTCTACGATCCGAGGACCAGCGCGACACCCCGAGAAGTAGGCAAAGGCAAAATCAAATCCCCAAAGTCAAGGAAAGGAAAGGAGAAGGTACCGATCGTCTCAAAGAAAAAAGAAGAGCATGTGGGCTCTGTCCCGAAAGCTGAAGGGGATATAGATTTAAGAGCTGAGTTCAGGCACTCACATCTACAGACTACAGTGATGATGATGATGAGCTCCGGGAGATTGACGAGTTCAGAGGAGACGACTTAGACTTTGAGGTGGAGGCTCAATGGATTACAAGTCGATAGTGATGAATACTAGGCATAGGAGGTAGAGTCCTCGGCCAAGCCTAGACAAACTATTTTTCTTGCTACCTTTTCAAACTTGTAATTAAACAACTCTTATTTATCTACTCTTGAATGCAATACTTTTCCTTAATACAAATGCCTATAATACAATGTGCACGCACACATTTATGTCTACATACGAAGGAGTTAAGGGGATATTTATGGAGTTTGAATATTGAGGTTGAAATGGTTATATGGATATGCAAAACACTACAAGAAAATAGACTTTTAGTGACAAAAAAAAAATCGTCGCTAAAAGACACTTTTAGCAATGGATTTTCCGGCCGATAAAAGTTCATTGCTAAAGGTCCTTGCCAACATAATGTTCCGTCCCTAAATATCTTTATCGAAGGACTATTACCTATGGAAAAGTCCGTGACAAAATGTTTTTTTCGAATTTAACCCATTTATCCCGTAATTTTTAATGATCTTTAGCGACGACCAAAAATCCGTTGCTAAAGATGATGAAAACAGACAAACCCTACTTCTTTCTCTTTCTCTTTCTCATTCTAGCTGCCTCTCACTTTCCTTGTCTTATCCCTCTCTCTCTGCTCTCACCGAAACTGACTTACGCCGCCCACCTCCCAGGCATCCTGCCCCCACCCACTGCCCCACCCACTGCCCCACCCCACCTCCTCCACCCCCATCCTGCCTTCCTCTCCCCGACTGCACCACCCTGCTGCCCCACCCACGCCGTCATCATGTAATATCCTGAATTTTGGGAGCTGATTAAAATAACCATATATGCTCCAAAAAAATAAACGGGCAATAATATTGAGCAATACCTGAGTAGTAGTAGAGAATGAAAGTTTAAAAGAATTTTGGCGCAAAAATATAAATTTGAAAACATTTGGGGCCATTTGGGGCCATTTTGTAATTTCAAGAAAACTTTGGGAACCCAAAGGGGTTGGTTGAGTTGGCAAGAGGCCTCGAGGTTCCGTGTTCGACTCTTTCCTCCCCCTAGGGTTACCCATATATGCAGTTATATTATTTTCCAATTTGGGAAATTAAAAAAAAAAAATTGGGGAGCTAAAGTGCAAATTATGAAAAATTGGGTGTTATGTGTCAAATTTTTGGAGAGGTTGGGTATAATGTGGCCAACTCCTACTTAGTTCAGTTGTGACTCACCTAAGTTAATGATAGTTTAATGCATTGGATAAATCTTCGAGGGGATTAAAAATAGGAAATAAAAAGAATGGAATTTCGGGAAAGGAAAGGAAAAGAAAAGAAGAAAATAACAGTGTTAACAGTGCTAAGAACACTGAACAGAACATCTCGGGGGCAGGGGAAAATCAAGGAAAAAAAAGGAGGAAATCAAGCCAAAATTCAAGAGGTGAGTTACCCAACTCCAATTAGGCATGTTCTAGTGTGTGTTTATGGAATTGGTGTGTGCTTTTTATCATTGTATGGCATATGATTTAGCCATGAACATGGTTGTGAAGCCATGTTGGGAGGGGGCTATTTTTCTGGGAATTTGGGGCTTCGGGTGAGTATTTTTGTTATGATTAGGTGTAATTTGGGTAGATAGATTAGGGTTTAATTGAATGGTGGATTTGTAAAGGGCAAGGGGATGAAGAATCACGACTGGGCAGTGGGCAAAATGGGTGGCAGTGGGTGTATGGCATGCACACGCACACACACACACACACACATATATATGTGTGTGTGTGTGTGTGTGTGTATGTGTGTTGTGTGTGTGAAACTCGGGCAAGTAAATTCATGAAAATGGATGTTGTTTGTGATTATATGACATGGTTAGTTTAGGAGTAAATGGGTGGGAGTGGAAAAGATTTCAATGGATTACGGAGGATTGTGTGTGTGGTTGAGTGTGTAACTGTGTGTCTTCAATGGATGTGAGCTTCGGTTATGTGACCGTGTGATTGTGTGTGTGTGTGTGTGTAATGATGCGTCAATGTGTGTATAAGCGCTCAATCCGAACACTGGTTCGGAATTTTGGGGGGAAAATTTTGTAAAATACTTTTTAACCCAAAAATGACTTCAGAATGTTAGTGTTTTAAGATGTTTTTGAGATTTTTCTTGTGCCGGGAACCCCCAAGGGGTATTTTGGTAATTTGCCATCTCGAGGGGGTATTTTGGTAAATTTATGTATAAAACGGTATTTTTGGGTAAATTCACATACAGTAAGATTATTTTAGCAGTTTAACTTACGGGAAGGCCGTTTTGGTGATTTGAGTCCGAGAGGGGCATTTTTGATAATTTTACACATAAAGGGCATTTCGGTAATTTCACATACTCGGTGAGGGAGGTTCATTTTGGGGGTATTAAGTTATAATATTTTGCTGTAGGCTGTATTCTCATGATTCGATTATTCCGTTTAGGTTAAAGCAAAAGATTTTTCGGTTAGATAGCGTAGCTTCGGATCCAAGAAAGGCTTTCTATCTGAATCCTAGGTAAGAACTTTCATCCGAACCTTTATTTTGATAACTCGTACTCGTAAGTACTCCTTTGATTTACTTATGACTAATGTCGAACACGGAGTTATGTATTGATATCAGCATGTTATTGCCCAGAAAATCCCATTAAAATTGAACCTAAATCGATTGTTTGGAAACCTTATTGATGTTTGCATGTTATTGCCTGTAGGGCATATTCCATAATTGTTACATTCTTTCTTCTAACTGTTATGCCTAAATTCAATAACCGTTCGTAATCGTTCTGGCAGTTTGTTTGTGGTTATTCTTGAATTTCGAGTGATGACTTATTTCAGTATGTTTATTGTTATTGAAATCCAAATTGATTCGGTGATTTGAGCTTATGTTAATGCTCATTGATATTGCTGATTTTGTGTTGACCTGGGAATCTTTTCTGTGGGGAGGCGTTATAAGGCTGGTTTGAATCTTGCATGGAACGCAGGCTAGTACCTGGTGGGACTAGTAATTATTCTGGTACATCATGCATGTGTACATCATACTGGCTTTGCCGAAATGACATTGCAACCACCCAGGATCAATATCTCTGAATTTATTATATCTTACCGTGCCTGTTATGGAAATGACTGGAAATGATTGTCTCAAATGATCTGTGTGCGTTTTAAAATCGTTTGGAAAACCATCATTGTATTTTGGAATGATGGCTTTAAAGATGATCTTTTATTGATCGTTTTGAAACCCGTCGTGATTGTTATTGTCTATTTTGGTATTTATTTAAGATGAATTTTGATCATTTTGGAAATCATTGAGTTTTTTATCGTTTGACATATTCTGAAAATTATCGTCGGTTCGATTCTTTGGAATCGTTTTGTAATTCTTTTGTTAGTCCTTGTACAACCTTATTGAGCTCTCAAAAGCTCACCCTTCGTTTGACTCCCTTCTGCAGGTGATGATCAACTGTAGCATATTCGGGAATGGGTTAGAGTCTGTGTGAGATTCCGCTGAGCCCACCACTACTGTGTAGTGATACCCCTGCGTGGGTCGGTATTGTCAACTCATTTTATGAGGACTCGACTTGTAAAGAACCTAAGTCTTAATAGTTTAAGTTTAAGCAGTTTCATAATATAGAATTTGAGTTGATATCCGAGTAGAGGCTTTGAAGTATATGTTGGTATACAGGCTCTGATAGGTTTGACTGAAGTGGTAGGTTAACGTTATGGAAGTGTTTGGGGTGACGGAGCTCCTGATTTCCGAGGTGTTACATGTCGGCATTTAGAAAGGATATCTGGCATCCACAGATTCTCTTTTCCTACAATCGGATCAATCATACGTCCACAAACAAGCAAAAGACAATGGGCTTTGAGAAGATCAAGGTCGCCAATCTGGCTAGAGGTATCAATGGGCCGAACTTGGGCCGGCCCAGCCCTGGCCCATCGGGCCAGAGGGGAAAACGGGCCGGGCAGGGCTTAGAGTCGTGGGAAACTGGGTCGGGCTAGGCTGAGCCCACTTGAGGATCAGGGCCCGGTCCAAGTCCAAGCCCTAGGCCCAAAATTTAAGGCCGAGCATGGGGCAGGTCTGGGCCTAAATAAAAAATTATTATTTTTTAAATTCTTTTTGTTCATTTTTTATTTTGCAGAAGAATTAAATTTAAAATAAGTTTGTTCATAGACCATCATCCTTTTATCTAGGCTTGGGACTGATTGCTATATATACATATATATATATATATGATTAATTTTTCATTAAAAGTGAGAAAAAATATCTATTTTGCTTGTAAATAGCCACATTCTCATGTGCATCTTTACTTTAAATACATTTAATTTGTTTGAAAATAATCCACTACGAAAAATGTAAACTATATTTGAGAAATAATTTATTTTAAAACTTGAGAAAAGGAAAAGAAAGGGAAATTACCTATTCATCTGAAAGATCTTCGATGCTCGAACTGTTGCTCATCCTATCATCAATCGGGTTATCTTGCTTCCGGTATTTTGCATCGAGATAATCCTTCAAAAATATATATAATTCGAGTGACTTGGGGTTAAGACGACACCTTCTGTCATCCAACACTCTCCTGGCCGCTGAAATTGCGGACTCTGAAGCAATCGTGAAGGCTTGTACCGGTAGTACATACCAAGCAATTTAGGATAAATTTTTTATAAAGTTTTATATTTTTTTTCATTTTGTTTCCAAAAAGTTAACAATTGATCTTCTCTTCCATTGGTGAAGAAGAATAATGATTAGTATTTGCATATAAACCAATTTCATTAAAAAAAGAAAAAAAAAAGATGAATCTGTAGAACTAGAAGTACCTTTCACTTGTTTTTGCTTTTTGTTTTGCCACTAGATGTTCAAGACCCTTAAGATATGATCCATTATATATTTCACCACTCGACCATGTAGCTCACCTACTCACGTCAACGGAATTTCGATATAAGTTATATAGATCTTCAAATGGCTTACTCACTTTCTTTGTAAGCATGGTTTTGGTGGCTTCCGTGTAGCACATTTGTCTAGATATTTTTACTATCGAGGCATCCGCGTCATGCAACTTTAACCTAGGATCCAAATAAGTGGTGACAGCAAAAACAACAAGCAATTCTGCACAACATTTATTAAACTTACTGTCTATATGTTCTACTATACCCTGAAAGAGTCCTATATATCTCCATTACGCTCAAATGTTAGCAATTTTTAGAATTTCTACAATAGTGATGGGGGATGTGGGATAGTACGTACCAAATAATAAATTGATAGACGTCTGAAATACCCCAAAATTTTGGATAGGTGTGCAGTCGTCTTCCATTCTTGGTGACTTGGTAAGCCTTGTGGGAACATGGTTAGTAGGCAGTGCGTATACACTTATTTGTATACCATAACATGCAAAATCATATGATATGTGGAGTTTCACCTATGCACGACATCTTAAGTGGCCTCCTTCGAGGCAAACTATATTGAACACATAAAGCTTTAAATTGTTGTATTCTTGGACCCGAACTATTAATATACGCTGCCATACCCCTCATTATCTGAAGAATCTCTCCTGCAGCAACTAAACCATCTTGAACAATTGAATTAATTTATGACAAACACATGAAACATGAAATAATTTACCATCAAGTATGGGTCGAAGGCTCGTCTTTATGACTTCAACATAAGTTATACTGTTAGAAGTATTATCAAAATTGATACTCTTAATATTGCTCTTTTATTTTAAACGTGTTACATACTCAGATTATAATATCAGCAAAGTTAACGGCATCATGCGAATAGGGAAAGAGTTCAAAACTGATGATATTTTCTTGTTCATAGTACAATCAGAATCATTCCAATGGGCTGTCAGATAACCATAATTAACTAAAGTAAAAGTAGATTTCTAGACATCAGAAGCAAGACTAACTCTACTATCAAATTATTCAAAATAATCAATCAAGCATGCTTTAGCAACATTATATTGTCGAAGTGCATCAGACCTAGTTGTGTTTCTATAATCCTTTTTATACAAAGGTTGCACGTAAGTATTCATATAACCTTTTTAGCATTATCAGCAAAACTAAAAGTTTGTTCACCGTGAACAATAAATTCAGCAAGAATGACTCTTTGGTCTCGCTGATGATAAATAAATAACTTACCATCAAAAGATAATTGTGTTTGGGTAGAATTGACATGGCCTTGATTAGGTCCACACACAGGGTAATGCATATTAAGTGTCCATTACCACTATCACACAAAAATAATTTACCGTAATACTTATATTAAGCTTTTCGGGCGCCATCAACTGCAATCTTGTCAAAATGATTCTAACAAGGAGCTTTCTTTTTTTTCTCTTTTTTTTTCCTTTTGGACTTTGGGCGGACTAGAGGCAAGATTGCTCAGTCCTTCATCATGATGACCACTCATTGGAATAAAATTCTGCCCGGGACTAGAGGCAAGATTGCTCGGTCCTTCGTCGGATCCTTAGTTTATGGACGACAGTTCGTCATAAATGATTTAGGAAATATTCACGTGCAATGCACATGCAAACCACATTTAGAATTACTAATGGCTTTAAAATTATCATGGTTGTGGCTCTTTTCATCTATAGCATCCAATTTTACCAATTTAATTTCAGTGTTTGAGCAAATTATCAATGACGAGAATGTGGTATTTAACCGAAGTGGTGGAAAGTGAAATAAAGAAGGGCTATACTCAAGGATCCATTTGAATGTATAGTAGAGAATGTACCCTCTTGTCTAAACCACCAACTCACCAAGCTACCATCAATTTACAAAGCATAGCATAAAAAAAAATCACAAATTAAGGAAGATTGTTGTAACCCAAGAACGTTATGGTATAGATTGTTTTAAGCAATTCATTCACTAAACCTATCTATTCAAGCATGCACTTCCAATTCTCCTCTACAAACCTTATCATCAATTCATGCATGCCATTATAACTTTTGTTTAAGGGAAAGGGGTTACCTCGTATAGACATGGCAACAGTGCCATGGATGAAGAGTACAAACCATAACAACAATTCATGCATGAAAATATATTTTTGGCTTAAAGGAGAGGGGTACTCTTGTATAGCGGCGGCAAAGGTGTGATGGAGGAAGAGGATATTGAAGGAGCCTTATCCATTGAATAGAATCTAAGCAGCTTAACAGAGAGAAGAGTGGTGTTTTTTGTTGGGAGAGTGGTGTATTTGCTTATTTGCACTTGTATTTTTGGCCTAAAGGAGTGGGTTACCTGGTACAGAGACGAAAAAGAAGAGGTGTGGGTGGGATGGAGGTGAAGGTGAAGCTAGAGGACATCGTCAACTTGAAACGCGCGCGGTGGAGAAAGAGGAGATTGATGGAATTGAAGGAAGCTTCTCCGTCAATAGGACTCTAGGCAGCTCAACATACATGAGTTCTATTTTTGTGGGTTACAAAGTGTAGTGTGTTTATGTGTGTGTGTGTGTGTGTGTGAGAGAGAGAGAAAGAGAGAGAGAGACGGTTAGAAGAGTTTTGTTATAGAAGGAGTGTCTAGGAATGAAAGTTAATCCTATTTGGCAAGCAACTATGAGTGCTAAAAATGTGATGTGGCTTAAAAATAATCTGATGTGGATGGTTACAGTAAGGCTGCCAATAGGCAGGTTTGTTTGGGTCAAAAAATTACGGGTAAAAAATGGGTTGGGTCAACAACAGGTCCAACCTAGATCTGAACCAACCAAACTTGGGTTGACATGGATCGGGTCAAAAATGGGTTAGCCAGTAAGTCTCGACTAGGCCCGACCCATGGTGCTCTTTATGTACTTCATTCACTTGTTACACCAAAAGAAAAAGAATCATGTTTGTCTATGTTTATCATCACTCGAACTAAATAGAATCCAAACAACACAACAGAGAGAGATAGTGTTGTTTGTTGTAGGGTTTATAGAGTGGTGTGTTTGCTGATCTGCACTTGTTTATTTGACTTAAATGATTTGGGTTGCTAGGTATAGAGACGACAAATGAGACGTGTAGGCCAGATCGACTTGAAGCATGGGCGGTGGAGGGAGAGGAGATTGATGGATTGAATGAGTCTTCTATGTCAATAGGACTTCACGCAGCTCAATTGACACGATTTTCTATTTTTCTGGGTTAAAGAGTGTACTATGTTTGCTAATGCGAGTGATGCACAGTTGGAAGAGTTTTGTTATAGGAGGAGTCTCTAGGAATGAAAGTTAATCCTATTTGGCAAGCAACAACTGCGAGTGCTAAAAATTTGATGTGACATAAAAGTTAGAGTACGCAACTGCAAACAGGTTTGTGTTGAGGTCGGTGGCAATGATCACAGACGATTGAGCAAGTTGTTGGTAAGACACGATGGTTAGCAGAGGTGAATCGGCGGGGTGCTGCAGTATAGCTTATCAGGCTTATAATCGGGTTTGTCCAAAAGCCGAAAAAGATTTGTACCTTATCCGGCCTTAATTAGTCAATATGATATATTTTTTTTACTTATCCGGCCATATCCTATGCTATACGCAACCTTAGTGCGCTTTTGTTGAATTCCACAAACTCAATGAGAAAATGCGTATTTCTTGCATATTAATGGTTGTATTGACCACATGTTGAGACTAATAAAAGGTCAATTTGAATCTTATGTCCACATGTTGCCACTATTAAAGTCTTACTGAAAGAAATATGGGTACTTAGACGGTGTAAATACAAAGGTCTCAATGAAAGGATGAAGGTTGGATCTGGTCGATTATACCTTGGATGTCGCTATCATAGTGATAGTGGGATCAAAATGGTTTAGTTGGTTATAGAGGAAAGGACGCTATTTCTTAAGACTATTGGTGTTATTATTTGCTTTTATTTTGGTTTGTACTTGAAAATTCCTAACTATCGATAAAATAATTTGCGCGACCATCCATAGTTTTGACAACTCTTATTTCTATATTTCTTATTGCTATTTCACACCAATGAACACTACCGTATAGGAACGAGTAATAAATTTCATACGTGAAAAGGCTTTGGCTAGGGATTCATTGTTTGTGCCCAATGCAAAAACAAACTTGCAATCGAATTGCAGACAATTCTACAACCCATTCACAATGCAAGTTCTTTTTTTTTCTTTGTCTAAGGGCTTCTTCAAAGCGTTTGAAAAGCAATAATGAAAATGTAGATTATGAATCCAAATTTAAAATGAAAACATCTAACTTAAAAAAATACTTTCAATAAACTAGTTGACTCGTATGAAGGGTTTGAAAAGAAAAAAAAAGATTTGAGTGATGTTGATGATGATGCCCTTACATTGAGTCTTCCAAAACATACTTATAGTACAACAAAATATTGAAAGTAACTTCTCCTAACAAGTGGATAACTACTCTCTAAAAATAACCCACAATATTTAGCCTATATAATAGAAAAATATTCTCCATAAGCTAAGTTCTTGACATGAGAAATAACTTCTAGATTGAAACTTGCATCCACCATCATCTCACTTTGCAAACTTCCAGTAGAAACCTTAGTCATTTAATGGCAACTTGTTAAGGAGAATTCCTCAACTGTAGCGACTATCGATATCTTTAGGCAAAGGACCTGCCTATCATATTGAGATTCTATTTTAGGTGGTGCCAACACTTATGCAAGCAAATAGATGAATAGAAAAATTATGCCAAGTCTAAACTTTGGTTTAACCGAGAGCGGATCCTCAGCGTCACATAGACCCATCAGGCCTATGCCCACGTACAATTTTGCAAACCATACTAGCGAAAATGCAAAAGAGGACCAACTTTACATTGGTAATGTTCCTTGGATACTTCAAGAAAAACAGTCTTTATAAGCGACGGATAGCAATCCGTTGCTAAAATGTACATTTAACGACGGAATGGGCCGTCGTTAAAGATCGGTCGGTAAAGGTGTTTACCAACGGAAAGTATCTATTGGTAAAAATATTTAGCGACGTATATTGACGACAGACTTTTACCGACAGATAATCTTTCGGTAAAAATTTTCCCAAATTTTCTATTTTCGATCAAGATTTTTAAATATACTTTTTAAAAATATTTGACGACGGGGTTGTGGCGACAGAACACATTCCGTCGCTAAAAGTACCTTTCAACGGAAAGATTTCGTCGCTACAAAGTCTTCGCTAAAGTTATTGTTTAATGTAACAAACATTTAGAGACGGAATTATCCGTCGCTAAAAGTCATTTAAAGTTTTTTAAAAATGACTTTTAGTGACAGTCAATTTCCGTCGCTAAAAGTTCTGCCTTTTAACCTAATTTTATACCCTCTTTCTCCCCGTCGCTTTCTCTTTTTTCTCTCTCTTCTCTCTCTATTTTTGCCGGCGGCATCCCCGTCCTCTGTCCACCTCCATCGTCCGTGCTCCGTCCACCGCCACCGTCCTTGTCGCCACCCCATCCCTGGCCACACCACCACTGCGTAAAAGAGAAGCCACCACTACCGTGGCCTGCCACTACCACACCACCGCTTCTGCCGCTTGCAGATCTGCCACTATGGCCGCCCGCCGCCCTTGCTGCACTTGTACGTATTTAATTTTTTTATCATTATAATCACATGTTATTGTTATATTGTACGTATTATATTGTTATTGTTATATTGTACGTATTAAATTGTTATTTTTATCATTATAATCACATGTTATTGTTACATTGTATTATAATTGTCGTAGTTGTTGTTACATTGTATTATAATTGTTGTTCTTGTTGTTCATAATCTGTACTTATATTCATTTTGATTTTGTCATGATATTCATGTTATAAACATTGTGGTCGATGGCAACATTGGTCTATGGTGGTGTTGTTCGGTTTGGGGTTTGGTGTTTTGTGGCAGTGATGGGTTCAATTGTAGTGGTGCTGCTACTGGATACCATAGGCACACAATGTCGCAATTGCAATGATCGCTACTGGCAACGTATACCATAGGCACAATGGTCATCTATGTGCATTTGGGGGTTTGTGTTGAGGGGAGGCAGACGAGATATATTTGTGTGTGTCGCGTGTATGTGTCTTTGTCTATGAGGGGCTATGCGGTGGTGTAAGGGTGGTAAGATGTGTGCTGGATGGGTTAGGGGAGGCTATCGTGGGTGTGTCTAACAACTTTGTGTGGCGTTTATGGGTGTGGGTGTCTGCCCATGGGTGTGTGGTTGGTGCATGGTAGAGGGTTGCGCAGCGATGAAAGGGTTGGTGACTGGGTGATGGAAACGGGGGATTGTTGGCAGCGGCATCATCAAAGTTTAAGGGGAAACAATAAAACATAGGACCATTTTAGTAACATCTTACTTAAATCTGCTATTAAACCATAGGACCATTTTATATTTCATGCTACGCGTGGTAGCATGTTTTATAATTTCACATGGATTATAGATGAAAATTGAGACCGGTTCTTATACTTAGTATGCTTTATTCTTCTTCTTAAAATACTTTTTTGAATTGAATATCAAGCTTTAACATTTTTTAATTTGATATGAGGTATATTTCTGCGATTGAACCATTTAGTCACCAAACTTTGATTGTTCTTGCATCAATTGTACTTTCTTTATGCTAACTTCATTGGCAATATGATATTTGATTAGAGCTCTATTGATCTTTGCTAACTTCATTGGCAATATGATATACGATGTGGAACATACTGTACTTATCACACAACGCTGGCCGAGCCCCGAGGGGTAACCATAAAAAAATAATTCTGATTAACCCCTAACAAATCCCTATGTAACCCTGATTCACCTAGTTAACCCCGATCAACCCTAATTAACCCCGATTAACTGTAATTAACTCCGATTCACCCTAATTAAACCTAATTAACTATTATTAAACATAAATAACCTTGATTAACCCTAAGATAAAATCTTAGACAAGATGGTTCAACATGACGAGCTAAGGAAAATTTTTGAGTCCGTTACTTACCAACCAAAATCACTGGGTTTACTTGAAAATCTTGATTTGGTGGATCGTTAGATATTAAAGGATTTAGGAATGATGATTTTCTCTGCTCAAGTTCACTATAACCAAATGATTTTGTACCGAACCTAATTAGATAATAATTAATTAAGGTGAACATGCCGAGTTAATGCGTTAATTAGGGGCAATTAGGGTAATTCGAGCAATTTAGGATTGATTACAGGTAATTGCATTTAATTAGACTCAATTAGTGTTATTCAAGGATTAATTCGGGCTAATACGGGCAACTTAGGGCTAGTTGAGCCTAATTAGAGCATATTACAGTTAATTACCCTAATTGGGTTTAATTAGGGTTTGTCTACGATTTATCAGGACAATCAGGGTTTAATTAGGTTAATCAACGGTGATTAGGGTTAATTAGAGATTAAATTAACAGTAAATTAGGGTAAATTAATGTTAATTAGGGTTAATCAGTTTTAATTAGGGCTAATCGGAGTTAGTTGGGTTTAATTAGGAATAATTACTGTAAACTAGAGTTTTATTAGGGTTAATTAGTTTTAATTAGGCCGTGTACGCGGCCTCCTCGGTATGACTGCACGTGCTGTGATAGGAGCGTCCCTACCCCCCGCTGCATCTCCACAGACGCAGACACCGACCGTGGAGCGCTCGTCGTTACATGAGGACGAGGTCCGTCGCATTGCTGCGGAGGTTTATAGGATGATCACGACGCATAATCAGGTACAATCACTATATACGTTTAATTAGTGTGAACACTACATACGATTGCTATCGAGATTAATGTGTTCGTGCCTTTACATGCACGGCACTGCTGCTAGACATGCCGAGCCGGATCCGGATCACAGTGGCCCCGTGGACGAGGACAATTAGCAGGACCCATCAGATCCGAGACTCGCCAAACCATGATCAGCCCTTCCCTTCTAGCTCTTTGTATCCCGCTCTTGTGCCCCCCCCGACTTGTACTCCCCTCCCCTACTCTATTAATGTACCCCGCTCATGTGCCCTCCTGAATTTTGTATACATTTTATTGTTGGATTGTTATTACAGGTTTAGGTATTAATTTTTTTTTAATTAGTTTGACTTTTAACGACAGACTATATTTCGTCGCTAAAAGTCTAACTACGATTCAATGAACGACTTTTAGCGACGTGAATTCCGTCGCTAAAGTTTAAAACGACAAACTTTTAGCGACGAAATTTCGTCGCTAAATATTTTACGTAATAAATTATTTTGAAAAAAATTAATTAAAATACAGAAAACAGAATTAGAGAGGGAAAATTCGTCGCAAATTGTATTTGTACGTCTGTCGTTCATGGTAGACTTTAGGCGACGGATTGAAAAATTCCGTCGCAAAACTTTTAGAGACGAGGTTGTAGGCAACAAAGTTTTTAGCGACGGGGTGTCCGTCGCTAAAACTCTTTTCCGACGAATATCGGTCTTTTAGCGACAGAAATGTCCGTCGCTAAAAGTCATTTTTCCTGTGGTGGGAAGATAACATTCGATGGATAAAAAACAGACGATGGAGCTGAGATTGGGGTGGTATTAGTATCACCTCTAGGGTTCATCCATCAGTTTGCTTGCCAAATTACTCAGTATTGTTCAAATAATTAAGCTGAGTATGAAGCATTAATAGTCGGTTTGGAAACACTGTTGGAAAGACATGTATTGAATGTGCAAATCCTTGGTGATTCCCAGTTAGTCATAAAACAGTTGAACAAAGAGTTCAAATGTTGCGCGATGGGTTGTATTTCAATAATGCTATTTACCTACTAAGCAAATTTGATGATATTACTATAACACATATTCCCCTAAAAGAAAATAATGATGCTAACATTATGACACTATTTCATCGGGACTGAGGATTCCAGGAGGAGTTAATGAGCATTGAGTTAGAATATCGAAGCAAGTTGCACCTTATGAAACTCAACCCTGATGTTTTTAAATGTTAGACCGTATCATATCTGTTTTGGCAAAAACAGTATAAAAGTACATTATAGGCAAAAACGTAATGGAAAAAATCGAATCTTGATTATAGAAAAACAAATTAAAAAGATGTTGGTGCCGGGGGAGTTCATAAATATTTTGAGGTCAACAAAACTTGTTTCATGGGCTAACCTGGCATTGTTGATGTGCCAAGGCCACTGCATTTGCTGTCGATAGATTACTTGCAGACAAGTTTGAGGAAGTGAAGGTGAGGATTACTTTTTCCTTTTCTTTATTGGAAGGCTCTTGGTTTCGAGTTTTGGGCTTAGATAACTAGGTACCCTGTTTTTGTTAGGAATGGCAAATGAACTTTAGCTCTAATCTTATTTCCTCCTCAAAGCTCGTCAGAGCCTAAGAAGTACTTGTCAGTGTCCATTTCTGATAGCACCCGTTATGGGTACTACAAGTAGTCTTTCAAGGTCTAAAAGATCTAGAAGCCTGTTAAGATGAGCAATATTTTCGGGAACCATATGTTGTCATGTGCAAGCCATATGATGACTATGGAGAGACTTCCGAAGATAAAGAGAATTCCAATGTTTGGATAATACTTTTTGTTGTAAGCATATTTAGGAGTGTGTTCATTTTCTTGTTACGGTTGACATGAAGTAACATGAGAGAGGTTAATTCTACTCCCTTATATATGTTCCTTTAGGTCATCTTTGTTCTTAAAAAGTTTATAAGTGTCACAAATATGTATGTCTAGCAATAAAAAGGGATGAAAAATGTATCAAGCAGTGAAAATAAATCTACAAATCTGAACTATGAAACAAATTTATATTACGTCTCATTGAAACTACATATAAAAATAGAGAAAAAAAATCATGTTAACTTGTTTTGCATAAGTTACCATAAATAAAGATATAGTAATAAAATGTGTTATATTAAGAAAGGACTACCAAAGACAAGGCCTCATGATTGTAGAATGATTCTGGAGAAACGAATGAAAGATTAAAATGGTGGAAACTGCCAGTTACAAAAAAGAAAAAAATTTGGGAGCCCATAACTCAAACAACAAGGAAGACGTTAATGTGAAGATTTGATAAAAAAAAAAAAAAAACTAGTCTCGATTAGTTATTTTAAGTGAGTATTTGACCTCCAAATTTCTTTTTCAAATCCTTCCTAAAATTTACAAATCCCTTTCAACACATCCGCAAATAATGGGTTCTCTAAAATGAATATCAAATGCCTTGTCAAAGTGAAATCCCAACATTAAATACTTCATCCAAACAAACTCTAAAAAAATTGCAAATCCCTCGAAGCTTGACTTGTAGCCATTGGCGGAGCCACACTGGCACGAGGGGGGCTAATGCGCCCCCTCAGATTTTGAAAAAGAAAGAAAAAAAAACTATATATATATATATATATATATATATATATATATATATATATATAGAGTTTATTTGGAATTTCGGCATTTCCCTTTCTTCTCTCTCTTTTCGCGACTATCTCTCTTTCCAATTTCCAACGAGCAACGACACGACCTCGGACTCCGGCCACGGCGCCTCACTCCGGCGAAGCACAAACCGGCGACGACGGCCACGAGCCCACGACAGTAGACACGAAGCCACGACGGACGGCGACGTCTGCTGGATCTAGATCTACGCCGCTACGCGCCAATGGACGGCCTCATGGCTACCTCTGCACCGGCAGCACCGGTCTGAGTTCTGAAGACCTCCGGGCTCCGTTCTCCGGTCACTCCACGGTCTCCATCAGTCCACCGGCGGAGCAATCGGCGACAAAGGTATGTTCCGAATTCCGATTCACCTTAATCTTGCCATGAATCATGATGCCATCTATACAACTCTACAGTCGACAATGTTTGTCGAAATTCCAAATAAACTCTACAGTCGGCAACAAAAACATCATAATTTTGGTTGTGATATTGAGTAAATAAGACGAACTACTGTCGGCAAAACCAACGAAGAATCTGTAAGACAAAACAAAAACATTGTTCCCTCAGGGTATAAAGATCAATGATGTTCCGTGTTCGATGTTAGTAGATTTATGGTCTGATCATATCAATGGATGAACAACAATGATGTTCAGCATACAGTAACTCCTCATTATTCAATTTTTTAGAAGCAAAAGCATTCTAGGTTAGTTATCTAGTTTGATATTCCAGCATGGCTGCATGGGTGATTATTGATTGATGATTATTGAGATTATTGATTATTGATTATTTGAGTTACGAATTATGATTATTGATTGAGATTGTTGACGGAGGATGGGACCCAATTGGATTGAATGTGTGATTTAGTTGAATGGTAGGTTTAAATTAAGTTAATTAGGTTAACGTGATAACGAAGCATGACTGGGAAAGTAAAAGAATACAATTAATTAGGTTATTTGATTGATAATTGATGGGTTGATACTGAAAACAAAATAAACTCTGAAATATCTATTTTGTATTCGGTTCTTTTATACTGTAAATAGTCTTTAGTAACTCTCATGAAATTTAATAAAGCCTTTTGGATACTTTTTCGTTTTTTTGTGTATTATCGAAAAGCGCATCTTTTTTTTTGGGCCATTTTACTTATAAAATAATTTATTAATTTTGATATATTTATAGCACTCGGGTGAAATCCTGACTCCGCCCCTGCTTGTAGCAACCCCATTACGAGATGTATGTACTCGCTTCTCATAGTGCTTATTGGCAAAATTTTGAGAGAGCATATTGATCATTGACTTCCTAATTCAGAAACTTCTATCGTTTCAATGTACTTGGAATGTGAATTATTGAACGAAACTGAAGACATATGGTAGCACATGCGTTCATAGTCTCAGTGGCGAAACTTCTATGGCTTCTAAATACTTGGAAAGTGCGAATCCCCTTCAACTCGCAACTAATCACAAGCTGATTCTGTTTTTTTAAGAGGAGATGCTTCTTTTGCCAATAATGCTTTCACCACATGAACTTCCTCGCAGTGACAATAAAAGTGACAAGTCTCGACCACCCCATAATCATTCTTATATTCTGATTCCACTCGCATACCAATAAGGCGCAGAAACTGCCAGTTTAACCTTGAACTATATCATCACCCAACACATCATTCAACAGATATAACAAAAATGTCACAAAAAGCAATGTTAATGTAAATCTCTCATTTTCTCTATAAGAAGTAGCATATCCATCCGTCCCCTTTGTAGGATTTTCCGGCGAATCTTTCTTTCCCTTTCTTCTTGGTTCTGTTTCAGAAATCACCCGATCTCTCTCCCCCTTCTTACATTCTTCATGTTCCCCAACCTATTTTTTTTTGTTTCCATTAACTCCCTCTGTCCTTGTCCCTCTCTATCTCGGTCTCTCTCTAGAATGGAGTCAATCATAACCAAGACCAATGCCCTCCAATGTTCAGATCTTGCTGACTTGGAAGAAGATGAATTGAACGCATCAATTGACTACTCTCTTACTCTCCTAGCTAAAGTAATCAGTCCCAAGTCAGTAAACCCGAAAGCAGTTCAAACCATTCTTCAAAAAGCTTGGAACCCAGCTAAAGGTATGAGCTGTCAACACCAACGGGACAACATCTTCAGTATCTTTTTCAAGCATGAATGGGACAGGAAAAGAGTTTTGGACTCATGCCCATGGTTGGTAATGAGCTCCTACCTAGTCGTACGCGATTGGCCCCCCCATCTTACTTTGGAAGAAATTGAGTTCTCTTACTCTCCATTCTGGATAAGAATTTCAGGACTTCCGCCAAATCTGATGTCTAGAGCAAATGCAGAGAAAATAGGATCAAAATTGGGAGTTGTTCTGGATATAGATTTTGCTACTGAAGGCAATCTATCATGGTTCAAATACCTGAGGATTCAAGTCAAGATGGATATATCTAAACCTCTCCAAACAGGTTTTAAAAGGATCGTTAAGCATTCCATTCCTTCATGGGTCAGAATCCAGTATGAGAGAATGCCGGATTTTTACTTCACCTGCGGTCGGCTGGGACATACAAACAAATTCTGCCAGTACCCGACTCCAATTCCTCCCGAAAATATGGTTAGTCCCTTTGGCCATTGGCTCCGTTTGGATTATCATGATCATTGCCCCCCATCTGCTAAGTGGAACCCCTCATCCATAGTTTCTGATCTCTCCTCACCGGAAATTCCACAGTCACCTATAGTGGATTCCGGTCAACCAAATCCCAAAGCCCAAGAAAAGGACAACAACAAAAAGAAACCTTCCCCAACCACTAGCCGAGCTACTTCTGACAATAAAACAATCATGCCTAAACCACCTACTGCCGTAAGCCCCATCCAATCAACCAGGCTCACAACTCCCTTTTTCCCCAACTTCAAAGTAATCCCAATCCCAGACTAGTTAGAGTCATCAGCTCGTCCAATCCCATTACCCCTTGAAGCCACCCCAACAACTACCTTTCTGAACCAAGCCATTTCCTACCAAGAAAACCCCCCCAAGCCCAATCTCCTACCCCAAAAACGTAAACCAATCCACAACTCAAGTCAGCCCAGCAAAAAATCAAAACCAGCCCAAACCTCATCAAACCCAAGTACCTCACATCCAGCCCGAATCATTCCCACCATTACAAAATCTTTAAGCCTGAAATGTCAACCTCACTCTCGTGCAAAACTTCTCAGAAACTTCAAAAACCAGGCTCGTCACATCTCTTCAGAAGTTTCGGCATCATCCTCTCAGGATGAAACAACCAACAACAATGCTTCTGTCCAGTTTCTCCTACCTACCAAATTTGTTCATGAGGCGAAGAGCACTATCTCGTCCCCTCAACCTCCATGATTCTGATGGCATGGAACGTTAGAGGGCTTGGTCGCGCGGCGCGTGTCAGGGCCCTCAGGAAAGATGTCAGAAAGCTTAATCCTGACATTCTTTTTCTCGTTTATACCCTCTCTTCTTCTTCTCATCTCTCCCTCTTCCTTAACTCTTTCAGTTTCTATAATCACTGCTTTGTTCCTCCTTCTGGGGAAAAAAAACTTCTGGGTGGTCTTTGTTTAGCTTGGAAAGTAGGAGTGGATATTGAGATCACTTCTCAAAACAAGAACATGATAAATGGCCTGGTTTTCTCGGATCCACCAAATTGCCCTTGGATGTTATCTGCGATTTATGGACCTCCACACTGGGGTAATAAACATGCCTTTTGGAGTAATATGCAAATGCTAGCTGAAGCTTTTGATGGACCTTGGTTAAGTATTGGAGATTTCAACGATGTGATATCTCAAGCTGAGAAACTAGGTGGTCGTCCAGTCACAGATTCGTCAAATGGTGGTCTAAAGGGTTTCATCAATGCAAACCAGCTTATTGATTTAGGTTTCTCTGGTAACCCTTATACCTGGAGCAACAATAGACCGTTGAGTGCCAACATCAAAGAACGATTAGACAAAGCTTATGCTAATATCAGCTGGAGGTCCATGTTTCCTGATGCTACGGTTACCCATTTGCCGTGCAAAGCTTCGGATCATCACCCGATATTCATGCAAACTACAAGGAAAGAAGTAGCAAAACCAAGACCTTTCAAATTTGAAGCTGCTTGGACTCGTGACCAATCTTCTCGTCTTATTGTTAGACATGCCTGGAGAAATCTTGCCTTTGGAAACCCAAAATATGTTCTTTGTCGAAAAACTGATGCTACATGCCTAGCCTTACGAAAATGGAATGCATCCCACTTTGGTAACATCCAGACCAAGATTAAGACTCTTACGGACACTCTGGATTATGTCCAACGTCAAGAGCCGACAGCAAGAAATGTGGAGCTCGAAAAGAATATCAAAGCACATCTTGAAGAAGAATATTTCAGAGAAGAAATCTTATGGAAACAGAAATATCGAATTTCATGGCTCAAGGAAGGGGATTTGAATACTAGATTTTTTCATCTCAGCACAATCATTAGAAGTCGAAAAAATGTGATCGAATTTCTAAAAGACTCGGAAGGAATTTGGAAATCTGGCCGTGAAGATATTGGAACCTGTTTGGAGGAGCATTTTGCCAACTTATTCATAACCACCAACCCAACTTTTCCATATGATCTTGAGGGCCTTTTTCATCCTATCCTATCTGATGAAGACATTGCCATGTCCATTCTGTTTCTGAGATTACCACAACCCTTAAGCACTTTGATGAGCTTAGAGCTCCTGGACCAAATGGGATGCCTTCTCTTTTCTACAAGTCTTACTGGAATATTGTGGAAAATGAGGTATGTGATGCAGTTCAATCTTTCTTTACAAATGGATCACTCTTGCATGAGCTGAATCATACCAATCTAGCATTAATATCCAAGATTGACTCCCCTACCAAAGCCGACCACTTCAGACCGATTAGTCTCTGCAATGTTGTCTACAAAGTGATATCAAAGATCCTTGCAAACAAGCTGAAACCTTTGCTAGTCAAGATTATCTCTCCAATGCAAGCGGCTTTTGTTCCCGACAGATTAATAAATAATAACAACATAGTCGTTCAAGAAATTTGGCATACGATGCGCAGAAACAAAGGTGCAGGCCTAATGGCTATCAAGATCGATATGGAGAAAGCTTATGACAAGCTCGAGTGGTCTTTCGTTCTATCAGTCCTCCACAATCTGGGTTTCCCTCAAATCTGGATCAATTGGATCTCAAATTGCATAACAACTTCCAGCTTTTCCATACTCCTCAATGGCGTCCCTCATGGATTCATTAAACCTCAGCGTGGAATCCGCCAAGGCGACCCTCTGTCGCCTTATCTTTTCATCATTGCTTCAGAAGCTCTCACTAGGCTGATTCTCCGTAAAGAAATGGAAGGAAAAGTGCATGGAATCAAGCCAAGCAGGGGTAGCCCCTCCATCACACACCTCCTTTTTGCTGATGATCTCATTATTTTTTGCAGGGCAAATCAAACAGAAGCCGACAATGTTAAGATTTGTCTTGATACTTATAATAGTTGGTCGGGGCAATGCGTCAACAAATCAAAATCCCAGATTCATTTCAGCAATAATGCGGATAAAGGAGCTAAAAGGGACATTTGCCGAACATTGAACTATAAAATTACGGCAAAGGAATCTAGATATTTGGGTCTTTCGATGTTCACTAATCAACCAAAAGGTAAAGCCTTTGCTAGGATTATGGAAAGGGTCGACAGGAGACTTGCAAGTTGGAAAAAGGTGTGTTCTTTCTCAAGCGGGTAGCGGTACTTTAATCAAGGCATCCTTAATGGCAATCCCAGTGTACTCTATGTCTACTTTCCTTTTGCCAAAGGTTTTGTTGAACAAACTAGACAGGAAATTTTGTCTTTTTTGGTGGGGCATTATGGAGGACGGGAATCCCCATTTCATTCCAAAAGCATGGGATACTATTTGTACTCCCAAATCTGTGGGGGGGCTCGGCTTCAAAAGGATGAACGATTTCAATATGGCTCTCTTGGCTAAACTGGGATGGTTACTGTGGTCCAACCCAGATTCTTTGTGGGCAAGCATTTTGAGATCAAAGTACCTAAAGGGAACCTCATTCCTGGACCATCAACCAAAAAAATCAGCCTCTTGGTTTTGGAAAGGCCTTTGCAAAGTGCAAAGAATTATCGACAAAAGCGCGGGAATGTTCATTGGTGACGGAAAATCAACCAACATATGGAAGGACCGATGGATTCCATTTGAAGATGGTTACTGTCCCGCTTTCTCACAAGTGCACGATCCGAGTATAAATATGGTAGTTGATCTTTTTCTTCCAAATTCTCGTGTATGGAATGTCCCGAAGCTTAGATCACTCTTTGAACCTCCCACTATAGAAGCCATTAGGAATATCAAAATTCATTCCTTTCAATCCCAAGACCTTTTAGCTTGGACCCCTTCACCAAATGGCCTCTTCACTACTAAATCAGCCTATATTTCAGCCAACAGTTGTAGATTCAATCTTAGTCCTGTCAACAATAATCTTTTCTGGAACAAGTTGTGGAAAGCAAAACTTAGAGAACGCCACAAAATTCTCATTTGGCGTATTGCTTGGAACATTCTCCCCCTGCGTCAAACCTTCATTCACCTTTTCCCGGACAGCAATGCCTTGTGCCCTCTTTGCGATTCTCATCTTGAAACAGCTACCCATTTATTTTTGGAGTGCAATGTGACAAGAATCATCTGGATATCTTCTGAATTTGGGTTCCGTCCTCCTGCGAACCTGGACAACACTTTATCTTGGTTGAACTTCATGATCGAACCATCACTCCTTCCACCCGAAGACCAGTTGCGCTACACCGTTTTTTCAGGTTTTTTACTTGACTTCGTCTGGTTCCATCGGAATAAACTGATCCATGAAAGAATCCCTTTTGATCCCACCAGAATTTCGACCCACATTAATCAGATGACCCCGTTGTACTTGACTACAATTGGTAGTCCGCGAAGGAACCTCGCGCTTGCAGTGAAAAGTGCTCCTCCCCCTGGGGGGGTGGTACAAGATAAATTTCGATGCAGCTGTTCGCGGTGCAAAAGCGTGCATCGCCATGATATGCAGGAACTCCGACAATATCATTGAATTTGGTCAAACTGAGGAGATTGAAACTGGTAACCCTGAAGAAGCTGAGGCCTTGGCGGCTCTACTTGCTATTCGTGTGGCAGTAAACCATAAGAAGCAATTTGTGATAATCGAAGGTGACGCTGAAGGCATTATAAATCTGATTCGGGATCGGTCTCTCAATCCAAATTGGCTTATTAGATCAGCCATCTTTGAAGCTAGAAACTACCTTAATTACTTTTTATGTTGGGATGATGTATCTATCCCCAGGAATGTCAATTGTGCTGCCCATAATCTTGCAGCCAAGTCTTACTTTCTCAAGTTTTTTGATTTTGTTCCAACTTCTTCCAGTCTTTTGGTTAATTTGGAAGAAGATGGGAACACTGCTGTTCTTTCTTTTTCTTGAGTTATATTATTTCCTCTTTCTACCAAAAAAAAAAAGCTTAACAGATACAAGTCAAAAGCATACCTGCCAAAAGTATATTTGATAAACATATGCTAGTTTCTCTAGGAACAGAGGCAACATTCAAGAAGAGGAAGTTCAGGTATTTGTTACATTTGTAATCCTCATCTATCAGATCGTCCTTCCAGCTAGGCCACCTGCAATCGTTCAAAGCGAAATCCCTTTAGTTATCTGACGAAGTATCAAGACCACAAGAAAATGTTTATTTGGCGACGGAGTTTTAGCGATGGAAGGTATTCCGTCGCTAAACATGTCTTTAAGCGACGGAATATCCCGTCGTTAAAAATCCGTCGCAAAATACTATTACCGACGGAAGACACCGTCGGTAAAAGTATTTGCAGACAGAATTTTAACGGCGGACTTTTAGCGACGGAATTACCGTCGCTAAATATTTTTTATAAAATTAGTATTTTTGATTTTTTTTTTAAATTATTTAAACGACGGAATAAAACCGTCGCTAAAACTTATGTCGCAAAAAGTCTTTATAATAAGACATTCACCGACGGAGTTTTAGCGACGGTGTTATTCCGTCGCGAAAGATCCTCCATTTAAAAATAGATCTGGTTTCTTTAATTCTCTCTCCTCGTTCTCTCTGAAATTCTTCTCTCACCCACCCCCACCGCCGTTCTCACCTCCGGCGACCGTTCTCTACGGCGACCCAGCTCCGGTGACACTCCCGTCCCCCACCCGACGCCGCGCCACCAAGCCTTGCACTGCGGTCGTGCCACAAAGCCCTCCACTGTCGCCGCGCAACGAAACCCACCACTGCCGCCGCACCACCAACACCGCCGCCGTCGTACCCACCTCGAGATTTGTATGTCAATTGCCCTAAATTATCTGAATTTTTTGTTAATTTGTCTTCAATTTAGGTTACATGCATCTCTTTCCTTTTATTTATGATGTCATTCACTTTGTTGTTCAGACGGATCTTGGCTTATTGAAGAACTTGAACTTGTTATCTCTAATTTTCCTTAATTCTTGACGAGGTAGGGAAGAAAACCATATTCGGTAGTTAGTCTATAACATCGATATAGATCATGGTGACGCTAAAAGGTCATAGATTATGGGCCATTGCATGACATCAGGATAAGAAACCCTTTGTATTGTTTATTCAATTCAACCGACCACTAAATTGAAGTAATTGAACCATAATTGAACCCTAAATTGAAGTAATTGAACCTTAAGTAAATCCTAAATTGAATGCCCTAATCGAATCGAATCCTAAATTAAACTAATTGAACCCGTAATTGAACCCTAAATTGAACTAATCGAACCCTAAATTGAATGCCCCAAATCAACCGAACCCTAAATTGAACTAATAGAACCCCCTAATTGAACCCTAAATGAAGTAATTGAACCATAATTAAATCCTAAATTGAATGCCCTAATCGAATCGAACCCTAAATTAAACTAATTGAACCCCTAATTGAATGTCCTGATCCAACCGAACCATAAATTGAAATAATTGAACCCCCTAATTGAACCCTAAATTGAATGCCCCAAATCAACCGAACCCTAAATTGAATCAATAGAACCCCCTAATTGAACCCTAAATTGAAGTAATTGAACCCTAATTAAACCCTAAATTGAATGCCCTAATCGAATCGAACCCTAAATTAAACTAATTGAACCCCTAATTGAACCCTAAATTGAATGCCCTAATCCAAATAAAACCTAAATTAAACTAATTGAACCCTAAATTGAATGCCCCAAATCAACCAAACCCTAAATTGAATCAATAGAACCCCTAATTGAACCCTAAATTGATGTAATTGAACCCTAATTAAACCCTAAATTGAATGCCCTAATCGAACCGAACCCTAAATTAAACTAATTGAACCCTAAATTGAATGCCCTAATAGAATCGAACCCTAAATTGAAATAATTCAAGCGCATCGGATATGTGTATTTTGAACAATTTTTTTCCATTTGAACATTGATTATTTGTTTGATAATTTTAGGTTGTTAATTGTGCATTTGAGAATTGTGATTATTGATCGATGATTATTTTAGGTTGTTAATTGATGATTTTAGGTTATTAGCTGTGCATTTGAAGTAATTGCGATTATTAATTGATGATTTTAGGTTGTTAATTGATGATTTTAGAATGTTAATTGTGCATTGAGCATTTGAGATATTGAGATTATTGACGGAGGATGGGACCCAATTGGATTGAATGTGTGATTTTTGTTAATTTTTATTGCATTGAGCATATGAGAATTGCAAATTGAGATTGTTGACGGAGGATGGGACACGTGTCAGTATATGTCGCAAACGTTTCCGGAGGTGTCAGACACGTATCGGACACCATATCGACACCCTCTATGAGGTGTCGGAATTGAGGTTGTTGACGGAGGATGGGACCCAATTGGATTGAGATACTTGTTAGCTAGCGCAGACACGGACACCACGTCTGATCGACGGTGTCCGACATTTAAAAAACAAATTAACGTATGCCGATGTGTCTGGAGGTACGTGTCGATGGGCGTCGGACAGGTGTCCGGAGGCATCAGACACGTGTCCAGAGGCATCAGACACTTGTCCGGAGGCGTCTGACACATGTCGATATGTGTCGCACACGTGTCCGGAGGTGTCGGACACGTGTCCGGAGGTGTCAGACACGTATCAGACACCATATCGACACACTATATGAGGTGTCAGAATTGAGATGGTTGACGGAGGATGGGACCCAATTGGATTGAGATACCTGTTAGTTAGCGCAGACACGGACACCACGTCTGATCGACGGTGTCCGTCATTTAAAAAATAAATTAACGTATGCCGATGTGTCGGGAGGTGCGTGTCAGTGGGCGTCGGACACGTGTCCGGAGGCGTCGGACACGTGTCTGTATGTGTCGAACACGTGTCGGTATGTGTCAGACACGTGTCCAGAGGTGTCAGACACGTATCGGACACCATATCGACACCCTATATGAGGTGTCGGAATTGAGATTGTTGAATGTGCATTAAATTTAGGTTAGTTAGGTTAATGCGACATTTTTAGCATGCACCCCCTGGAATCTCATCGTGGCTCCAGCACTGGTTATAATTAGCCCTAATTAATCCTGATTAACAATATTTTAATAAATCAATTAACCCTAATTAGCTCTAACGAGCCTAATTAGTTTTAATTAACCCTAAGAACCTAATGAAAATCAAATTAGCTGTAATTACCCCGAATTAGCCCAAATGAACCCAATTAGGACTAAATTGATTATAGTTAGCCTAATTAGTCGTAATTTGTACTAACATAACCCAATTAAGCCTAATTAGCGCTAGTTAGGACTAATCAGCACTACTCGGCACAATTAAACCCTAATTAGGACTAAATAACCCCATTTAGTCCTAATCAATCCTAATTAGCTATAATTATCCAAAACTAGCCCTCATTAACATTAATTAGCCATAACATAACCCAATTAAGCCTAATTAGCCCTAATTAGGACTAATCAGCACTACTCGGCACAATTAAACCCTACTTAGGACTAAATAACCCTAATTAGTCCTAATCAACCCTAATCAGCTATAATTATCCGAAACTAGCCCTCATTAACATTAATTAGCCCTAACATAACCCAATTAAGCCTAATTAGCCCTAATTAGGACTAATCAGCACTACTCGGCACAATTAAATCCTAATTAGGACTAAATAACCCTAATTAGTCCTAATCAACCCTAGTCAGCTATAATTATCCGAAACTATCCCTCATTAACATTAATTAGCCCTAACATAACCCAATTAAGCCCAATTAGCCCTAATTAGGACTAATCATCACTACTCGGCACAATTAAACCCTAATCAGGACTAAATAACCCTAATTAGTCCTAATCAACCCTAATCAGCTATAATTAATAATCATAATTAACCCTAATAACCCAGTTAGCCCTAATTAGCCCTTGTACATCCCATAATTACTCCATGTTGCCCAGAGATGGTTCAATTACTCGTTGTTTACAAATCCTGCCTTCTTTATATTAGTTGTTATTTTGAGAAGTCCATTGGCAACGAGATGGTTCAACTCGTTGCCAACGAATTCTATTTAATGTGGAATTGGTAACATATGGAACGATCTTTCTGCAGTTTTGATATTTCGGAAAGATTCTTGCATATCTTATCAATTTCTGAACGCATGCATGCATAGAAACCCTTAGTTCCCGTTCAAAGGTACTCATTACAAAGTAATGCCTTGTAATGAGCCTTTGGATGTCCAGTTTGGAAAAGCTAATTGTTTATAAAACAGTGTTTTGACTCATGCTTTATGTTCTATGTCGTGGATATTTGGTACACGTTCTCGTGTGTTTCTCCGGGTGCATACAGATCTGGTGTTCTAACATCCGTCAAACCTTCCTGAGCAAGGTTAGATGAATGTTAGAACACCTAATCGATGTCGTGTACTTGGAGAAATACGGGGAGGTGCTGCCGAATTTTCCACAGACATGGGACTAAGCATGAGTTATTCACTGTTTTATAAACATGTGCTTTTCTGAATGGGATATGACCACTACCTGTTCAAGAGTGGAGGGGAAATATGTAGACATGTTGTAACATTCATGCATTGATATTTACATCGGCAATGCCTAATCACTGGTCATTATTGAAGGTGGTATACAGTACGATAATTCAGTCGTCATGTCAGTCGATCGAAGTTGGATGAAAAGGAAGAATGCTAAAGATTTTGAGTGTCGCGTTGACGAATTTCTCGACTTCGCTTATGCGCATCCTGCACATGTTGACCTTGATAAGATAAGGTGTCCGTGCGGTAGATGTGAGTTGTTGCACTGGAGAAAAAGAATTGAAGTAAAATGGCATCTTCGTCGGTACGGTTTTATGGGTGGATACACAAGGTGGACGCAGCACGGGGAAACGATAGTATTGTCGTCCAACCTGGCTAGTCAAACTGAAGTTAGGGAGGAGGCACGATATGATTACCGAGATATGATTATGGATGCTGGGCATGCTAATGTTGACTGGGGTAACGACAGTCCACAACCGCCGAACGAGGGGGCTCATCAGTTTTATGAGTTGTTGAGAGCTGCGGAAGAGCCGATGTGGGATGGAGCTCCGAAACACACATGGCTATCTGCGGTTAGTAGGTTATTACAGTTGAAATCAGACCACGGGCTGAGTGAGAAAGGTTTTAACGAGTTTGTTACCTTCATCAAAGAAATACTGCCCGAAAGTGAAAAGCTACCGCCGTCGTACTATGACGCGAAGAAGATGATGATGAAACTTGGGTTGAGCTATGACCGGATAGATGCGTGCAATAACGATTGTGTATTATTCTGGAAAGAGAATAAGGATTTGTCACTGTGTCCAGTATGTGATCATTCGAGGTACAAACCGGACAAAGGGAAGAAGAAAAACATTGCATGGAAGATATTGCGATATTTCCCGGTCACACCACGGCTTCAGAGAATGTACTACTCCTGCAATACGGCTGAACATATGAGGGCTCACCGTGAGACTCGCAGCAACGATGCCGATGTGCTGACACACCCAGCTGATGGAGAGGCGTGGAAGGAGTTTGATCGCAGGCATCCAGTCTTTGTTCAGGAAGTTCAGAATGTTAGACGTGGTCTAGTAACCGAGGGGTTCAACCCTTTCAATCGATGTGAGTCAATTTATTTAAGTTGTTAATGTTTTTGCTTTCTATCCTCAATGTCCGTTTCGTTAATTAATGCCCTAACATATCGTTAAACCACTATTTTTGCAGGCCTCGTATGAACAGCTAAGGGGGTCCGAGCAGTAGTCCGGACAGCCATCAGCGTCCACTAGTACGGCTGCGAGTACTGGGGGGTTGAAGCGATGGCTGGATACGCCGGAGGTCGTGAATCGGTCGAAAGGCCGCGTATGCGGCCTACCTAGCACGACTGCTCGTGCCGTGATAGGAGCGTCCTCACCCCCTGCTGCCCCTCCACAGACACCGGCTCCTCGTCCTCAGTTGGACGACGAGGAGATCCAGTGCATTGCTACAGTGGTGGTGAGGATGATCAGGGAGCAGGGCACTGCTGGACAGGCCGAGCCGGCCCCGGATCAGCAGGATCCAGATCTGGCACTCGGGAACCCCTGATGAGCCCTTTCCTGTGCCCGTTCCTAGCTCCCCCCCCCCCCCCCGCGCCCGGCTTGTACTCTTCTCCCCTCTCCTAACCGGCTATATCCGGTTCCCGGCTTGTACATATATGAGTTTTTTTTATAATAAATATTTTTTTATAATTGATTATATATATTTCTTTCAGTATTGATTATTGTGCGTTGTAGTTGGGAATTAAAAATTGTATTACAGGTGTGGTTAATTGAAAAAAAAATAAAAAAAAAAAATTTGACTTTTGGCGACGGATTAATTTCGTCGCTAAAAGTATTCCTACAATCAGTTATTTAGCGACGGAATATTCCGCCGCTAAATAAGTTGTTTAGCGACGGAATATTCCGTCGCTAAAATATTTAATCCGTCGCTAATTTGACAAAAAAGAAAATAAATTAAAATTCTAAAAATATAATTAGCGACGGAATATCCGTCGCTAATGAAAAATAAGTCCGTCGGTAAAACTTCCATATTTAGCGACGGATTTAAAAAGTCCGTCGCTAAACTATTAGTGACGGGCTTTTATACGAGAGATTTTTAGCGACGGTGAATCCGTCGCTAATTCTTTTAGCGACGGATTTTGGGCTTTTAGCGACGGATTTCCCCGTCGCTAAAAGCCTGATTTCTTGTAGTGCAAGACCATACATTTTGAAACTCATTCTACTTTAAACGACGACTGAAATGTTCTTATGTTTGAGGGGAACAAAGAAGCTGGTTTTCGAGTAAATACGTGCTGAAAGCTATGCGCATTCAAAAAGGGATGCCAATTAATTTGCAGTTAATTTGCAATTGGCAACCCAAAAAAATAACTGGAAGCAACAAATTTCCTATATACCTAAACAGGAAACAAGATTCTCTACAAGGTTATACAAGGCAATTCTCAAACTTGAAAGAATCTCCTTCGTTTAGGTCATTCGCAATGCAGAAGTCACTCCATCCATGTTTAATGTAAACATAACTGCCCACGTCCCTCATTTCCACTGGCCATGATCTTTGCTTTTCATCTTTGAGAATCATCGATCCGTTGCTTAATCCATTCGGCCTTGTGAATTTGTTTGGAAGATACTGAAATTTATAAACATGGTGTACCATACCACATAAATATTATGAGTTGTCGACGTTCAATACTGGTTCTAAGGTAAGTACTTTGAACTTTCTATGTTCAATATCACTCCTTTTTGGGAGTAGATAGGCTTACCAACACCGACTTTGTGATGTTATATCGCTTCAATGTGGACTCAAAGTAAGGAAGATGACGGTCAAGAGTGGAATTATTAATAGCCTTCCCTGCATTACAAGTCATGACTTTCATCTTCTTCAGACCTGATTTAACAAACAAGGGGCGTGAGGAATTATTAAAGTATTCTCATTAGATAAAATATATTGGTTCCACCTTTATAAGCCTTTTTTCCAGAAGAAACAAAATTGACTGGAATCCTTGTTCTCATTCGCTATGTCTGCCCCATTTCCAGGTATACTTTGAGCTATATTCGTGATATTAAGAAGAAAGTTTTATGAAGAGTGAAAATAGCCACACAAAAAAAAAGAAAAAAAAAAGTTTCCGAGCCTGTTCAAAAGAAAAGGACCCAAAGCGGAACCAAGCAGTTCAAGTCTCTTAAGGTAGTCCATACTGGTGATTTGATTAGTCTCTGAGAAAAAAGGCCAAAAGTAGAACTATTTGCAGACATTATAATTAATAAGGTTGAAAGCAAGGAACTAATCCAGTTGACTCCATCTAATCCAGTGTTCAAGTTTTCTGTATGACATCGACCCAGAAAATATGCATTCACTGCTTTTAAAGGGAACTTACGAGAGAAGTTCAAAATAGGCTTTTTTCCGTTCTTAATGAGCTCGAGCTTGAAGGACTCTCCTTCCCTAATGCCATTTCCAATGAAAAATTCGCGACATCCACGTCCGATGAGAGAGGTACTGCCCTTGTACCGCAGTGTGGCCGGCCATGACGTTTGGTTTTCAAACATGAGGATAATCTCACAATGCCTGTAACTTAGACCATGTAACCTACCAAACTTTGCTTGAATAGGCTGCAGCAGCACATCAACAGTTAAAATAACTTCCTCTTCATTCCATATGTTATTACACAGACTTTACATCCAAATTGTTTGTGGGCTTCATAGCTCTGACTTTGTACTTTCGAAAAATTGGATTAACAAGATTACTATATTAAGATCAAAGTAAACCGGTTCCGTAACTCCCAAGTAATGAAAGGGCCACATGGGCTTAGCATAACTTTACACTTGCGGAAACCAGCTTAACCAAATGTTCTATTCAATGAGAGTAGATCCGGTAGTTAGCAAATTGCATAGCTGTGATAGAAAGGACTATTGAGCTTTGTGTTAACCTTTAATTGTGTTCATTCTTTGTATGTTAGTTTAGATGTGACTTTGTACAGCTATTATTGATCTTACGCCAGCTGAAAGATTTAGAAACAAGTTCATTTCGGAAAGCTTCTTCATTTGCAAAATAAACAAGTTCGAGCTATGTACCGAATACCTCCGCTTGAAACTATCTGGTTTTAATGTTTCAATAACCATCTGTGCTTGTGCTTACCAAATACCTCCTCTTGAAACTATCTGGTGTCACCGTTGAGAGGAAATAGGGATGGTGACGAAGCCTGGAAGATGAAGCTTTCGCTTCCCCATGAGACATCATATCTTTGCCTTCTCGGTACTTGTTTGACCCTTGAATAACACGTTCAACAAAATCAAGCATTGAATCTCATGAGATCACTACAAATCGCACAAGATCAATCTCAAAACCAGACTAGGGGTGAAGTATCAGAACGGAATTTGAGTTCAGTTTTGTCGCTGAATATCTGAAAAAGTGCATCACAATTTTAGGAAGGGGGAAAAAACAGGAAGCATGCAGTATGCTTACCATTGAATTTATATTCCTTAGTAGATCGAGCCGGTGTGATTTCTTTTGCCTCACTTGGGTTACATGGGGCTTCCGGAATCTGGTATTCGTTCTCGTAGGAACTTGGCTCAAATATCATAACGTCAAAAACCATGTGGCTTTCATGCCTGAACACCAAGAAATACCCTTCTTCGACCTTGTTGTCGCAGGCAAACTTTGTCCATCCATTTTCAAACAGCCCGTCATTTATCTTCACTCGCCACGTTTGGTTTCCCCTTCTCAGCATCGCTTGCTCTAAATTCTCTCCTCTTATATAGTTGAAAAATGCTTTAGGAATCCTCTGCAAAAACACATACGTGTTAGATATACTTTTGGAATCTTCTTTGTTATGTGTGGGTATGCGTGTGGATGTGTGGGTATGCGTGTGTGTGTGTGGGTATGCGTGGGTGTGTGTGTGTGTGTGTGAGAGAGAGAGAGAGAGAGAGAGAGAGACTCACAACTCCGTTTCCCAAACATGGCTGGATGTACTTGAAGAAGTGAGGTTTCTCTGGAGGAATTTTCATGGCAGCCTCTCTCTGTGTGTGTTTGTGTGTGAGTGTGTGTGTGTGTTGTTTGTCCATGCGCTCATCACTTTGTGTACATTGGTGTGATAGATAGGTGTGCTCGTATACATGCATCATCTTAAACTTTGGTTGCTGAAAACCATTACTATCCATTAAAATGAAGTTATGACATCGACGGTTGCATTAGCACAAACGTCCGGTCCAGCTTCTAAGTTCAGTGCACTAAACCTATTAAATCCTTTAGACTGATCTCTACGCAACTTGTGGGATTAAATAAAAATTCTAATTGATGTTAGTTTTTATAAAAAAATTGACCATATAAAAATGTGGAGGCAGCCTATTAGAATGGGGTGTATTTGACCCCATAAGATTTGGGAAATTCTTTTGTTTGTTGATGCACTGAATTAAACAACATATGGGACAACATGTAATCTTGCAAAGTTTACACCAGAGAAAAACACCACAAGGTAGTCAAATTAAATTTAAGTAAGGTAGCTTAAATGATTGTGGGTAATTTATTCAGAACTTGGAAGCAAGAGCACTTGTAACTCAAACTTGAAGCTAAAACTTCTAGGAGTAATTCTCTGTATGGCTTTAAGTTTGCCCGATGAGTGTTGGTGATAGATTGTTATTGTGTTGTATGTATTGTAAGTGAAGTTCAAGACCCAAAAGTTTTGTTCTTTGTCCCACATTGGAGAAAAAAATAAACTTTCATTCTCTCTCCTTGTAACCAAGCACATGGTATATACATTTAAATTGTTTTGAAATGTTTTGAAGGGAAGATTGGGAATGCTATTGTGCAGTGCACCGCGCGCGCGCATGTGGCGTATTATGTGCGCTTTAGTGGGCGCACTTTGCACGCTTGCCGCGAGCGCGTATGGCGCGTTGATTTATATATGATCTAACGGCCCATATTTTAACCAATTTTTTAAATTATTTCTTTCAGTCATTTATTTTTAGTGACACTTTGGTGATTTTGAAATAATTTCAGAAAGGCATCAGAAATAACAATTATTTCTGAAATAATGCCTTTAATGGTTGTGTTATTTCATGAAAGGGTGGCTGTTAGTCCATGAAGATTCTGAAAATTCAGAATTAATTTTCTTTTTTCTGCATTCCAACTTCATAATCTCCTCTTCTCTTTCTCAGTTACGTACACAATTTTCGAAGAGCAATTCTAAAACGAATATTCAGAATTGCTATCTGCAAATTATTGGTTTGAGTAATTCTGACTGTGATTTGTCATTAACCCGGTAGTAAACTTGGATACAGAGGGGGGGGGCAGCAAATATCGCCTTAATTCGCACCTCATGCCATAGAATTTCTTTTTTTATCTTCCATTCTACACTTTTACTCCAACACTTTTATGGCGATATTTGAAAGGAAGGAGAATCATCGATGGCGGCTTTTCAAGTGATGAATTAAGATTTCATGAAACTGGATAGGTTTGATGGAACAACTTTTACCCGTTGGCAAGACAAGATGATGCCCTTACTCACTGCACTAAAGGTACAGTATGTTTTAGATCCTAATCTGCCACCACTTCCAAAAATTACTGACAATGACTCTGACGAGACCAAAGCATCGAGAAAGAAACGTGAAGAGGACGAACTGGTTTGTAGAGGACACATTCTGAATGCACTTTGGGATCGCCTCTATGACCTGTTTACCAAGTGTCTAAGAGAAATCCGGAAGGCTTTGGAAAACAAATACAATACTGAAAAGCAAGGCGCAGATAAGTTCCTCACTCTTAAGTATTTCGAATTTTCTATGAATGATAGTGAATTTGTTATGGATCGAGTTCATCAGTTGCGAATTCTTGTTTCCAAAGTGAAAGACCTAAAGGTCGAGGTTTCTGAACCATTACAAGTGGGGGCTATAATTTCTAAATTGCCTCCTAGTTGGAATGGTTACAGAAAGAAACTTCTGCATACCACAAAAGATTTTACTGTTGAGCAAATTCAGAAACACTTGCCAATTGAAGAGGAAACTCGGGTTCGTGATAAAAGTTTTTCAGTGAATTTTAAATCAAAAGTAAACTTTGTAGATCAGAAAAATTCTCAGAATGAAAATTCTGGTGGAAACAAGAGGAAACTTTCTGAGACAAACAACTCCGGCAACTCTAACAAGAATGACAAGAAGAACAAAACTTGTTATAATTGTCGGAAAAAAGGGACATTTTAAGAAGGAATGCATAAGCAGGAAAAGGCAGAAGATAGAAAATGCTGGAAGTTCCCATAACGCAAATGTGATGGAAGATGACATCAATGAAGTGGTTGCCATGATTTCTGAATTGCAGATTGGCATGATTACTCAATTGCATATGACAACTTCGAGAAAAAATTCTAATTAGTGGTATGATTCCGGGGTTACAGTTCATGTTTGTAACGAGAAGTCTTTTTTTAAGGATTACGAAAAGGCAATGGATGGACAAGTGGTACTGATGGGTAATCATAATTCTGCTAAGGTTTTGGGCAAAGGGAGTGTTGAACTTCAGTTTACTTGAGGAAAGAAACTAGTTCTACTCAATGTGCACCATGTCCAGTCTTTTTTACAAGAAAGGCATTAAACCTTGCTCGAGTCTGATAAGTTAGTCATGTCTAATAGTGGAATGTTTGTTGGGAAATGATACTCATGTGATGGCATGTTTAAGTTATCTATTAATAAAAACACTTCTTATTTGGCTTACTCTGTTGACTCCTTTTCTTATTGCATAGTCATTTAGCTCATTTAAATTTTAGATCATTAAAATTTATGTCTAAACATGGTTTGATTTCATATAATCATGTGAAAAATGCTAAATGCCCAATCTGCATTCAAACAAAGTTGTCTAAACAACATTTTCCTGAGGCTGAAAGAAATACACAATTGCTAGAACTTGTGTATTATGACATTTGTGAAATGAATGGAGTCTTAAGTAGAGGTGGCAATAGATATTTTATTACTTTTATAGATGATTTCTCTAGATATACTTATGTGTATTTAATTAAACATAAAAGTGAAGCTTTTGACATGTTCAAGCTCTATAAATTTGAGGTTGAGAATCAAAAGGAGAAAAGGATTAAAATTTTCCGTAGTGATAGAGGTGGATAATTTTTTCCTACTGAATTTGATTCTTATTGTGAAGAGCATGGCATCATACATCATAAAAGTGCATCCTACACCCCACAATAGAATGGTTTAGCTGAACGAAAAAATAGGACACTTATGGAGATGATAAATGCTATGCTCTTGAATACTAAATTGCCTTTAGTTTATAGGGTGAAGCATTACTTTCGACTTGTCACATGTATAACAGGATAACTTCGATGAAAACCAAGGTTTCACCAAATAAAGTATGGAAATTAAGGAAGAAAACCTAACCTAAGTTATCTTAGAGTTTGGGGTTGTCTTGCCTTCTATAGGGTTCCTTATCCTAAGAGAACAAAGTTGGGACCAAGAGCTCTAAAAAGTGTCTTTGTGGGATATGCTGAAAATTCCCAAGGCCTACCGCCTATTAGACTTAGAGTCTAATGTCATTATAGAATCTAGAGATGTTGAGTTTATTGAAGATAAATTTAACTCTGATTCTAATTTTTCAGCACCTACAATTTCACTTGAAACTAAATCAAATGTAGGTTCACCTCGTGAAAATGAGAGTCTTGTGCCTAATAACACAACGGAACCTAGGAGAAGTGAAAGAGCTAGAAAAGAGATAATATTGGATCCCGATTTTATAGACTCCTAAGCAATCGCTTTCTTGGTGGAAGGTGATAGAGAGAATGTTCTCAAGGAAATTCCCATGTTACTAAATATGGAAGATGATCCAAAGACATATTCTAAAGCATTGGCTTATAGAGATGTTGCTTTTTGGAAAGAGGCAATCAATGATGAGATGTACTCAATATTATGTAATAATACTTGGGTATTAGTTGAATTGCCTCAAGTATCTAAACCAATTGGATGTAAATGGGTTTTCAGAAGTAAATATAGTACTGATGGGTCTATAGAAACCTTTAAGGCCAGATTGGTAGCAAAAGGTTTTAGACAAAAGAAGAGCATAGACTGTTTCGATACCTATGCACATGTGGCATTTATAACGTCCATTAGAGTGCTTTCTGCACTGGCCTCTTTATATAAGTTACATGTACACCAAATGGATGTTAAGTCTACATTTTTAAATGGTGACCTTGATGAAGAGGTGTACATGGAACGGCCCGAAGGATTTGTAATGCCGGGAAATGAAAGGAAAGTTTGTAAATTGGTTAAGTCTTTGTATGGCTTGAAGCAGGCACCGAAACAGTGGCATGAAAATTTTGACTCTGTTATTTTATCACATGGATTTAGACATATTAATGCTGATAAATGCATTTACTCAAAATTTACAGATGCATCTGGTGTTATTATTTCTTTATGTGGAGGACTTGCTTATATTTGGTACGAATTTGGAAGGAATTTCTGAAACCAAAAAGTATCTTAATTTTAGATTTAAGATGAAAGATCTTAATGAGGTCGATACTGTTTTAGCAATTCAATTTAAGAAACATAGTGGGGGTTATGCTTTATCTCAATCACACTATATTGAGAAAATGCTTCTTGAATTCCAGCATTTAGGAATTAAATATGATTCTTCTTCCAAATTGACTGAAAATTCTGGTAGAGCAGTTGCTCAACTAGAATATTCGAATGCCATTGGTAGTCTGATGTATGCAATGCACTGTACTAGACCCGATATAGCATTTTCAGTGCAAACTTTCTACGTACACAGGTAACCCTGGTGTTGATCATTGGAAAGCTATTTGTAGAGTCTTTGCGTTTCTTAAACAAACCATCAAATTAGGACTGTTTTACAATTGCTTTCCTGCAATACTTGAAGGGTACACTGACGCTAGTAGGATAACTAATGCGAGCGACAGCAAGTCAACATCAGGTTGGGTGTTTACCCCGCAAGAGGGGCTGTTTCTTGGGTTGCAAAGAAACAAACTTGTATAACACACTCAATGTTGGAATCTAAATTTTTGGCGTTGGCGGCAGCAGGCAAAGAAGTGGAATGGCTGAGAAATTTGTTGTTTGATATAAAGTTGTGGCCATAACCGGTGCCATCAATTTCTTTGCACAGTGATAGTGAGGCAACTATGTCTAGAGCATATAGTACCATTTATAATGGTAAGTCTAGGCATATAAGCTAACGGCATGAGTATGTCCGAGAATTGATACTAAATGGTGTAATCACCATAGTGTATGTTAGGTCAAGTAATAACTTGGTTGATCCTCTAACTAAAGGTCTTTCAAGAGATCTGGTGAGGAATACATCTAGTGGAATGGCTTTGAAACCTTATTAGTAGACCACCAGTGATGGAAACCCGACCATAAGCTAGTCTTATGTTTTAACGGGTAATAACAAGTTATTGATAAGTGGTTGAAGGAGCACTTAATTATTTGTTTGGTAACTCAATCCAAGATGTGAAAGTGCTGACTGTTACAACATAGAGGGTGAATTATAAACTCTTAGTGAAGTTCAATTAATTTCCGTATAAGTTTTCAAGTAACAACGACACTAATGGAACTTCACCTATGTGAACATAAGAAGTGGAGCTGCTTCTAGCAAAAGTTAAGGGTTTACTTTTGTAAATATTCATGAAGTCCAGGATGGGGCAAATGGTTGTATTAATGCATTATTTATTTGATAAGTTGCTCACTGAAATTGGATATCATTGTGTGCGCAACATATCCGGTTCTAATATCAATGAATCCAGGTTTAAGCTTAGGCCACCATGGATTTAATTAGAGCTTTGATGTGCTTATACTAAGTAAGGGTTTTAATCGAGAGATACCTTTACTATGCATGACAATATCAGCACGTAAATGTGGACTGAACATAACAATCTAAGTGGGAGATTGTTAGTGATAGATTGTTATTGTGTTCGTATGTATTGTAAGTGAAGTTCAAGACCCGAAAGTCTTGTTCTTTGTCCCACATTGGAGAGAAATGAAACTTTCTCTCTCCTTATAAGTAAGCACATGGTACATACGTTTGAATTATTTTAAGATGTTTTGGAGGGAAGACTGGGAATGCTATTGTGCAGTGCACTGCAGCGCATGCGCACGTGCGCATGTTGTGCATTGTGTGCACTTTAGTGGGTACACTTTGCATGCTTTCCGCGAGGGCGTATGTTGTATGATCTAACGGCTCATATTTTAACCAATTTTTAGAATTATTTCTTTCAGTCATTTATTTTTAGTGACACTTTGGTGACTTTGAAATAATTCCAGAAAGGCACTAGAAATAATAGTTATTTCTGAAATAGTGCCTTAGTGGTTGTGTCCCTTCATGAAAGGGTGGTTGTTAGTCCATATATAAGATTCTGAAAATTCAGAAATATATTTCTTTTTTTTTTTTTTTGCATTCCAACTTTAGAATCTCATATTCTCTTTCTCAGTTACACACACAATTTCGAAGAGCAATTCTAAAACGAATCTTCAGAATTGCTATCTGCAGATTGTTGGTTTGAGTAATCTTGGAGGTGATTTGCCATTAGGGGAGGCAAATATCGGCTTAAAGACAGTGTCTTTAGACGCGTCTCAAGCCATAGAATTTCGTTTTTCTTTTTCCATTCTGCACTTTTATTCCAACAATAACGCCCCTGTGGTAATATTTCATGTCGTGTATAACCTTCCGTTCATTTTTTTTAGATGAAGAATGTCAAAATGGTGGCATTTAATCAAAAGGCAAGAGTAAGAATGGCCCATAAATTGTAAGCTATCACCACCACAAACCAAGCCCATCCACATGTAACCATCACCACCCAAAACCATGGCCACCCACACCATGTCCATCACCATCCATGACCACCTCAAAACCGCCCCCACCAAATTCATAACTATTTTGACCACCCCTACCAAAACCATCACCACCCTTGACCACCAGACAATGATCGAACGTTCCCTTGCCCCAACCTGTCATCACTGCCCAACCCCCAACTCTAACGACTACCGTAACAACCACATCCTACTTTCGCCAATAACCACCTAATCCCACACATGCCACTACAATAACCACCTCCCTCATCCGACCTCCGCAAACTGATAAATACCTCCCTCATCCGACCTCCGCAAACTGATAAATAAGTCTGAATCCCTCCATTGGGTACCACAAAGTAATTACCAACTCCGATCCCCCCTCCCCTGATAACCACCAACTCAGGCTCTCATTCCCCGATTTCACTAAAATAACCACCTCCCATCCCCCTTCCGATGTTCGATAACCACACAATCTTACTCTCTTTGATTGCCACTGTAACTACCATATCCCCTTGCCCCATCTGCCTCTAATTACCTGGCCCATCTCTCTTGCTTCGGCAACTACAAACAGCACTGATCTGTCGTTTCAATTTACATTTGTCTTTGTGGCAGTGGTGGTTGGTCTTTGATCTATGGTCTCGATGATGAGTTGTTTGTTTATGCATGTGTTTGTGTGTTGGGAGGTCGATAATAAATAGGGGTAGGTTGTGCGGTGGTGGAAGTTTGATAAGACTAGTGGCTGGGGGTGAGGGTGTATCGACCGTGGTGTTTACACGTATGGTTTGGGGGGAGGGGTGAGTGTCGTGTCTGTGAGTGTTAGTGTTTTGTTGTGGGGGGGTCTATATGGTGAGTGGATGGGTAAGGGTTGTACGACGGTGAAAGGATGTAAGAAGGAGAGCCACCTGGAAGAGGGCTAGTGAAAGTAGCGTATGTTGTGGGGGAGGGGGTATGGTATTGTGGTGAGGATGGGTAGGGGTTCAGGGTTGTTCAGTGGTGGGAAGGTAGGAAGACTTGGCTAAATCTGGGGAAGGAGGGAGAGGTCGAGCAAGTGGTGTTGACCGGTTGTGTGTGTATAGGGGCTGAAGAAGAAGTGAATGAGGGTGGTGGGGTGGCAAGGGGAAAGTGGTGTTTTGTTAGGGTTTCGAAAATTGTTGACTAAAATGATTCAAATCCTTAAATAAAACAAATGTCTAATTGCATTTTGAATTACACCAGGTACAAAATGAAGCATCTAAAGCCATAGATGATAAACATAATCAATTTGTGAAGATATTCCATCGTCTTACAAAATTCGTACATAGTAAAATTGCAATTGGAGCAGCAAAACTCAAATATAGAGTCCAAAATAATTATCCACATCCAAGTGAAGTTTAAAAGTAAACTAAATGTCAGAAATTAAAGCTTGTGAAAACGAAGAAGGTAAAAGAGTAGGTTTTTTTTTATGAGATAAGAGAGTAAGGTGAGCTCGAATAATCAGATGACATGTCATAGACAAACCAAAATGCAAAGTCAAATACTAAGTCAAAACAATGAAAAGTAAGTGACATCAACTCGAAGAGCAAAAAATAGGCTAAGGTAAGTTCACAAAATGATTTTTAAGTGTTCCCAAGGACCCAACGCGAGAACAAAGTACAAAGGTAATAAACACATGCCAGTAACATAATAGCCATTGTTGAGCGTGTTATCCGAAAACCAATACGTGGTTACGAAAGTTGCCAAGTACCTAAAAGTCAATGAGGTGACAACAAAGGTCTTTTTAAATACTCCCATTTGTCTAGAAGAATTATTCTTTTTAATGATTATAAAAACAAATGGAACACTAACAACACACTAATGGTCGAGATCTAAGAAAGCACAACAATAGCATTGAGGTTAAGAAGTAACAAGATGATGAAATAAGGCACAAAGAGTGAAAGGAATCTCTTTCAGTAGAAGTTACTTCCAGTCTCTCCTAGAAACTCTCTCTCACAACCAACTTCCTTTGTTTCGCTGCCGCTGCCGCTGCCGTCGTCGGCTTTTCCGGCATATGGTCGTGTTGGCATTGTGGGTTTTAACTCACTTTGGGCAGTCCATTTTAACTCAATTTTCAAATAGGTTTCACATCACATTTTGGTTAGGAACAAATTGATTTATGTTCATCTATTGAAGTAGATGATCATAGTATATTCACAAGTTTAAAACAAATGAGGAGTGAATGAGAAAATTGAAGTTGGTGGTTCAACTTGAAGGGAAAGAAAATCCCACATTGAAGAGATAAAGCTAATGTTACCTCCTTATAAGGTTTAGTCTTGAGCTAAGGGTTGGCCTCTTGGGGGTACCCAAGTTTTGTTAAGAGTGAGGACCTAAGTTGACCCAACGTCCATAACACGCGTGCGCCGCCTGCCTATCCTGGTCCCTGGTCGTGGCTTGGGCTTGGGCCCATCAAACTTTATTCTTTTTGGGACAAAAATATTTTAAATAAATAAGTTTTTATTTATTTAAATTCTTTTGCGGAATTTGCAACCTTTCCAACAACTGCAAAGTTACCAAGTACCTTAAAGTCACCGTATAAAAACTGCATCCAGGATCTGAAAAACAAAACAAAAAAAAAATTCCTCTCGCGAAATTCTATATGTTTTCCTAGTGTCTCCGAAAGAAAAAGTTTTGCATTGTTTTGGTTCGCCGGGTCTGCAAATATGGAATGCTCCTATTTCTAGACATTGCTGCCGTTGTACCTTGGGAAACTTTCGTCAAGAGACCGTTAGCTCCATTGTGGGACAAATAAAGTCTTAAGGACAGTAAATCAAATTCATGCATCGGTTCTCCATTTGCTGTTGTGAGTTACATATAGTCCAGTTTCTAATTCTGTAGTCTTAGAAACATTATAATTCTGTCTGCTTAGTTTAATATACTACATTTCAGTATTTTTCGTACTTGTTTTTCTGCACAACTATATACAAAGCAATATTTTCCCCAATAATCTTAAGACTTTATTCTGCACTTTGTATTACATGTGTAGAAACACTTTTTCAAAATACTGTTTTCAAAATTCGTTTTCTTGATTCTGTCAAACTTTGTACTAAAATTATTTTCAGTTTCTGAATTTAATTTTAGTGTTCTTAGAATCTGCTTTTCATAATAGTTTTGTGTTAGACTGGAATTTTGTTTAATTGTTGTTATAATATGTGATAGATATAATAATGGCTACTAGTGAAACCATTCTCGAAAGTGGACCGGTTAATCCCAACGTGCAACATGGTGGCAGGACTGTGTTTGCATCCCCTTATTTAGCACCTGCTCATGGATCCGTTGGACTTGGTGAGAAACCGAAAAAGTTCAATGGAAGGGACTTTAAAAGGTGGTAATAAAAGATGTTGTTTTATTTGACTACCTTGAACTTGGCAAGGTTCTTCCAAGAGGATGCACTAGAACTTGGTGACAATCCCAACATGCAAAAAGTGGCTGTCGTGGATGCTTGGAAGTATTCTAATTTCCTACGCAAGAATTATATCCTCAATGGACTGGACAATGTGTTGTATAAAGTATATAGTCCAATGATAAATGCGAAAGCATTGTAGGAATCCTTGGAAAAGAAATACAAGACGAAAGATGCTAGCTCTAAGAAATTTGTAGTAGGCAAATTCCTTGATTACAAGATGGTGGATTCCAAGACTGTGATTTGTCAAGTCCAAGAGTTTCAACTAATTCTGCATGACATCATGCAGAAGGTATGGTGCTTGGAGAATCTTTTTAAGTGGCTGCATTGATTGAAAAATTGCCTCTTACTTGGAAAAAGTTCAAGAATTATTTGAAGCACAAACGTAAAGAAATGAAACTTGAAGATTTGATTGTGAGATTGAGGATTGAATAGGATAATCGCCAGTCCGAGAAGAAGGCCAATAATTATCATTAAAAGGCCGAGTCAAATGTCGTCGAGCAAGGTCCATCAAAGAGAAGGAAACTTTCTGATTCAGATGGTCCAAATTGAGCAAGCGGCTCAAATTCCAAGGGCGGTGAGAAAAAGAGGAAGTTCAATGGGCATTGCTATGTGTGCGACAAATCAGGCCATCGAGCTAAGGATTGTTACAGTCGCAAAAAAAAATTAAAATCACAGAGGGCGTTACAGATTTGAGTTTATATGCGGTAGTATCCGAAGTAGACTTATTTGGAAATCCTAAACAGTGGTGGGTAGACACGGGTGCTCCGAGTGAAGTATGTTTACTACATATGAGAGTGCCAACAGTGAGAATCTGTTTATGAAAAATTCGTCCTCTTTAAATGTGCAACGAATGGGAAAGGTGAAAAAAAATGACATCAAGCAAGGAGTTGAGTCTCAACAATTTTTTCATGTGCCGGACATTCGAAAGAATCTAGTTTCAGGCTCATTATTGAGTAAAAATGATTTTAAACTAGTGTTTGAGTCTGACAAGTTTGTAACACTAAAAGTGTAATGACCATCGTACCTAAAGCTGTACCAAATTTCGATAATAATAATAATATTTCTCCTGCTTACTTGTTAGAATCTCCTAATTTATGACATCGTACATTAGGTCATGTGAACTATGGTTATTTACAAAAGTTTGTGGAAAATGGTTTTTTTTTTTGCCTAAAATGGATTTTGACTCACACAAAGCGTGTGATTTTTCTGTTGAAGCAAAATTGGTAAAAACATCTTTCAAGTCGATTGAAAGATGTACGGAAACTTTAAGTTAAATTCATAGTGACATATGTAACTTAAAGGTGGTACAATCTAGAGGAGAAAAAAAAATATTTTATCACTTTTATTGATGATTGTACAAGACTTTGTTATGTATATTTGCTTAGAAGCAAGGATGAAGCCTTGGAAGCATTTATGCAATATAAAATTGAAGTTGAAAAATCAACTTAGCAGAAAAATCAAAGTACTAAGAAGTGATAGAGGTGGGAATATGTTTTCCCTCTCAAATAATATTGTGCCGAGCACGGAATCATTCATGAGACCATGACACCATATGCGCGTCAGTCAAATGGAATTGTTGAACCGAAGAACCGTACTTTAAAGGAAATGATGAATGCTTTGTTGATAAATTACAGACTACCGAATAACTTGTGGGGGGAGGTGGTCTTAACTGCAAATCGCATACTTAATAAAGTACCCCATAAGAAGTTGCAAAATATACCTTATGACTTATGGCGAAAGGACGTCCTCCTTCTTTCAAATATCTTATAATGTGGGGGTGTCTAGCAAAAGTAACTATCCCACCACCTAAAATGGTCAAAATAGGACCTAAAAATGTTGATGAAATTTTTATTGGATATGTAAACCATAGTTCTGCATATCGGTTCTTGGTGCATAAATCTGAAGCTTATGACATACACTTCAACACCATAATAGAGACAAGGAATACACATTTCTTTGAAGAAATATTTCCTTATAGAGTTGCAAAAGAACAAAATTTTCTTTAGAAAGAACTAATATGAACCAAGAACCCTCACAAGAGTAAGATGAACTAAGACGCAGTAAGAGAGCTAGAACATCTACATCTTTTGGTCCTGATTTTCTGACATACTTGTTATAAAATGAGCCTCATACCTACAGTGAAGCAATGTCAAGTCATGAAGCTCCACATTATGTGGGAACTGGTGGATCTTCCTCCCAAAAATAAACTCCTAGAGTGTAAATGGATTTTAAAGAGAAAGATGATGGAACGATCGAAAAATATAAGGACAGATTGGTTGTCAAGTGATATAGACAAAAGGAAGGCATTGATTATTTCGATACATATTCATCAGTTACAAGAATAACATCCATTCGAATATCGATAGCTATTGCAGCTATTAATAATCTGGGGATACACCAAATGAATGTGCAGACAACCTTCCTAAATGGAGATCTAACTGAAGAGATTTATATGGAGCAACCCACGGGGTTTGTAGCTCCTGATCATAAGAGGAAGGTGTGCAAGCTTGTTAAGTCATTTCATGGACTAAAATATGCTCCGAAACAATGACATGAAAAGTTTGATAAAGTCATGATTGAAAATGGCTTCAGAATCAACGAATGTAATAAATGTGTATACGTTAAAAAAAAAAAAAAAGGATATGTTATTGTTTGTCTTTATGTGGATGACATGTTCATTATCGAGAGCAATAATTAATTCATTAAGGCTACAAAGAAAATGTTGACCACTAAATTTGATATGAAAGATTTGGGTGTGGCTGATGTTATACTCGATATGAAAATTACCAAAACATCAAATGGACTAGTCTTGTCACAATCTCATTACATTGAGAAAGTGCTAGACAAATTTAAAAGTTATGATGATAGTCATGTGAAGACACCACTAAATGTAAATTTACATCTAACAAAAAAAGAATACTTGTGAAGGAATATCTCAATTAGAGTATTCGCGCATAATTCGTAGCTTAATGTACATCATGAATTACACGAGACCCGATATAGTATATGATGTCAGTGAACTGAGCAGATATACTAGCAATCCGTGAAAGAATCACTTAATAGCTATTGTAAGAGTTTTAAGGTACTTAAAATATACCTTAAGTTTTGAGCTGCATTACAGAAGATATCCAGATGTATTAGAAGGATACAGTGATGCTAATTGGATATCTGATTAAACAAAGTCCACAAGTGGATATGTGTTTGCATTAAGCGGATGAGTTATTTCTTGAAAATCCTCTAAACATATTGCCAGATCCACTATGGAGTCTGAATTCAGAGCTTTAGATAAAGTAGGAGAAGTAGCAGAGTGGCTTTGTAATTTCTTGGAGGATATTCCAAATTAGCCTAAGCATGTGCCACCAATTCGAATACATTGTCATAGCCAATCTGCAATTAGAAGATCAGACATGTCCTGCTAGATCCAACATAGAGTCTGAATTCATAGCTTTAGATAAAGTAGGAGAAGAAGCGAGTGGCTTTGTAATTTCTTGGAGGATATCCAAATTACCCTAAGCCTGTGCCACCAATTAGCATACATTGTCATAGCCAA